>VZTF01004975.1:181376-348311 GCA_013397755.1 Cnemophilus loriae | reverse complement strand
TTTTTTTTTTTTTTAAGAATTATTAGGGTACTGGCTTCTTTGAGAGCTGTGGTTGCTTGTAACTTTTGTTTTATTTTACTTACAGGATTTTTTTTTTTAAACAACACTTCTGGCAGTTAGCTGGCAGAGTGATGAAAAGTATAGTTCTTGATTCCAGTTGGCTTGTCTTTCACTATTTGAAGGGATAGAGTTGAGAACAAGCTATGAAAGCTTCAATAAAATGCTGTGTTAGAATGTATTATTTGGAAAAGATAATGAGTTAACCACAAAATTAGTAGTTGTTAGTACTGAGTAGAACAGTTGCAGGATCATTAGCCTTGATCCAGTGACACTCCACAGCTACATTTCAAGGACTTTTTCTCAGTCATATATCAGAATGATACATTTTTGGGTTTTTTTCTTACAATACCATTTCTCAAACATCTGAAGAATTAAAAAAACCCAACCAAATTAAAAAAAGAATTTTTTTTTTCAAACTATTGAAGCACTGTCATATTTTATTTCACTTCCCACAAACAGAATATTTCATTGTGTTCTACACCTCCCATTCCTTTTGTAGAGCTCCAATTTACACCTGGCAGTTTGTGACTTGTCAGGGAAAAGAATATATACTGTTTACTTAAATTGCTACAAATCATTCCATTAAAGTACGGCCTCTCTTATTTTAGTTAATTCACTGTAAATTGTACAGCCAATTCAGTTTGCTCACATTGTATGAGGTACTTGAGTTCACTCGTCCCTGTATCATCTTGAAGTTTATTGCCATTTTAATGCAAAATAGATGGTGCATTGGCCTTTCCAGGTTATGAAAAATGATTTATTGTAGCCTTATAATACAAGTTAATTAAGCCAGAGCAGCTATTTGATTAAAGTTTTGATAAGTTATCACAGTCTACTAATCCTAAAACAGAGCACTCATTTAAAAGGAAAGGAAATAATATTGGGAAAAGATGTTAGTGGGGTCTTGTTCTTGCTTAATTAACTTGTTCAATAGATTTTAGAACTGAGACATTTATAGATGATAACTAACAAGCTGTCAACATTTTTAATGAGTGTAATGGACTACTTCAGGTTGATGTAAAAATATATTTTTAGAAGGTCTTTATAGAGCATGAGTTAATGGCACGCTGGAATATTCAAAGGAGTTTCTCATTAATGATGTCCAGTTGATAACGCACATTGAAAATTACATTTCATGTTGTACTTATTGGGAGATGGGGTGTGCTGCTATCGATTCATTGGCCAGAAAACAGAGTCTTGGGGAGATGTGTTGGCACTGAATGACTGGAGGTACCGTAGCTTGTAAACAGAGATGTCCTTGTCCTAAGCATGACAGTGAGATGGTCATTTGAGGTTCTCAGCTTTCATTTTTGGAAAGTATCTTAAAGTTTGTAGTACTTAAAGTTATGCTCTGTGTTCAGAATATTCATTCAAACAGGAAGCTAAACAAGATTTGACCTTTCTATAATTTGTGATTGAGACATTGTTAAAAACCATTGTTAGCTGTGTGTTAATTGTGTAAATTTTTGATTCACAGCAGACGTGTGTTTCAGAAGCGCTGGGTTAAATTTGATGGAGAGAGCATTTCTTATTACAACAATGAAAAGGTAAGGGACATGTTTTGATCATGTTCGGAACAAAATGCATCTGTGTAATACATGAGGTTCTATAAAGAAATTACTGAATAATTACAAATTAATATTCAAATTAGTTTTCAATTCTAAAGTACTAGAGTGAGGTGTAATTAAATATTTTAAGGTGTCTTTGTCTTCATGTATTGTTCATCCTTTTGTTTCCTAGAAGGGCTTGTATTACTCACCTTTCCAGGTAAATATCATCAGATTTTTTTTACTTTAGTGAGAGACACTGCTGCTGTCTGCAGAACAGAGCAGGATCATGCTGAACACTTTTGAGAGATGTTATTTTAATGGTGTTTGCAAAGCGTCCTGTCATGGGAAGCTAGTATGCTGGAGACTGTGAGAGAGAAACTGAAAGTAGCATGGAAGACCATTTAAAAAAACCAACCCAAACCTATACACTTGTTGACTATTTGATTAAAAATGTCTTTTTCCTGTTTGTCTGCTATGAATAATTGTATGCCATTGAATTAGGTTAGATTTGAATGGGGATGTTGAAAACCAGCACAGTACTGCAATGTCGACGGCTGTTTTTGTTTCTGTACTTGAGGATCGAATCTTTTTGAAACATTTGCAGACTCATGAGCTGCTTTGATTAAAGTAGTTCACTCCTTGTATGTGATACAAAAATGCATTTGTAAATCATGGTTTTCAACAAAGTGTATATTCCTTGTAGTTCTTTTGTAATTCTATATAATTACCCTTCAGAGCACTACAAAATTCTTTTCCTTTTGCTCTGTGATTTACTAATTATTTTTTCCTCTTGCAAGTAATGAAGACCTTCTTAGACTTAAAAGTGGTAGATGATTGTACAATATGCATGTTAAGGGAAGTTGAGGTTATACGCATATGTGTTATTTTAAATGCTGGAAACTATTTCCTGTTGAAGATGCATAATACATTAGGAAGAAAATACAGTTTCAGGTACAAGTTCCAAAACAGTATGCTGGTTGGTGGTAATCAATAAGAGACATATAGATGCCTTATTCTGGGGTGGGGATGTAAGAACTGAAGTAGGATGAGGCTGTTTATTTTCTGAGGGGTTGGGGAACTAAGAACAAGCTCGAAAAATTATTTACATTGATATTTGTGCTTACTGATTGCAAACTTGAAACAATCTGTTTTTACTTGCTTACTTTGCTTCACTTACAGTAGAAGACATGATTTTGTAGGTGAAGGGAAAAATAGAATAATGAGAATAATGTTTGGATTGCAGTGACAAAAAATGGTACTCCTTTGCAGTATTGATCCCAAGGCTTCAGAGGAGCAGAAAAGCAGGGTTAATCATTAAGAAAGACTTGAAAAAATACAGCAATGGGATTTGCTTAACACTAACTGTAGCATAATTAGGGAAAGAAATGCTAATAAAGAATTTTAAGTCTTGTATCTGCACTGGGGATTTTTTTTTTAATGTCACTGAAAATGTTACTTGGAGGTCAATTGTGCTAGAATAGCACTTGTTATACATTTTTTTGTCGTAAGAGATTCCAGAAATCTTCCCTTCTGCTCAGGGGAATGTTTAGTGTGTTACACGATGCCTAGGAAGCTACCAACTCTGCATCTTCTATTTAAAAGGTCTGTGTGGTAGGTTAGGCTATCAGCAGCTTGGCAAACACTTGTGTTGAAACCTCTTTGTCTCACTTCTCCTGGAATCTGAGTCCAAGCCTCTTTCTGGGTATTTAAGGAGATGCTGGTTGGTGTCTGTGTATACAGGGACCAAATCTGGGTGTCTGACTTGGTGAGTCACATATGTGAAGAAATTTATGTATCTGAGAACTGCAAGGCCTGAAGCAAATTCTGGGAACTGAGGATTTGGTGGAACTCAAATTAGCTTGCAGATAGGAGGAAAACACAGTTGGGTACCAGTATTTCTTAGTGCCCAATGGGATTGTGTTGAGTGGGCAGTGGTGTCTCTCGAGAACATGAGTTTTTGGTGCAGTGGTTTCTGCTGGATCACTGTCTCCAGACCTATGGTGTTCATATTTTCTGCGAGAGGGAAAATTCCTGCTGTTTCTTGTGTGTTGTTACCTTGACATCATAAACAACTATTTGCAGACCCATCAAGACCTGCAGGCAGCTTGAGCTCCTTGCAAGGCCTTGCATGTCCCTGCTCCTACCTACATAGCTGGCCATTTATATATTTAAAAGGAGAAGTTGTGGTTTTAACTGTAGAACTTAATGGCAAGTTTAGTCTGTTCTAATCTGTGTTTGTATTAGGACAATCCTACACAGACAAGCATGTTATAGAGAAATTGTTATACTTTTGGTTTCATGTATCAATTTAAAGTAGTTCTCAAAAGGAAACCAATCTATACTTGATGTTTTTCTTCTTATTACAAGAAGAGAAGGTTAGACTCAGTGGAATGAAACTATTTATTTTACCTAGAAACGCTACCAGTATTAAATAGCTCTATTTGTCATTCAAATTAGGAACTAGAGAGAAGTGAGGTTCTCAAGAAGGGGAAGTGTACTACATGGCTAATGAAGAGTGAAATAATTGGAGAATAGAGAGGAAAGACACAGAGAATATTATTCCTGAAAAGGCCCATATGAATGCTTCTCTGAATGATTTAAACCTTAATTTTATAAGTATTTTTGTAACCTTGTTCTAGCTGTGCATTAACTTCTACTTGATAGAGATCTCTTCTTTACTTTGTATCTGCATAAATGAAAAAAAGATTCACTTTTTAACAAACAGCATTTGACCTAGGGAAAGTTTTGGGTTGAATCTGTGTTGCTGTCATTTTTTCTGTGTTCCTGGTCCTGAGAAAGCTGATGTAATCAGCGCAACATCCCGCGCGGCTTTGTCACAACAGTGTGGTTAACTGAAGAGGGGAAGGTAGAATTGGAGAATTTTTTTCAGCTACCCTATATGCAGAAGTTTTGTTTCAAATTTCTTCCTGCTTTTGGCAGAACTCTGGTGTTTTACCATGCACTTTATAGTAAGGCAAAACCTGCCGGATATGTTGAAAGTTTTTATTTAAAACAGCTTAGCATCCCTGACAAATCCATTAGTGATTTAGGAAAAAGACTTGACTCTTCAAGTGGAGAATTTCAATATTTTGTTGTTTTATGGTACAAGTGAAGTGAACATTACAAAGAGCAGAATTCCCTGCAAAACAGGTGAGGTGAAAATTGTCATTCTTGAAATAGGTCGTATTTGATCTCTTGTGGAAGTAAAACCAAAGTAGTCCAAAACAGTATTTTCCAGGATCCTTTAGCTCATCTCTGAATCACAACTGTCAAGGAGTGACGTGGGGCTTTATTTGAAAACAAAATTTTCTATCGAATCAGCTGATATAAAAAACCTCACCCAAACATTTTGCTTTCCCTGCTAGAAGAATTTTTGTCAGAGAATTTTTAGCAGCTCTAAACATAGTTTACACCACTCAGTAACAGAATAAATAGCTGTGAAGTTCTTGGCTGCATTTGTTTGGTTTTGTTTTCTATATTCTTAAATAATTCACCTAATTTCTAGTCTGGAGTATTTCAAAAAGAGATATTGTATCTTGATCTACAAGAGCTTTTTAACAAGCATTATTTTTGCACATGAAAGAAAAGCTGCTGCACAAGAAAGATAGATAGATAAATTATTATGGTTTAAACTGTATTTGAAGATATGTATGCCTTGGAGAACAAAGCTTTAAAAAGGATGATGGACGATTGTTTAAACAGCAAAGCAAAACTATACTCAGCTTAAAAGGAAATTGAGTTTTATTTTGAGCAAATGAAGTAAAATAGTTGTAACTTCCAGCAGTCTGTTATTCTCTCGCAGTAGTACCAAATACAGCCAGTAGATGCCTGCAAACACCGTAACATATTTATAACTGAACACCTACAGAAACAGTGTATGTAGAAATTTTGTTTTACCGTGGAAGGGTCAGTAGTTAACTTAATATCCAACCTCATTAACAAATATGTTAAAATCACTCTTTTAACAAATATAGCCATAATGAAAATAGCTATGCAATTCTATCTATGGTCATTCTGACTATTTCTTGTGTGTAACTAGTAATGTGCTTGCTTGTGCTGTATTTCAGTATTTCTATTTATTTATCCACTAAACTACCTTCAGTGACATGTGTTAGTACCTCAAAGTGAAACAACATTAGTATATTAAACTCAATAAACAAAGAAATGATCCAGTGTATCCTTCCTGCTTCACATTCAGTGTTCCTTGAGTGCTTGTATGAAGTCTGTTATAATAATTTATACTTTGGGAGGGAAGTTATTACAGTACAATTTCTTTATGGGGAGCTGACTCTTGGACTATTACTGTATCCGAATCATAAATTTTATCAGTATGTCTGAGTTGTCTTGGTCAGAAAATGAATTGATCAAAGCATAGTGGAGACAGGAGTAGCATTAACTCTGGAATCCAGAAATCATGCCAGATGTATTTCTGAAGTGCACTTCTGCTTGAGCTTTCCTTCCTGTCAAGCCCCACCCCACACCCTTAGGTTAATTAGGTTGAAGGATGAGCTACTTGAAGGAAATACAGTAGCATTTCCTTTTTCCTGTCTTGCATTTGTGTTCCATTCAGTTGTCCTAAAACCTAGCTGGAAATCTAAAAATGTTGGGAAAATTTGTGCTGACCCTAAATTATTGTGGTTTAACCCCAGCCAGAAACCAAGCCCCACACCCACCCACTTTCCTCATCAGGATGGAGATAGAATCAGAAGAATAAACATGAGAACTTGTGGGTTGAGACAGAGACACTTTAGGAAGTAAAGCAAAAGCTGTGCCCGAGCAAAACAAGGAATTCATTCACCACTTCTCGTGGGCAGGCAGGTGTTTGGCCATCCCCAGGAGAGCAGGACTCTATTCTGCTTAGTGGTGACTTGAGAAGACAAACTCCACCACTGTGAGCATCCTGCAGCTGTGTACACTGAACATGATGCCATACGATGTGGAGTATCCCTCAGGTCAGCTGGGGTCACCTGTCCAGGCTCTTTCACCTCCCAGCTTCTTGTGCACCCCCAGCCTCCTCGGGGGTGGGGAGCAGAAAAGGCTTTGGCTGTGTCAGCACTGCTCAGCGATAGCTGGAACATCCCTGTGTTGTGAACCCTATTTCTGCCACCAAACATAGCCCCATACTAGCTACTATGAAGGAAAATAACTGTATCCCAGCCAAAATCAGCACATACCTGATCCAAGCTAGAGTATTCTTGTTAGCGCTGACAGGACAGTGTATTTTCCTAGTGTGATGCCCTTCTTTGTGTTCAAACTTAGGGATAAAATCAGTGACTATTGGCTACCCACTGAAGGGGCAAGGTGCGGGGAGAACAGAAAAATTGTTTGGAATTTTCTGCCTGGAGAAAGTACAATATTTTTCCCATGTCTGATTCTATCATACAAGTATAATAATTATATATTTTTAAATTATTTTTCTATGAGATAGTAAATGTAATTTACTTTGGCATAAAATTGTAAATTAAAGTGTGATGTTTTGCAGGATTAATGCCATGAGACGATTTATGAAGTTGCATCTCAAATATGCACAATCCATCTCATCATTGGATTTTATTCTATTTTAGAGGGTAGTAGATGTGCATAGATCCAGAACAGTGAAGTTGGTGATAGGTAACTAGTGAAGGGGTTCACTTATTCAGTTTTATTAAGTGTGGTGAACTTCCTAAACATCGTGAGTTCAGAGAAATTTAAAATTACGTGAGAATTAAATATTTTGACTGCCTTTTTATTACAGGAAGTGTTCTCAAAGGGAATAATACTGCTCTCTGCAATAGCAACAGTAAGAGTTCACGGTGAGAATAAGTTTGAAGTTGTCACATCCCATAGGACTTTTGTCTTCCGTGTGGATAAAGAAGGTAAGTAGAAGATGTATATTTCTGAAAATTGCCAAAAAGCCATGTAATCACTGTTGATGAATTCTGTTTGTGAAATATAACCTGTTATATTATGAGAAATATTTCTGGAATCCAGTTGGTTTAAGCTCATAAAGTGAAACTGGAGATAACTCCGAACTTTGTAAGAACAATGGAAATTGTTGGACAATGGCTTTTTCAAATAGCAAAATAAGAAGACTATTTTCCCAGCTCTTCTGCCTCCTCCCCCATCCTTCCCAAAGATTAATTTGTCTGGACGTTTCTCGAGTCTCGCTAGCAGCTCTTACAGTATGTGTGCTCTCAGACATCTCTGAGTCACCACTTGATAGAAAATTGACAAAGAGACAGTGAACGATGGCTGGGATGTGATGCTGTGATCAAAGGAAATCTGAGGTTTTCTGCCCTATACAGTATTTTCAGCCATGTATGGTAGAGATTACAAGTGTAAATTGTAGCAAGGAAGTTAGCATGCCTTCTAATTGAATGCTTTATCAACCTACAGCTGTAATATGTGGAATCAATATCAGTGCATGTATGATTTATTTATGGAAACAATCAAATAAAAATGGATGCCTAGAAAAAGAGTTGTGCAATATGTATTTACAGCAGTACATGCCAGAGCCATTATAGCTAAGGGTCTCTCAGCATTTCCATTATCAAATCCCATTTTTATGGGTTATAGCTTGGTTGTAAACCTTTGCTGCAGGCTGTAACAGGAGTGCAGCATCAGTGAACAAATCCTTCTTATCAGGTTTGGCTCAAATAATTTCAGCCATTTTTATGCTCTTAGCTGGGTTTAAAAACATGTATTTCTTCATTATTTTTGCATTTCTCTTCCAAATTTATTTTAATTTTTTTTTCATAAATTAGAATATAACCATCTTGGTGCAATACATTTTGGAGGGCTGCAATTTGTTTTATGGACCTTTGCCTTGGATACTATAAAAATGTTAAAAACTTATACTGACTTGTAAATTATATTCAGAGCAACCACTTGTTATACATGAAATTCCATTTTCATGTAGTATATAACCATCTTTGGACATAGTAACTTGTCTCTAAAACTGTTCACTTAAGGTTAGAAATTCTTATTGTATAAGGAATTTGGTCCTTACTGTATCCAGAACTGGATGATGTATTCCTAGTGAAGTATGTAAATAACCCTGCTTGATTTCTGTTATGTGCAAAAAACAGAACTGTTACTTGATGCTATTACTTCTGTGGATTCGTGGTTAGGAATTGTTCTGGGACTATTCAAAGGATACTTAACTTCTTTCAAAGATTTTGAAATGGAGACTTTTATATGTATTTTGAGATATCAGAAATGCATTACTTTTGGATGGATTTAAATATCTAGAGGGAGAAGCACTATATATAATGGTTTGGAAAGTTTAGGGGCTTTTGGGGACAACATAAATAACCAAACAAGGGATAGCAGTGAATTAGAGCATAACTTGCTCAGGTGCAGTGAGATTTTGTTTCACCAGAGTGAAATACCATTGAAAAAAAACACTTCTAGAGTAATTTGATGACTTTACTATACTAAAGTACTTTGAAAAGATTACTGGAGTATTTCAAGAGAGCATATATGTATTTTAAAGCAAAAGTTTTTACAGGAACGCTTGGATCACATTCACTGTGCTAATCTGTCAGGCTGCTATCTTTTTTTCCTATAAAGTATTTTATGATACCTAAATTTGTGTATTTGTTCCTTCGAGTTTCACACATGCCATTTATGAAGTAAGCACAGTATTATTTCAATGGTGCTCTCTCCAGTCTTGCATGCTAGTTTTGCCAGCTTTATACATCCTCTGTCTAGAACTTCCAATCCCTCCCTTTTCCTCTCCTACCTCCCCCCATGATATATTTTGTGATCTGGCTCTTTCAGAGCAAACAGTTGAAATATTCATGATATTCCAATCGCATAAGGCAAATCTAATTAATTCGGACTACTCAGCATTAAAGTATATTGATCTTAGTCCGGTGAAATGTCTGAACATAGTGAATGAGACTGAGCGAAACTTTATTACTTCACCTCCTTGTATTCGTGTATTTGTAAGATGTTAAATTAATAATGCATGCAAAGATACTCAAACATGCATTTTCTTAATTACTCAGTACCCTTGACAATATCAAGCTTAACCACCACACCTTAATGGAATAGATTGTAAACTACCAAGTGTTTTTTCTTAAAAGCATGGCCAAGCATGGAATAGCACCGGTGATGGTTTTCCTCTTCAGTGACAGATGATATTTAGGCTCCCTGGTTTCTGCTTACATAAGTGCTGTAATTCTTTCCCATTGATCTGGCTTCTAGAAGGTGAACATGCCACCTGTTTGCCACCTCAGTCTTTAGGCTGTCTGGAATAAAGGATCTCAGAAGTACCCAGCCATGATTTTAAGAATCTCGATCATCAATTTGTTTGGATTGATCGTGTTGATTGTTGGGAGTTAATTGAACGGCTGTCCTTCTAACACCTCCACTGACAGAGATTCTTGTTATTTTTATTTACACCTTCTCCTCAACGTGGATGCTCTCTCTTACTTGGCATAGCTATACCATGAACCAACATAGCAACAACACTGGGAAAACCAATGTGTAGAGAAGAATGAAGCTGCTGCTTAACTAACTGTCTTTGACCAATTTTTTTTTCTTGTTTAGAAGAAAGAAATGACTGGGTTAATACGATGCTCAATGCCTTGAAATTGCAGTCTGATAATAACTCTCAGTCTCGAACTTCTGTCACCCCTGAGAAAAGCGGGTATCTTGAGCTGAAAGGATACAAAACCAAAATCTTTATTCTACTTCAGGGGAGTACTGTATGGATCTGCAAAAATGAGCAGGTAAATTTTTCATGTGCCTTTTTGTGAATGAAAGCTCATAAAAATGGTTTAACTAGTGAGTTGGAAATTGATGGCTCTTTGTGAATAGGTGCATTTTAATATAAATGCATATCTCTTTATATGTAGTACTTTATTGCTGCAGTTCTCAGAAGGCTTCACAAAGCAGGCAAAGAATCATTATGTCTGTTGTACAATAGAAAAATGTGAATATATAGTGAGGTGAAGTGAAAAGCTCTGAGTGTCAAAACATGTTAGTGTCAGGGCTGGGATTAATTCACTCTTAGAATGTGGGCCATAAGCACTCAACTTAATCAGAAGGATTATTTTGTGCACTGGTTTCAGTGTTTTATAATACACTGCCCTGGAAAGTGTGCTATACAGAAGCACACTGTGGTATTTAACTGATACTTCAGGGAAATGTCCAAAACTGATGTTCTTTTTGTTTCTAAGAATAGAGACTGGCCAGATTCTGTTGTGCGCTGTAATATTTTAAACAAATCCAGTATTAAAAAATGTGAAGTAGGCCTATCATTTCAACTTCCAAAATCTAGAGCTTTTAGTTTTGTTTTGGGCATGACTATATGACAATATAAAGTAGAACTCTCTAGGATGCCGTAGGCAGGGAATAAATGGGGATAGTTGGGTTCAGTGAATAATTGTGTGAACTAGTGGAAGAAAAATCGATTTCAGGACATTAAATGGCAGGTGCTATTTCTTTGTGAGGCAATTGATTACCCACAAGTAACTGGAACCTGGGATGGCATTGGAGGAGGTGTTTTTACGTGCTTGCTTTGTTCTGTTTCTTTCAAAGTTGTGTACAGGCAAATCCCTGTCTCAAGTGTGAATGGTCTTTTTTGGAGTTGATCTCACTTCGTCTCCTGTTATCCTCCTCCGTGTGAAATTATTTAGGTGTGCTTGAGGGTCCATGTAATGTTTGATATTAAATCTTACCATTCTTTCCCAGGATATGGCAGGAAATTTGAGACTGAGAAAGACCTGGGTTTTTTTCTACTTACTGTACTCCAAGGAAGTTTTACTTGTTAGGTACATTCTTTGAGGTCAGTCAATAACCAGCTAATCAAGGATGTTGTATTGGGTTTGCATGGCAAACCTGAGGAAGGAGGACTAGCAGAGACAAAGTGTGATGAACTGACCACAACCTCCCATTCCGCATCCCCCTAAGGTGCTGAGTGGGGAGGACATAGAGAAAATCAGGAGCAAAGTTAAGACCAGGAAGAAAGGAGGGGTGGAGGAAAGGTATTTTAGGATTTCAGTTTATTTCTCGTTATCCTGCTCTGGTTGGATCAGTGATATAAAATAAAGATTAAACAGATTTGCCCGAGTTGAGNTGTGATGAACTGACCACAACCTCCCATTCCGCATCCCCCTAAGGTGCTGAGTGGGGAGGACATAGAGAAAATCAGGAGCAAAGTTAAGACCAGGAAGAAAGGAGGGGTGGAGGAAAGGTATTTTAGGATTTCAGTTTATTTCTCGTTATCCTGCTCTGGTTGGATCAGTGATATAAAATAACGATTAAACAGATTTGCCCGAGTTGAGTCTGTTTGCCTGTGACAGTAATTGATGAGTGATCTCTCCCTGTCCTTACCTTGTCCCTCAATACTTTTGTTGTATTTTCTTTCCCCTGCACAGCTGAGGGAGCAGGGGAGGAATAGAGCAGCTTTGATGGGTGTCTGGCATCCATCCAGGATCAACCCACCACAAACACGATACGGGTTATGGATTTATGCTGTTCTGTAACTATAACAAAACTCCACAAATGATTTCGATATGTAATATGATACCAAAAGTGTATTTGCTGTGTGTTATTTGAATTTAAGCCCGCAGTATATGTTTTGCTGAATAAGCATCAAGGAGAGAAATTGGTCTTCATAGCTGAGCACAGTATTCTTTATATATACTGAAATCCTCAGGCCTGATTGTTGTAATGAATAGGTGACCTGTCAGTTAGTGTGTTTATTTAAGTTAAGTTCACAGCTTGTCTTTAAGGAGGAGCAAAACCAAGATGCAAACAGCACCCCTCCTTACTGAGACCCTGTATTTCACTGAGGTGCTCTTGCATTTAGAAAGAGTGAAGTACAGGACCTGAGAAATATAAAAGCTAAAACTTAAGGCATCATTCCGACTTACTTTACAGTCGTTGCTTGTGCGACTTACACTGTGAGTGTGCTCAGTGTTACTCTTCCACCATGGGGTTTCCAGGTATTTTATCAGTGAGGATCCATGGAAAGCATTCTCATTAATGAAAATTTTCTTTTTATGGAAGTTCATTGTTAATGAGCCACTTTTCCTTTCAGAACTTATGCTTTTTGAATCTTATCCCCCTGAATATTTTTGAGTGGTCCTTATGTATGTTCTGAGCTTTTTAACTGAGGAGAAAAGACATCCGGACTCGTGGAGGAGTTTCTCCTCTAGAGCGATAGGTTATTTGAAACTAGTTATGTCTCTTTTGAGAGTTGCAGTACCAGACATCAAATTTTTGCTTTTTTCTTTTATTCTTACTCTCCTTGAATATATCTGTTGGGAGCATCTTTTTTGCCTCAAGTAGTTTTGCTTTGAACTTTCTCTGTTAACATAGGTCACTCCCACCTCTGCCCACTGTGCTGAGTCAGTTTTTCTGGCTGTATGTTGATACAAAACAGAGCCGTTTGCTGTTGAAGCGTTCTTGATTGCTCTTTCCTGCATTTTCAGAGTGCAGATTATATGATTCAGATACTCTTAAGACTGCTCCCCTCCCCCATCACTTTCTGTTTTTACAGAATTTTTTAAATAATTTTTTGTGTATGTGCACGTGTGTTGGTTCTATTGCTTGTGCAGTTGTGTGGCAGGTTGTATCTGCTCTGCCGTTTCAATATCATGAATTTCAGAATTGCTTTAGCTGATTATGAAAGCACACCCTTATACAGCCGTTTTACTAGATATTTATTCTCTTCTACTACATGGATGCTCTGAAAAGATCACCGACTGCAGTGCAGTAGAAGGCAGACCAAAATCAAGCCCTGAAACAGAATGGTTAGACGTGCTGCCAGCCTGTCAACTCCTCCGGTGTGTATGAAGATTGCAAAAAACGGTGCAAAACCAGCTTCTTCCCAAAGCTTATTTATCTAACCCCCAGAAAATTCAAATGGTCCTAAGACATTTCTTTTCAGATTCTGCATTCGAACAATATCCTTTCTTCATGTAGTTTCTGGATGTTTGTGAATCAGAAGAAATAGCTTCTGCCTTTAGGCTTTCAAAGTCTGCAATCCTTTGGCTACCTCTTGTGTTTTAATTTCAACTGGAGAACAATGATTTTTGCTGCAGTACTGAAGAAAACCATCACGATACAGCACTAATCCTTTAGAGGGCGCTGTTGATCTAAAAATCCTTCCCTGTCTCAACTTTGCAGTTGAGCCAGTAATTATCAGGCAAATCTGTCCAGGGATGTCCTCAAATCCTGTTCATATTGGAATTCACATCCATACTAGACTCCCGGAGAGCCTTAGAGGGGTTTATTATAACTGCAGTGCTAAAAGACACCTATTTAGACTTCTTACAATGTTGAAATGAGATTGGATCGAGCTTATTCATTGATTTCTAATAAACTTGATAGAGGAGAGTCTGCTGTTACTTTAAAAAAAAAATTCTTCAGTGTTAAAAGTGGAGAAAATCCTAAGCCAAATGCCAAATTGTAACATAACCACCATGAACTTTGCGAAGTTCGGATTGAGATCAGAACATCATGTCTCAGGCCTCTTTCCAGTTAAAAAGTGATTGGTTTAGCTTGAACTTCTGACAGTGATATAGTGCTAGTATGAAACCATCAATTTCTTTGACTCCTGTAGTGTAAATTTCTTAAACTTCCTCTCTTGAGCAAAAGTGAAAAGTAAATCGTATGGAATCAATTTGTTCAACCTGCAGCTTGCTGAAATTCCCATTTCTGTTTCAAAGTAATTCGTGCTTAAATAAAAACATGTAATCTGATCATTCATGGCAGTTCAAACATTGGCTTGAAATGTCAGTCTGCAGTGGCGGTGCCAGTGATAACCTTCCCTCTGTTACCATCAGAAGGCCTCTGACAAATGCTTGTCTGGTCTGTTCGAATATATCCCCTTTGTTAGGCTATATTTAAGATTTACTGGTATCTAAAGTCAGGGGGGCCTAGATGTCATAGTGTTTGTGCTAGAATTTGGCTTTGAAAAGAGAAATCAGGATCTTCTTGTTACTGCTTTGGGTGGTTAGATGTATTTACCTGGGATATTTGAGGAAACTTTGCCAGATATAATGACGGGGGACTGGTATGGCTGTGTGCAGTAATAATTTGTGACATGTTTTCTCCATGCCTGACTCCAAGTTAAAGCTAGAATGGTGATGAGTATTCTTTCTGTCATGTATAAGCAATAATATACATTACTTGTAAAAAACCTCTTGTTTCATTTTGGCTCAATATTCCTATTGATTTCAGAGGGTGTTTTGTTTTATCAAAGATTGAAATGATTTGCTCTGTGGCGGATGGAAATGTTTATTCATGTTGAATGAACCAGTAAGGGTGCCTAGTAATTTTCATTTCCTCTGTAATGCTAATGGTGAGTTTAAAGCAAAACTGGACAACACCAAAGGTTGTATTACAAGAAAGGATATTAAACAGGCAGAAAATGGCAGAGGGTGGGGTAATGTAGAGAACTAATACAAGGATAGCTGAAAGGACAAGCCAAAGGTGACGCTTGAGATTGGCATCTTAAAAGAGAGCAAGTGATACGAATGTCAGTGAAAGGAAGCAGAAAGGATGTGTGCATGAGTCTCTGTCTGCATAAGAGCAGATGTATGTTCTTATCTCTGTTAAGAAACACAGGCTTAAAGGAGAGTAGTTTTGAGCAACCTGATCTAGTCAAAGATGCCCCTGTTGGATACGTGTTTCAGGGGGATTGGATTAGATGATCTTTAAAAGTCCCCTCTAAGAAAAACCATTCTATAATACTATGAAATACAGTGCCAGAGACAATGTAGTTGGGATTCAGGGGCAGACTTGGAAGTCTTTTGGTATACAGCAATGAGAATTTGTAATGATACTCTGCAAAGGGGATCGTTCATTAGGAAATGTTCTGGTTTTACCTGGAGAAAGTGGAACCCTGATTAATAATCAAGAACATGATGAATGAGGGAGAAATCCGTTAAAAAAAAATGTCTATTAAGAACAGTCAAAAGTGTTTAACAATGGAAGGTTACCAAAGAAGAACAGTTAAAAGGTCCTGAAGATGAGTAGTAACAACTGGTTGTCATGCTAAAGCATCAGAAAAGAAAGTCTTTTTAATGTATGTAGATTCTTTGGTGTATCATTGTGATTATATTTGTGAATATAATGAGTACAAGGTGATGGAAACAGCAATACGAAAGAAAACTGGGGAGAGGAGCTGAATGCAACTTGAGCAGAAAGGAAAATACTTACTTAAAAGTTTTGAGATCTAATGAGGAACCCTGAGAAAAGCAACTGAGAGTTCTGAAAAGGAAGCTAGGGAAAAGGATAGGGGAGTAAAAGCAACGAAAGGAAGCAGGAGGAGGAAGGAGAAGACCTTTCAGATGGCTGATAGATGGTGAGAGGAGAGAGAAGTGCCTGGTATGTATTGGGATGTGGCAGTGGAAGGAGGAATTATTGAGAATGAGAAAACAAGAAGAAGCGCAATATTGTAGTTGTGTTTCTCCTCTTCCCCATCCTCATCCCACATCCTCATCTCCCTTGCCCCGAGAACATGTGTGCTTTTAGAGGTTTTGTGATGAAAAACTGTTGTTTGTAATAACTGAGAAACTCTAAAGAAACTGTGCTGTACTTGATTGCTAGTACAGACCGTGATCAAACACAGTTACTAACATACAACTGAGCTTGTCCTGGAACGCCTTAAATAGGTGGAGGTAACAGAAAAACAAAAGAACATTTGCTCTTTGTTGTTTGATTCATTCAGGCTTTTCTCTTCCTTCATAACAATACAAATCTGTAGCAAATGTTAAAAAGCAAAAACGGAACAACCCAAAATTACACCAAATACATTGGAGGGGGGAAAGACTAATATGAAGAAGTGTTTTAAGACAAAATATACTGATACATTGGTGACTTGTAGTGGAATCAAATGATCTAGCCTCTTTTAAATATAGTTGTTTGCATCAAGCTGTAGTTGGGATGATAGATTAAGGTCATATCCCTAATTTTCCAGCAGATCCTTGCAAGAAATTCATTCCAGTTTTCCACACTCAGAAACATAGTAACCATCAATTGCTGTGCATGACATAAGAACCAACTGAACAAGAAATAACCTGAACTGTGTAAGAAAGCTTTGTATCTTTTGGTTTTGCTTGTTATAATACAAAATTAATGATTACAAGAAATCATGTTGAGTAGGGAAAAGGTTTGTTGTTGTTAACAAACTAACTAAACTAATTGCACACCTACTTCAAAAAAGATTAAAAAATAAATTTAAAATAATATGCTGCTAAAGTGGCTCAATCAGAGGAAAAAAATGTGACAATGACCACCTTTACAGAGAAGATCTGCATTTTAGAATCAAAAATAATTTTCTGTGATGTCGTTCTACGTTGTGGAAAATATTAAAGAACACAGAGAAGGGCATAAACAGGACTTCAATTGAAAAAAAAAATATTTAAGAGTTAGTGTTAAGTTCTTCTATGTGCAGCTAAACTTTGAGCATTTTTTCCTGTTCATTTGTTTTTATGCTAAGATCTTGTTGAGATGTAAGGACACCTAAAGCAGTCATGAAACATGGTAAAAAGCCTAATGCTTCCACAATGATAAAAAGCTTCCTGATTAATTTGATTTGGAGTAAAGTTGTGAGCTTGTCAGTAATGCTCTGTCAAGCTTTATGGATGACTAATACATATATAACCAGCTACCTTAATCAGTTAAAAACTAACAGTGAAGAAAAGTGGGATTTGTTTGAATATCATGAAGATTTTACTTAGTGGCAGAGCACACGCTTAAGCAGTTGAAGGTTTTAGGTCTACTTGCCATAAGGATATAACACTATTAATGCAATGTTGGGGAAATCCATTTACTTCTAAGAGTACTGGAATTTCCCGAGACCGTTGTCCATCACTATAGATGTTGCTTGTTTTTAAGAACTACTAGCTTGCCTTCAAATCCCGTGGTGAAATAATGTATTGGATCAAAAGCCCTAAATATAGGAACCAGAGCATTGTTAAGAGAACTTTCTTTTATAAGACTGGGTCTGCATTTATCTTCTTATTTTAAATCACATGAAAAAGTTATTTCTGCATTCAAGTAGTCTGAAAGGTTGTATAATCAGCGTGTATGTAAATATATGTCAGCATATATATATATGTGTGTATATATTTCAGCATATATGTATATATATACACAAAGTTTTCTTTTTTGTATGTGTGTGCAACAAGGTTTGAGGCAACAATGAAACTGAAAAAGAAAGTATTTTTCCAGAACTCTTGGATCTCTCTTCTTTCAATAGCTCAATATACTATAGAATTAAGTGCAGCTAGAACACTATTTGATTTCTGTTTAATTGTAAACATATTAGTCAGGTCTCATAGGAAACATGCTGGAAAACTAGTCAGTAGCTTTGGTTTGCTTTTTCTCTTTTAAAATGAAGGCAATGTAAAACACATTTTCCCCATTCCTCTGTTATTTCTGTGTATTTGCCACTTTTGGTTTAGTTTACTGATTACTATTTTCCCTCAGCCTTTTTTTCCTGTACTTTATTTCAGCTATTAAGCTAATTAGCATAGCTAAAATACTAATACTTACATAAAGTTATGTGGCCATTAGAACAGTGAAGAGTGGAGCATTTCGGAGGCAGTATAGACAACATATCTTCACGAAAATATTTGTTCCACAAACTTAGATAGGTACAAACATATGTTAAGATCATCGTAGAATCATCACAGAATGGCTTGGGTTGGAAGGGACCTCAAAGGTCATCTAATTCCAACCTCAGGGAATGCCACCCTCTAGACTAGATTGCTCAAAGACCCAACCAACCTGGCCTTGAAGGCTTCTAGGAATGGGGCATCCACAGCTTCGCTGGGCAACGTGTTCCAGTGCCTCACCACTTTCACAGTAAAGAATTTCTTTCCAATATCTAATGTAAACCTACTCTCTTTCAGTTTGGATCCATTCCCTCTTGTTCTGTCACTACATGCTATTGTAAAAAGTCCCTCTCCATCCTTCTTATGGGCTCCCTTTAGGTACTGAAAGGCTGCAATTAGGTCACCCTAGAGCCTTCTCTTCTTCAGGCTGAACAAACTCAATTCTCTCAGCCTTTCCTCATAGATGAGGTTCTCCATCCCTCTAATCAACTTGGAGGCCTCCTCTGGACTCACTTCAACAGGTCCATGTCCTTCCAGTGCTGGGACCCCAGAGCTGGATGCAGCACTGCAGGTGGGGTCTCACCAGAGCAGAGCAGAGGGGCAGAATCCCCTCCCTGGCCCTGCTGCCCACGGTGCTCTGGATGCAGCCCAGGACACGTTTGGCTTTCTGGGCTGTGAGTGCACATGGCTGGGTCATGTCCAGCCTCTCGTCCACCAGCGCTCCTAAGTCCCTCTCAGCAGGGCTGTTCTTGATCTGTTCATCCCCCAGACTGTGTTGATACTGGGGGTTGTCCTGAACCAGATGCAGCACCTTGTACTTGGTCTCATTAAACCTCATAAGATTCCCATGCGCCAACTTCTCAAGTTTGTCCAGGCCCTTCTGGATACCATCCTGTCTCTTGGGAGAGTCAACTGCACCCCTCAGCTTGGTGTCACCAGCAAATTTGCTGAGGGTGTATTTGATCCCTTTGTCCATGTCATTAATGAAGATATTAAGTAACACCGGTCCCAGTACAGACTCTCGAGGGGCACCACTTGTCACTGATGTCCAGTGGGTGTCTGAGCCATTGACCACTACCCTCTCAATGTGACTTCCCAACCAATTCCTTATCTGCTGAACAGTCCACTCATCAAATCAGAGTATCTGCAATGTAGAGAGGAGATATTGTGGGGGACTCTGTCAAAGGCTTTACAGAAGCTCAGAAAAATGACATCTGTAACTCTTCCCTTGTTCATCGATGTAGTCATTCCAGCATAGAAGGCCACTAGGTTACTTAGGCAAGACTTTCTCTTGTTGAAGGCAAGCTGGCTGTCTTAAGTCTCAGTCTTCTCCTCATCTGTTGTCACCCGACTTCCATGATAGTGTGAATTCCATGTCATAATTAGTTAAAAATACTGTAATATGCTATTGCAATTTTTTGTTTGGTAAATAACTTCTGTTACCAATTTGCCAGGTTTGAAATCCATTACAGCTCAATTAAGTAGGTGTGGTTTCTGAATTCAGTCTATACTTCCTGTGGCAGAGCTCAGACAAGTAATGTCACAAAAGGATATTTTTCTGTTTTGGTGCATTGCTTATATGATAAAGAACTAAGTTGTATGGATATCCTTCTTGAAAGGTAACAGGTGGTAAAGGTAACAGTTCAGACTTTTGTCCAGTCTGAAGTAGAAAAGCAATATTGCTGAAGACTAGGATTTGCCTAATCTATGACAAGTATCATCAGATGAGCACTGGCAGTCACTTTATGAGGATTAAAATTTTCTCCTTGGTTGCAAAACTAAATAAAATGGATTAGTGTGCACCAGCAGGAGACCAAAGAAAATGTCTGCAATTCATTAATGTGCCTTGTAGCTGACACTGTAATGTCTAGAACTCCAAACACTTAAAAGCAAGTGATTGATCATAATGCATTTAGCTTGCAATAGCTGATCATGCAGGAAATTCACAGTGTTCATAAGGAAAACAGTCTT
The DNA here is from genome assembly GCA_013397755.1 of Cnemophilus loriae. Lineage (NCBI taxonomy): Eukaryota > Metazoa > Chordata > Aves > Passeriformes > Corvidae > Cnemophilus > Cnemophilus loriae. The sequence goes on along the minus strand of VZTF01004975.1, from coordinate 328,168 downwards.
GGCATTCATGGATTTCTGTAGTTACTCGGTGGTGATTTTCAAGATTGGGTGGTCTTACTTCAGCCTCTGTTGGAGATCATCAGAGTAAGGACCATTGCAACTTGTTGAAAATACCCAGAATTTGTAGTACTCCAGCCCTTTTTTCTTCTTCGTACTTTTTCAGCTCCCGCCCCTTTCTGTACAAATGCTGAATTCAAGAGGAGGCACTTGCTCCAAAACTGTTCTTTTCTGCACACCGTGGGCTGGAAATGGGAACAGTAGCTTTGATGGCAGTGGAGAGAGAGGTTAGAGTTGCTATTGGACTACTAAAATAATTAGGCCATTGGAGTTTTCATTATTTAAGCAAAGTGGATGGTTTAAAATAAGAATTATAGCGATGATCCATAAAATACTAAGATCTTTAATATCATTATAGCACAAGTGGCATTTTAATATTTTTGGGCCATAAATATTTTATTTTTCTTCATCTGTGCTGGTATTTGAATGTTGTTTGGAGCAGTATGGTATTGTTCAGGTAATAAAAAACCATTATTTTCTCTGCTCCACTATCTTATATCTACAAATTTTATTCTAAATAAATGAACCATCCATATAGCAAAAGGAACAGAATTTATGATTTACAGCTTAGTATGAATGTAGGGATTACCCCAGTGTGCTTTCTCAGCAATAATTTCTGTCCCTGGTTAATAAATTGCTAGGCCAACAAATTTGAACTTAATCAACTCAGACTGAATTCTTACTGCATGAAACACTTTAACGTCATGTTTATTAAATTAAATTCTCCTTCTTAAATATTTTGCATACAAAATAACATCTTTTTAGAGATGGCATGTTTTAAATCTCGTTCATTAAAAATCAGTATCTTAGAGATATTTCCAGAAAACTTCTCAAAAGTTATTTCCATCTCAGCATGTGGCTCAGGACCCCTCAGAGATCCATGAGAATGATTGATTGATATCTAATGCTTTTAAAGAAACATGTTAAAAGTCTTACATGCACTGAAGAGCAGAAAAAAATCAAGTTTTGTTACCTTCAGTTAAGATGGAAGGTTGTCAAAACGCTTGGCAGTGGGCATCTAGAGAACCGTGTGAACAGGCCTGGACAATGGTTGAAAGAAAAATATATTCAGGAAAATATATGGAAAGCAATGATTCAGGAAATAAAAGGTAGAAATAATCTTGCTTGTATTGTGAGTCATGCCTAGTGATGTACATTAGTATGTTTTGAGCATTGCAAACAACTTATTTGCTTTGGCTTGTTTTTCTTGGTTCTTTTTTTCTTCTTGGTAGACCTTTTCATTGTACTTCTGTGGCATTTTCCATAAAATTACTTTGGAAAAGAAAGCTGAGCCAAATAATGCAATGGCTGACGAGTGTGTTTTACTCATGGAAATAAATGCTTTCATTACTGACTTTCCTAATCCTTTTGGGGATTCTGGTATGTAATATTTAATTATTACATTAAATTGATTATATGTCCATTTCTTGTTTAAGGTGAGTTAGGCTATTAAAAAAATAGTACAAAAAACTCCTGCTGCTGTCTGTTGGACCTGACTCTATTTGAGTTATCGCAAGATTGTTTGTCTTGTACCAGCCAGTGTTTCCAAATTGTAGAGATTTCTATGCTCCACAGGCAGGCAGAGAGGAATCTGTATCCACTATACTGCACTTGTCCACATTTTTCCTTGTCTGTGGTTTAAGTTCAGTATGCAGACCTGTGTTAGAGATACATGAGTGAGGCTTGAGAAAAGTTAGAAGCCGAGTGGCTGCATTGGTATAATAAATATGGCTTTGTGTCCTGCTTCCTGGTTCACGATCAGCCTGTCTGGCACGTATTTGAGAGGCTCTGCAGGATGTTGGATGTATGATGCTTTTTCCAGCCAAGGGCTGTTATTCCTTGCCATGGGGTCATAAAGAAGTTCAAAGGCAGATAAAATGACAGCAGTCAGCAACAGCAGCTCAGTTCCTGCAACACAGGAGTAATTGCAGCCCGTTATTACAATTGACTCTCGCTTCTTTCCCCTGAAGGAACTGAGCAGCTGCCAATTTACTGGGCTGCAAGAAAACTGATGAGACAGGAGACGGGGGTCATAACAAAAGCTGAGAAACTGATCAAGGCAAAATTCGTTAGTCCTGAGTAGCTATAAGAGAAGACAAGGGAACAGTGCTGTGACTGGTCATCACCTTTGCCCATGTGGGAGATGGATTCTGACTTCCAGGTTGGTTTGTTTCACCTTGCACTTCTTTTTTTCACAAAGAGAAGCAAGGGGGATTTGATGATCTTTCATCTTATTTTGTAAAAAACAAACCAACCATGTAGCAGAAGACAGGAGCCTCTTTATGGGACTTACCTAGAAAGGCTTTATTTCAGCCTGAATAAGTACATCAGTTGTTTTTTTTGTGTATACTGCAGCTGAAAAAGGGATGATCTACGACTTGTTTGGTTTTATTTAACAACAATGTGCAGTTGGATGATCCTTAGGTACTTGCTTATGGTGAATACGTACAACCAGCAGTGTGAAACTCGTGTGTCTTTATTGGTGTTCTCAGCAATAAATGCTAGTGTAGAAATGACAAGTTAAATGTAGGAATGAAAGGGTTACATCTATGCAAACTGTGTTTCAGACTGTTTCTTTATCCTTCTCTCACTGGTGTGGCATGGAATATCAGAAACATATCTCTTAATATATGCAAGTGGAGATGTAGGGGAATTTTACAGGGAGAAGAAAAAATAAAAAGTTAATAGAGTGCACTGTAGATACAAAACCAGAGGATGTTATTTCGTCACAGTTCTGCGTGATTCTGTGGTGCTGTTCAGGTCTTCTAATTGTGCAAGTCTTTCATCCTCACACCTAAATTTCATTCTCCTGTACTGCACGTAGATGTATTTTAAAATGAACCTGAAGAGGCATGTGCAGATTTTGTTGTAGCTGCTTGTCTTTCCAAATAGAAAAGTTGAAGATGCACTGGATTTTCAGCATTTATGGGACCATTTAAGGAAAGCTGTTTCTTGTAGGATCTATACACAGATACCTGGGGTGAATTTCCATCTCTTTGAATGTCAGTTGGAGCTTTGCCGTTCATGTCAATTGCCAGTTTTTCATTTTAGTGCAGTATTTTGTTTCATTCCTGAATTCTTCATCCTAGTTTCTTAAATGACATGTTCATGCTGAGAAAATAGACCTTCTTGTAACTTCAGTGTGTTCGCAGATTGCAGCTGCCCATTCCTACTAATATAGAAGGGTTTTTTGGTAGATTTCTTGTTCCTAAAAATCATTGTAGCACGTTACAACCCTTCCCACCCACAAATGGTACAAAATGCTACTGCTGGGTTGATGAATATCCTAAATTGGGGTGATTTTGTAATTCTAGTTCTATTTTTACTATTTGTGAGATTATCTTTTAGGTGTTATCTTGATCGAGTCTTTGCAATTTTGATGCAACTCGTGTGTGATGAGATGCATCTGCATAGTTTCAGTTCTGAGCCAGAACAGCATTTTTATCACTGTGCTTCCCCATGACATGAAGTGAGTTCAATTTGCTGCTGTCTAGGTCAGCTTCCGTGTTTGGTGGTCACTTTCCATGAACAAATTGCTGCTACAGGTGCTGCTCTTCACTAATCACTGATTTGTAAGGCATCTTGACTAATCTGAACATAGCAATGTGTGTTTCAAAAATTATTTTTTTTTCATTACTGCATGATTTTGAAGGCTATTCTAGCACAATGTTCAGGAAAGAAATAAGTTGTAATCTAGGCCTGTTGCCCCTACCCCAGACTGTGCTCTGAGACAAGAGTTAACATTGCTGTTGACAAGTTTTGTTTTTTCAGTTTCTCATTAAATTCAGGTGAATGAGATTCCTTTCTTGTTTGTAAGGATTTGGGCATGAGTGAGAGACTTGAGAAGTGAAAAGAATGTAGTAGACAGGTGGAATCATTATGCTACAAAGGAGCCATGTATCTGTAGCTTATTGTGGGTCCTAAAAGACCTTCCTGTGTTGTTCAGTGGGTGACAATAGGAAGCTTAATGAAACAAACAGAAGATAAATGTGTAAATGGAGATAATTTGTTAAAGATTTAATTTTTAGTGTTCTTTCTATTAATTGGCTGTCTGGATAGTAACACAGAGTATAAAGGTTATTTGAAAGGTGTATGTACAGGGCTTTTTTTAAAGGATTTTGGTTTGGTTTTAACTTCTAATCTGTTGAAGTACATTTTTTAGAGAATGGTTGCTCCATATTTTTACAGATAATTTATACTTTTCTATTAGATATTAGGCTTTGCGCCTCATGAGCAGAAAATAATTTAATTGAAAGCTTGAATTTACTTTATTTTTAGATAAGGTGCTTCTAGTTCATAATTTGTGATGGGAGACAGTATTAATAAAAATTTAGATTACATTCATTATGATCAAAGGCATTTTGTTTGTTTGGAAGGGTATATTAGTTCTACACACAGTCCTGAAACATGAGTATAGTGCAGATATTTTAGAGCTGGATCCTTCTTTAGCTGTGATGTTTGCCCATCTTAGCTTTGATCATTGTAAAATCAAAATTAAAAAAAAATTAATCACTAAAATCAAATAGCAATGGCTTTTACATGGACTCATAATAAAACTTATTTGCAGTGGATTCACTAGGAATTTAGTAATCTCTATAAGTAATTAATACTGTAACCACTTCAGTATTTAAGTAGTGAAAAGTAGATTGCTCATTTGTAAACTGTTTTGATTCTTGAAACTCTCTTTTACATATTTACTTTTATACTAACTGTTTTTTTTATGTGAAATCACTACCTTCATGGCATAAATCCTAGGCAAGTATGGAAGTGAATAACTGCTAAGCAGTAGCTGTATGTATGTCCGTGAGTGATTTTGCTTTACAAAAATTCAAAACCATTTCTCTGCGTTTATCTGCTATTTTCATCTTTGTTTGTCACATAAAGACAAATTAGTATGAGCGAATCTAAAGCCAGCAGAAGAAAATGTTTTCTTTATGAACAAAAACAAAGAAACCAATCCCTCAAAACAAACAAACAAAACCCCAAACCCACCCCACTCTATTTTTGGCTGAACTAAATGTCTTCCCAGGAGATGTAATGCTGAAATGACTGAGTGGGTTAGGAAAGATTTGTGCTTATAAAAAGCAGCGGTGCAGCATTGTTGTTGTCATGGCATCAGCCCTCTCTTGGTCCAGGCACAGAAGAATGTATGGCAAAACTTTTGGTGCTGCTGTCCCTTCACTGTTTTAGAATAATTATTACAGAAGTGGGAAGAATTCACAAATCATAATTTGGTATCCTTAGGTTTCTGTTTCTAGGCATTAGCGGGAAGTTTACATTGCTTTATATTGGCTTCTAGAAAAGGTCTGAACCTCCTGATACATTCTGAAGTCTGATACATTCTTCAAAGTTAATGAACATGTGTGCACACTCTCAAAATTTAGATCTTCTACTAAATATTTATTTACGTATGTCACAAGAAAAAACATTATCTTTTGGTTCAGGTAGTCCAAAAATTTCTGAATTTCAAATTTTAAACAAATCTCTAATTTTATGGGGTTTGATGTTTCTTTCCTGCAAAGGTGAAGATTTATTAAATAGATGAGATATTACACTGTCTGGCCAAAAGCTTTTGTGAGGGTCTGTACTCTCCTTAGCTTATTTTTTTTCCTTTTAATTTGAAGATCATAGTGTCAGTTGTTAAAGTGAAACATTTTTCTTCATGGCTCTCTAAGCAGGAGGTGTCTAAAATCTCCCAAGCTGAAAAAAGTAGTTGGCACAGTCCAGAGCTCTCCATAATTTATGTAGTTCATTCATTTATTCTTACGAGGTGTGTGGGGTGTGTGTGTGTTTTGTTTCAATATGCGCCATCTCAGAAGAGTAATTCAGTCTGATAGGATCAGAAATCTAAACTGTTCATTTTATCAATATCAGCTGGGAAATCCCGTAGAGATCCACTTATGATAAAATGGGGTATGTTTGGAATATATTCAGATAGCCATTAATACCTTTTTCTAAGATGTGAAAATGTCTATAATAATTAGTCCTATTTTGATGGTACTTTAAAAACTGTTGAAACTTTTTTTAAAATTAATTGCCCTTTGTAAATGTTTCGAGTCATGCAGATTACTCGGAAATTAGGTTTGTGATTAAAAAAAAGCTTTGGAAAACTTTCTCCATCAGGAAATGCTATTTTTGCTTGTGGTTATTGAAATATTATGAATTACATTAGTTATTAATTATTTCTACTTGTGAAATATATCATAGAATTAAATTTTAATTTATTAAAGAGGGAGGTAGTAAATAAAATAAGAAGTCTTCATATTTACTGTGAGGACTATTTGTCTTAGCACCTTACTGTTTGTAGTCAGTAAATAAAAGAACTGTGCTTGGTCAATGATACTTTACTGTCAGTATCATATTTGTTTATCTCCATGGGCAAATTTTGGAGGAAAGCAGAAACTCCATTATTTGGAGGATTTCTTGGTTCATTAGGGGAATTTTGCCAGTGGGGATGTCATAACAATTTTCTCTCTAATCTAGTGACAGCTGTACTAAAAGGTCTATTAAAAGGTTTGTCATTTTTGCATGACAACTGTTGTAGATTTTAAGGTATTGCAAAAATGTTCACAATCTGTCCATCCTGTAAGAGTTCAAACACTTTTTTACCGGTTTTTCTGGATTATGAATACATAACAAGATCTTTGGTGTGTATGTAAAGCTTTGGCAAGAAGATTATAAAGATGTGAATGCTGAAAATGATAGCTATATGTGGTATCTTAAAATTCACTGATCCTTCTAGTCTCTAGAGAACAGTCTTGCTAAATCTAAGAAGGGTTCCATTTGTGAAGCACTTCCAAAGAACAGTCTTGATGGCTACTTAAAATCATAATAGTAATATCTATGTTTAAAAATGTCCTTGTATGAACAGGAGTTGCTCTGGGTGCTTATTGCAGGGAAGTGTTTAAAATTGTGTGTGAATTTGAGATGGTGGCTATTGGGATAGCTGTTTCAGCTAAATGAAAAAAAAAAAAAGGTGGAAGGAGTCAAACACTAAAAGTGAGGAAAAGTGAGGCATTTCCACGTAATTTTAGAATTTACGTATAGTAAACTGGTATCCCTTTGGGACGAGTAAGATGTGAATCGAGTAGCAAGAAATTGACTCTAAAATGGAATGAGTTTCCATGTGTTAGAAGTCGTGCATCTTAAGGAACACAACTGCCTCTTTAAATATGAGACAGTGTTATGAATATCCATTGGAATAAAAGTAAAGGTGAAAGCCTTGAATATAGGCTGTACTTGCTCCTGACAGGCTTTGACTTATTTATGTGTTTATTTGGCTGTACCATCTTTATGTCATCTCATGATTTTTCATGAAGCAGCAAAAGTAAAGGTCATAGCCCAGGCAGCTGCAGAGGCTTCAGCCTCTGTAGCTAATAAGATGCTGATTTCTGAATGAGCTCCATGCTGCAGAGAAGCCCTGCTGGAAGGGAGTTACTGTAATTGTTCAAATTGGAACTTTGCCTACGCTTGTCTTCTGTGTGTGTGTGGCAGGGGAGTGGGGGACACAACCCAGAGAGCAAGTTTGTCTCTCTTGCTTGGTATCTGTCAGGGTATTTGGGAAGACAGCAAGGAAGGTTTTGTATGCAGTATTACCAGCTTGCTTTTGATGCTTGGTTCTGTCTTGTGTGCCTCAGATGTGAGACTCTTGCTTTCCTAGTATGTTGAGTGACAAGAAAAAGAAAGAATGTGTCTGAAGAATGGAATGTGGTCTGAATCACACTTCCTGTACTTCAGCTGAGCTCTGAATTGTAGAATAGTCGAAGAATTCAGTTCCTTCAGTATATTTCTAAAGCGGGAATGCAAATGACTATGGTACCTTTAAGTCATGAACTCTCCTTTCCACTAACAACTTTAAACTGCTTTATGTTAAAATGTACAACTTTACGTAGAATTCAGGTTCTTATATTGATGCAACAACTTACACATGTTGTTTCTGAAGTACGTAATTTGCATGCATAGAAATTATTCCTAATGGCAAGGCATAGTTGCAAGCATGGATTGTTTCTTCCCCTTCCCTTCCAGCATGTTTCAGCACAAGTGAGAAACTTATAAATCTTTGGAATGATTATCTTTTCTCTACTCTCTCTACTCTCTGTTGTCTTCTTCTCACTTAGTTTTTGAGGATTAAGAAATAGAAGCTTTTAATTTATATATTTATGTGTTTGTGGCTGTTTACTTTGAACATCTTCCACACTGCATCATCTTGTATCGGTTCACTGTGACCATACAGTAAAGCCTTTCCTTATAGGACTGCGCAGTAAAAAAGTGGGGAAACTTAGACTCTGTGTTCTCTGTTCTCATCTACTTTCCTTAAATCTTGCTAAGACCTGAAGATTCATTGGCTGCTATTATGTTGAAGTTGATTGAAGCCAAGCATCTATCTAGAGTAAGAACTTGGGGTTGCATGGGGAGACAGATGCTGCTCTGTTACGTAAACCTAATTATTTTAAGAACTCAGCTAAAAACCTTTGATAATTCAAAGAAGATCTGTGTGAAATAACATTACCTCAATTATAGATTTGTGCACCTCTCTAATTGTGGGAAAACTGGTCTTATGTCTAAGACCTTAATTTTATCCAATTATAATATTGTGCAGTCACTACTATAATATGCTATTTCCTTTCACAGGATCACTACCTCTTTCAGTGCCTTGTTTATTTAGTAACTGTGTGGTAATTTTAATTTCTTTTCATGAAGTAGCCCATGCCTTTTTTATAGCACACTGTTGAAAAGTGCCTTACATTAAAATGAATCCTTCACCGAAAAAGGAATGTTCTTTGAGGAGCAATGAGGAATCTTTTTCATCAGTTCCTGTAAGGTAAAGGAAAAGAATTGTCTCCTCCATGTGACCACACAGTTCTGAGAAACAGAATGAAGGATTCAAATATCTGTATATTTTGCATTCTTTGTTTTTCCAGTCTTTTATGGGTGGTTGAGAGGGAATAGTTCTCTGTCAAACTATACCTGCTCAAAATACTGCTTTCATAGGTCTTTGGCTGAAGTTCCAATTGCTCAGCAGTTCTGCAAATCAAACCCTAGAGCATAAAGTCAACTACTAGGAAATGAAAAATGTGCAGTGAAATGACTGTATGCTAAGGCTTTGATTTACACTGAGTAGAAACTGGAAAAGACAAAGATAAGAGCTAATTCTCCAGGATAGTATTCAGTCACTTTAATTATGTGATCCTCCTCCTTTTTTTTTTGGATTTTGCAGCCCATAAAGGAAGGGAGCTTTCATTTCATGTGTCCTAGATCCACCCCATACAACAAGCAAGGCATGGGCCTGATGGTGCATAATCAAGTGAAATAAAATTGTATTGATATTGCAAAATACATTCACATAGATGCTGAAGTGAGGATTCTGAATTGCTCCTGTAGGAAGTGAATAGAGAGATCTGTAACTTAAACGAGAACATCTAAGTTTGTAACTACCTTAGAGTGTTGGTCGAGAACACATCTTTTAAACTAATCTCTTAGTTATTCCCACTTCTTATGTATTGGCTTTCATCGTAGAGCCATCTCAAAGTACAGGTATTACATTTTTTTATAAAATAATGATGTGGAACGATACAGAGACGGATATACTCCAGCAGTATATCCAAAACACTCCACTGCAGACAAGCTTACTACGTGGCACTCACTAGAGCTAATCCAAGTGGCCCTTCTTGTCTTTTGCTATCTTCCTTCTTTGTAACCTCCAAAATTTTGAATGCCAGGTTGTCATTACAAATTTTTTTTCAAAAATAGCGTGAATCATTTTCAAATGGTTCTCTAATGGGGGGAAAGAATTTTGCTTAGTTAAGTGAAGAGCTTAAAACTGATGATGTGACTACCTCACATATCATAACAGATGAGCACCGAGCTACAGAGTTAACATGCACAGACAACTGGAATTCTAGCATCTCCTTGCTCATCAGGGCTTGAGTTGGCAACCTTTATGTTCTTTTAACATTTTTTGAGTGTGTAATTATATACTGCGTGCTTCACTGTGGTTTTATTTTGGAACCTCACTGGAAGACAGTAAGACAGAGTACATATGTGGTGGTTTGTATTCCAATCCACAGTATGTAACTATCGCTGGAAATCTATATTAAAAGGTTTTAGGCTGTGATGAGGGATGTAGAGAAGCCTGAGGAAAAGTAACTGGGGGTGCTAAGCTCAGTACATGTAGAAGGAGAGGATAATATAAACTTGTGTAAATTTAATATCATCAAAGCAATTTCTACATTACTAGTCACTCTTTCTCAAACTCTTTTATACATAAAAAGGTCTTAATTTTTCATTAATATGGAAGCCAGTTTTTTCCCATATTTCTGTTGCAGAAATTAGCCCTCCTTAATAGCTGAAAAGGCTGAAGTATAATGCCTCCAAATAATGAGGAGAGGAAAGAAACTATGAATGCTTCATCTGAATTATTCTAGTTACTGGCTTTTAATTTCTGGAATAATTTGGTTGTTTGGAGGGAATCAAATGCCATGGGGTAAGAATAAAGGAAAAGACTAAATCATGTTAAATTGTTAAGGGAATTTTCAGAGCTTGCAGGAATAGTGTAATTGTCACAAACTTCATGGTAACTTCCCCAAGGTAAACCTAAAGAGCTGTTGCAAATTAAATTGTAAATTCAAGGAACCGTGTAAGGTCCTATTTTGGAACTCTGATCAGAGATATTGTGATTAAAGGTCAAGAACTTTCTGTGTATGGGCAGGAGGACAAGACTAGTTTCAGAAATGAGTGGTCTTTTTATAAATTATCTGTTAAAAAGGAAACAAAAAAGCGTGCATTTATAAACACACACATATACATTTGTGTGTGTAAATATCTCTTTATATGTAGTATAATGTTCTTGATCTGTTACTTCATGCCACTGTTGGAGCTTTATTTTTTATATATATATATATATGTACACACATACATACATACATACATATCTTTGTGTGTCAATGCACAGGCTTAAATATTGCATGTCCTCAAGATCTGACAGCCAAAGACAAAAAAAGCAAATGCACCATGATCTCATAATTCACAGGAAGGAAACTGATGTGCAGTAAGAATAGTCAGTTGATGTAGCAATTTCCAAAAGTGCTGTGTTCCCAGCATATACCAGTGCTATTTCTGTACTTCAGAGTTCTGTACTTCTGTATTTTTTTTTACTTCAAAATAAGCTACAAATATATATTTATATATTAAGGTATATACTTCTGTGTGTATATGCATGTATGAGTATGTAGAAACAGTCCCTTGAACTCACGGCAGCAATTTTCCTTTTTCTCTGCTGTTGCTGTTATCCCCTTAGTCCTCCACCAAGAAAAAAAGAGATAAAAATATGGATTGATATTTCTAATATGAAAGTAGCACTTGGTTAACCTTTTATTTTCAATTATTTTTGTGTGAGGAGTATGGGTAAAGTTGTAATTGTGGCTGGATTTTTTTGGTTTCGTTTCTCTGAGATGTTTTCCTGATGCAAAGATTTTTTTTAATCAACTTTATACACTGGGGAGCTAATGCTAGATCCATGAAAGACAGTGCATCCAAAGACATGATAATAACTGCTGAAACAGTAAATGCTGAGGAACACAAGCAGAATCTCTAGAACTCCTGTGTTCAGATGAATTTTGGTTTGACTAAACTAATAAGAATGCCAACCCAAGTGTTACTAGAGCAAAACCAAGTGGAAGGGAGAAAATAGAAAGAAAAATTATTATACTTTCTAAGTAGAATAGTTTTTTTAGAAGTGCAGTTTTGTGGAGAAAGTCTGTTCCCTAACTGTTCTTCTAAGTGAGAGTCACGAGGTTCAGCCTCTGATTACAAATTTATTTACAAATTGCAAGCAGAAAGGTGCTCAAGTCTGCCTTTTAAGACAACATACCGAAAGTTAAGTGTCCAGCAACTCTGAAACTTTCCCTTGTTTAGATATAGTTGCATGATTTGTTACATGTATACTTTAGTGTTCCTTAACCTTGGTGTTTATTTCTGTGTCTGTAAAACAGTGGTGGTATATTAGAAAAGGTATGAGACTAATTTTGAATCTCCTTAAATTTCATCCAAAATAGAATTGAAAAAATGTTAGTAAAGCCTGTCACAGGGCAGCTTTTGCCTATGAAAAGATAATGCACAATAGAGAAGGCAGTTTGGTACACTGAGAGGCACTTTATAGATATACGTGAAAGGTATGTTTAAAAATAAAAGTTAAATAATTTCACGGTTTATATACAGATGACAGGTTTTCATAGGTTATGTCTTTTTCAGACGGGGTGATAATAACAGCAACACTCACACATTATAACCTTTCACCCTTCAGGAAAGAACAACAGCTAATCAGAAAGCCAGTACTTATCTTAGTATTTTTAGCTTTCAGTTAACTGTGCTGTTTAGTGAATACTTTTGATCTGTTGTTGTATCTGTAAAGAATTTTGTTTGGGTTTTTTTTTTAAAGCTCTTATTGTCAACCCATTTTTCAACCTTTCTTCAAATTCATGAAGATAGTATAGCTATAGACGTTTAAGTCGTATCTATATTTAAATTAAAAAAAAAAACCCGAAACAACCCAACCCTCATCTTTCTCTGTGCATTTTTGGATCTTAAACTTTTCTTCCTTTGTCAGAAAGACTAGCACAGTTCAATGTATCTGAAACAATGAACTTTCAGTGGGTAGAAGAAAGACAATTCTTATTCTGAAAAGATACTGCTTGCTTTTGCTGTCGATATTTTTTATATAGTTCTTGAATGGCCCTATTGTCCTTCTGTGCACTCAAAGTGAATGAATTTATCTTTCAAAGTGGAGCACTTCTTTCTTCCCTGTACCAATTCCCACTTCTGTTTCTGAAGGAGAGAAGAAGACTGCACTCCTGAAAGCATATAATTCTGAGCACTGAAAATTAGATTCTAGTGTACCTGTCACTCATAAAGCCAGGTTTATGCTAAGGGTTGTGCAGTTACCTTAAGGAGTTTGTTTGGACCATTATGGAAATAAATTCGCTCTAATGTACCAATGAAATTGCTTAATTTGCCACCATATTCTGTTCTGAAAAGTAGATTCTAATTTCTTAATGTTTCTGACATTCCTCACGCTGAAATTCAGTATTGTAAGTTCTTCTGCCCTTGCTGAATGTAAAACGTAATGAGTTATTCTTTCTTTAGTGGGATTGTTCAGACACTGGGCACGTGTGCAAATTTTGGAGGGTTGGTGCTGCACCTAAAGGAAAAGACTTTCAAATTAATGCACTTTGTTTCTGGAATGCTTTCTTGGTTCTGTATTCTTAGGTGTAGTACAACAAAATTTGGTGTCTGTTTTCACAGATGTTCATGTGTGTGTGTGATCTCTGTGGGGCAGGTCGGTTCCATGCAGCTTGCTCCATTTCGCTCCAAGGAAAGGAGGTGCAACCAGCTGTTTGAAGGCATAAAAAAGAGACTGAAAGGAAGATAGAATAAATATTTTCAAGAAGGATCATTATGGAATAAGTAGATGAATGAAGTTTAGTTAGTGTTTCTTTCCTCTTATGTTATGTAATGAAATTCTCAGTTGTCAGGCAAAAAATTGAAAATTCTCAGTTATCAGGTGGCAACATTCATGTACAAAAGGACCTCCTTTTTTCACAACCAGTATTTGGGAAATTTATGAAGTAAGATCCTGCAAAGACCTCAAAGCATGTTGTTGTTGTTGGGCTTTTTAATTCTTTGAGGATGTGTCTGTCAATGGCTATGTATAATTTTATTTAATTTTTTGTTTTAATTTTTTGTTTTAATTTTTTTAAATTATGGCTTCTATAATTTTTTTTGCTGCAATTGTTTGTTCAGGGACTTTCAAGTACTTAGATTGCTGGAATCTTATTTAGGAAGATGATCATGTACCTTTTCTTATTTGGATTATTTTTATGACCATCACCAGTAGCAAGTGCCTAAAGGGAAGCTACTGTACAGGGGAACTTTCGATCTGGCTAAATAAGGTAGTTATTATTTGGATCTTTGTTAATCATTTACCTTCAGTGAACTTTAATCTGGACCTAAAAGTATATTGAACACCTTTTAACCATGGCTTCTGGTGGTCTTTCAGCTGTTATTTAATAAACAAAGAACGCATTGCACTGTTCAGGTTCAAGGATGTGCTTGTTATCTCTCCTTTGAAAATCGGGATTTCTTAAGGCCAATTATTTGAAATAATTGAATCAACAAGTGAAACTTGCATCCAATTTACATCTCAGAAGCATAAACCATTTCATTATGGAAAGTTAATGGTTTTGGGTTGTTTTGCTCAGGCTTCTTTTTTTTTCATTTCACTGATAGAAATAAAAGTTTTGTATTTTTCTATCCTCAGTCTTTTTTTTTTTTACTATTTCATGCTTCCCTTTTTCTCACTGGTGATGTGAAGTTAAGAATGCTTCACTGCTACAGAAGATGCTGTCAAGTTCACGCTCAAAAAGAGATTATTCTGCCCACTCTTTTCCCATAGAGGGTGAATTAGGGACTGTGTATGCTTAACAGAACTCTCTGCTCTCTTCTGAGGCAGGTGTGTCAGTACGAAGCCCCTTGATTAATAGGAAATTGGCGTGGGGGCCTGAAGATGAGGGGAGGGAATAAAAATGTCTAGGTTACAGGATAAGAGGGTAGAGGAAAAGTAGAAGTATTTAAAAATATTTCTATTTTTTCCTATTTTATAAAATAAGTTATATGCGGAGTGGCTAAACCACGTCAATTTTTGAAAAGCTTCTACTTTTTTTAAAGGTTTGTGTTGAAATCCACACCTGGTTCCCTACTGTTACTGTCAAAGGTAATGGAATGTAAAAAATCTCAAAAACTTCTTAATAAGAAGTCTGTCAAGGAAACATTAGCTAACTCATCTCACAGTATATTTAATTAGTGGTAAATCTGTCATTCTAAAATCTCATCCTATAATGGACGTTATTATGATTTTTGGGGCATTATTCTATTCAGTGCCTTGTATGATACAAATGCTACCTCTGCTTGTGCATAGACACACACATATATGTGTGTCTTTTGACAGATTTAGCCATAGCAATCCTGGCTAAAATAATATTTTTATTTGCTCATACCTGAAATAGGAAAATAAAATTTAAAGAGTTTTGTGAAGTATTTTCTCCATGTAGGCTTTAGTGCTCAAAAAATTGTGAATCTTACAAAGAGAAACTTGTCAGTGATGCAGGTTTAAATATGTATTAACTAGAAAAACAATCCTCTCGTCAGAGGCAGGCAACTCTGAAGCTTTTACCCTTCAGTGCTTTTATTTTTATCAGTCTGTACCCAACTATTTGTTATGTAACAGAGAACATGCAAGTGGTAAGATATGTGAATTTGGCTTTTTACTTGGGTGATATAGTTTGGTTTTGTTTCTGATTTATTTACTGTTTTCAAGAAGTATGTTAATATTTCCAGAAATTAAACTTGTGGAAGTGACTGCCTTTAGATGAACATGTAAATAAATCTAAAGACGGAAATGCTGATGGTATTCCAAATAGATAAGAAATAACATATGTATTCATCTGTTTTTCCAAAATCCATACATTTGAGAGGCCCTCACATGAGCTAAGTGTGAGCTCACATTTTATTTCCCAATTGTGTTAATGCAAAAGTTATTTTTATTCTTAGTGCATTTTTTCCATGCAGGAGGAAAAGAAACCCAAACTATTTTGCTTGGTTTAAGGCAAAAATACTTTCTAATAATTGAGCCACAACTAATCCTTTGTATATTTTAGCTGCTGTATAGGACCTTTTTCCAAAGACATGTTTAGTTCATGTAGTACATCAGAAGCATGAGGAACCAAAGGTTTAAGAAAGGATTTTATACATATTTTGTTTTATTAAAACACTCAGTTTTAAAGCAAGAAAAACCGCTGTCAGTGAGAAAGATTTAGATGTATGAAGATTATTTAGACACTAAAGCACGATTTAAGCTAGATCCTTCCATAATTTTGCGTTCACATTTTAATGCAATCTATTGTTTAAATTTTTTTTTGTTCTTTCCTTTATTAATAATTAGAGCATGCATTTTTTTCTCCTACCAACAATCAATTAAGGTCATTCTAGCAGTTGGAAACTTCATGGTTGGACAAAATTTAGTGGAGTTTTATTCATCCATTAATAAATTAGGAATGGCTTATATGTTATGGCAAAGATGTCTATTACTGATCTTGGTTTTCTTGGACCGTAATGAAATAATTCTTCTTTACGTGTTTTATTCTTGAATGATAACCCCCTAAACTTTTATTATCTTTTCCCTAGGACTTTAAGACAGGATTTGGTATCACTTTAATCCCCATGAATGTGGCAAATGTAAAACAAGTGGATCGGGCTGCAAAGCAATCTTTTGAAATAATTACTCCTTATAAAAGCTTTAGGTAAGAACTTTAATATTTACTTTACAAAATATGCAATTAACTGAGTTGCTAAAGAAATAGTGGTTTCATACTGCAGTGCCATAGCTAGTTTGGATGGAAAGGTAATGTTTTTATTAAGGATGTTCAGCAATTTTTAGAAAAATAGGAGGATTTTCTTTCATTTGTTTAGTTGTGTGCTGCATCTGCTAGCTCCTGACTAGGCATATTATGCCCATAGGTTCATATTTTTATGTAGCCTTCTTTGTTCATTCTGTTCAAGGGCAAAAGAAAAAAACAAGAGAAAGGAATTCCTCCACTTCAACAAACTGACTCCATCCTAAAGAAAAATAAATGTCAATAGTGAAATAATGCTGCATCCATTTAGTATTATGCATTTTATTTGAAAAGAAGCTTTCATGTGCTATCCCTTGTAGAAATCCTTGGTTGAAAGCAGTTGAAAGTTTCGCTTTGGCTGATGCTGAGACTTGTAATGATTTTTAAGAAAATGAAAGTGCATGCTAATAAAAGCCTTTTGTCAAGTGTTGTAGTGTTTCTTAAATGAAATGTCGTAATAAAGGAGAAAAAGAAATTTCTTTGTTCTCCTGAGCTTGTTAAATGTTAGCAAATACTTTCATTCTCAGTCAACTAGCTGGTAAATTAGTCTTGATCAGCAATTTGCATCTGTTGCTAGTTGGTAGATAGCTAGTTCTTTGATTTTTTTTCTTAAGACATGACCATGCTGATGTTTGTTTACTATTTAATTTTTTTAAAAGAGAAATTTAAATGAAAAGCAAGTATTTTTTTTTAATTCTTAGTAATTTTTTAAATTCTCAGTCTTTTTAATTCTCATTTAATTCTCTGTGTTTCCTTATGTCATTCTATGCTTTTGTTAAAGTTCTTTAAGTTTGGTAATTGGTAACATAAAAGGGCTGAAATTAGCTCAGGGATGTTACAGGAATGTTACAAAAGCTATGCAGCTTATACTAGTAGTGGTTTTGTTGAAAACAATACTAAAACAGAGGGAGTTTCATTGATTAAAAATACGAAATAATACATTCCATCTTAGAATTTATATCTGTGCAGATGAAGATTTTTGACAGCGATTTTGGGTGTAAATGTAATAAATAAGAGAGACTAGAGATCATGTTTAATTGGGCTTTAAAATAAAGATCAATAACACAGAAAAGTCAATTGTTTCAGCTTCACAGCAGAGTCAGAAAGAGAGAAACAAGACTGGATTGAAGCACTCCAGCAATCAATAGCAGAAACTCTATCTGATTATGAAGTAGCTGAGAAGATTTGGTTCAATGAGTCCAACAGGAGCTGCGCTGACTGTAAAGCTCCCAGTCCTGACTGGGCATCCATCAACCTCTGTGTTGTCATTTGTAAGAAGTGTGCAGGTAGAGTAATTAATGACGAGCTATGTGGGTTCTACAAAACGTCATATTTTCATATCTATGTATGTCCTTGAATTGGGTTTTTTTTTTGTTTTTTTTTTTAAATTTTATTTTTGAAGTGTTATCCTTGTGGAAGTTTTGAGGAACAAAATGTGAGCATAACTTTTTTTTCTAATACCAAGGGCATCCTTATTCTAAAGCACTTCCACACATAAATGACCTGTCTTTGGTGATTGAGTTCTCTCAGGTGAATAATCCTTCACAATTAGTGGAAATTAAGACACAATAACACTTCATGGGAAAGGAATGGCTTTTGCAAGGCTAGATGCTGAAGAATAACAATTTTTAGTGTATAAATTTTGGGTATTAATTTTGTTACATCTGTGTATATTTTACTGCCAATAGGGATAGCTTTTTCAGATACTACTCAAAATACCGTTCTGTCATGTTTTATATTGAAATATGTGCTTAAGCAGTAGATTTAAGGAAATAATTTATAATTCTAGGCTTTCTTTCAAACCAAGCTCTCCTAGAAATAGTCTACATGAGACAGCCTACTTCATTTATTCATTACTATGAAATGAAATTCACATTTTTTTTAAAAAATATAGGTGTAGTTTTGATGCTTTTATTTAATATTCAAATGTCAAACCCAACCTTTTTTTCAAAAGAGCAACTAGAATAAATCCAGCTTAATCACATTTATTCGTTATCTCAGCAGAAGAGAAACCCTGTTTAAGTGCCTTAGTTAAGTAATGTTCTTGGATTTTCAGGACAACACAGATCTTTAGGACCAAGAGATTCAAAGGTCCGGAGTCTAAAAATGGATGCCAGCATTTGGAGCAATGAACTTATTGAGGTATGTTGTGATATCCTAACTCTTTTTTCCACCTTGAAACCTACTGTATGAAAAGGAATTATTTACTGCTTTACTCACAAGAAAACTGAACATATAACTACTAAACAATACGGTGCTGTTAAGTAAACTTGATGTTTCTGTGCATCATGTACCTCTGTGTAATTCAAAATATTCATTTGTTTTGCTAACAAAATGTACAATTTCTCTTAGTATTTCTCCAAGTATCTAATATTTTGGGAGAAAAAGAAATAAAATGCTTTTGGAGAGCGCTCATTATGGAAAAAGGGAAAAAGAGGAAAGTTCTCACTACCAGCTTAGTTGCTTGGGAAAATAAAAAGTGGTGGTAAAAAGTGGTCCTGATAGAGAGGGTTGGAGCCATCAGTGCTTTTTTTGGTGTATATATATGTATATATATATATATATAACCTTGTAAAGCTTAGCTGCTATTGATGTTAAATGATGACTGCAGGCTTTATTATTCATTTATAGATGAATGACCATAGGCAGTGACTGAGAGAGGCTTCTGTCTCCTGCAGGAAATTTTCTTTTCTTTAATAACTTTCTTTTTCAACTTTTAGCAGCTGAAAACTGTTTAGAGGCTAGCTTTGTATCCTTCGTACTATTTTGCTAATTTATTCCCTGCATCTCATCCAGCTCTTTATCGTCATTGGAAATAAGAGGGCAAACAGTTTTTGGGCTGGAAATCTTCCTCCAGGTGAAGAATTGCATATTGATGACCCTGCAGAAAAAAGGATAGCATTCATTACACAAAAATACAAAGAGAGAAAATTCAGGAAAACACCTTTTCTCTACAAAACCAAGGAACAGTTGAATAAGGTAATATAGCATGGTTAAGCCCATACTATATTTTGGATTGTGTTGTATCTGTGTGCAATTTGGTCATCCTGTTAATCTGGTGAGAAATTAAATCAGCATCCTGAGTGACATTCTGACACAGTCGAATAAGGGTTGTTTAGGAGCCCTTGCAGGAGTCATTGCATGACTACTTAGTTTCTTGTTTTTCCTTTTAGTTTGTTTGAAGAAGGTTGTGGTAGTTCTTCTTATGTTTTCCTGAGCCATCAGAAAGAATATGAATCTTTATTTTAATTCGAGTGTAGTCTAGGGATGCAAATTTCTGCTTCACTTCTTTAGATTGCTTCTTTACATGTTTTTTTTTGTATCCTACATGTCTGACATCTAACATTCAAATACAGTAGATGATTCATTGTTATCAATGGGGAAAATAGCTCATACACACTTACATAGTAGCTTGTAGCTTACTGGAAATGAAAAAGATAAAATTAATAATGGAAAATGTGTGTTCTCTACTTTTACAAAAATAACAAATTCTTTAGAGTTGTAAAATGGAGAATTTTCATTATCAATGTCTCTCTAAATTCTGGTGTCCATTTGACTGAATTCTAAGATCTGATGGCTTGAGTCATGATTGTTTAGGGTTAATGAATACAGAAGAGTTTTAATGCATTTTGCAATTTTAATGCATTCAATTACATGAGTCAAATTGTCTCAAAGGATATGCAGAGTTTGTGGGGTTTGTTTTCTGTGGGGAAGGATATATGTCAAATAATAATTTAAATACTGGGAAAAGTTATCAAATTCTCTATAGAGACATGAAATTACCATGTAATAAGGCATTCATTGCCAGCTAATTCTAGAACTTTTACTGAACTGTCTTCTCTGTTATCTTGTGCCTTCTGGATGCTTATGTTTATTAAAACAGATAAATTTTATGGGAATACTCCTCCTATTTTGAGTGACTTTTGCTTTAATCATTTAAGAAAAACTCAGCCATTAACTAAATAACTTAAATAAATATTAAATCATAGAATTTTTAATGGAATAGGTTGCTGTAATTGTGTAGCTATTTTTGGTTTTAAGGTTTTGGACCAGTCTTGTGAAAGAAAAAAAAGTTGATCATGTTTGTCTTTGTGTGTACAAAAATAAAAGGAGACTCGTGTTTTAGGATGTGGTGAGGTGTTTAAATTTCAAGGAATATGAGCAAGTATTAAGATACATTGAAGAGTAGTTTGCCTTATTGACTGACTGTGGTTTTTAAAAAAACTACCTAGAAATTTCAATATTTGTCCTAGGAGCAGAGTTTAGGAATTTAATCTCGTCTCTTTGGTTGAACTTCCGAGGTCTGAAATAATAAGAGTTTTTCTTTAGTGGTTTGATGTAAATAAACAGCAAGCTTCCCCTCCAATTGTCTTAATTCATGTTATCCTTCCCAAGTGAAATTTGTAACAGCAACATTTTGCTGGGTTGGGGTTGGTATTTTGGGATATTTTTGTTGTTGTTGCTGAGTTTTTCTGGATTCAGACCATACTTCATGATTTCTGATACTTATCAGTGTTTATGGTCTAGCCGTATCGGAGGTGAAAGGATTTGCATCTACATTGTGTGTATTTGCTGTATTTCTAATTTAAACAGACTTCCTGTTTTCCCTCTCTGTGATAAGGCCCTGTGTGCTGCTGTAGTCAAGCAAGATGTGCTGGAAACTCTGATGTTAGTCTTCAGCGGGGCTGATGCTATGTGTGCCACTGGAGACCCTGTTTACAGTACCCCATACTTACTAGCCAAGAAAGCTGGACAAAGACTGCAAATGGAATTCCTGTACCATAATAAGTTCTCAGGTACGATGCATTTATGTCTTTTGATCTAGTTTTTTATTGTGAAATAGAGAAGGAAATAATTCAGAAGCAAAATTGGCTTTGCTTTGAAAAATAGTGGTATGGCAGAGGGGCAGTTGTGTTAGCATTAACTGGGTTTTATTAGTGCACAATTTCAGTTGTGTGCAGATTTGCTATTTTGCTCAGACATCATGTTTAGGACTTATAAAACCCCCAGGCAATGCAGTGATGTCATAGATCTCATACTCTTAGTTATAGCACAGAAAAAAACCATCATCTTCTCTGCCAATATTATCAGTCTTTTACCAGAAAAAAAATGGGTATATATATTTAACATATGTCTAAAGAATTAATCTAGCACTTTGTTTTTTTCCTAAAGATTATTTAAATTGATATCTACTCCTATTACACACAGACCTAGCTGTTTCTTGACAAACTCTCCTCCCAAAATAAAACTAATTTCTTGAACCTGCACTATAATCTATTCCAGAAGCCTCTTTTTCCGTCACAGCTTCTGTTGCAGCTTGCAGCAGATGATAAACTTTGGCTTGGAAGTCAACAGCTCTGTTTGCTGTGTGTGGCTGCTATGAGGCTCTTAGAAACAGAAAGCTGTTCTTAACAATTAATATATTGAGGTGTATGGGTGTGGCTGAGCTTTTCTTTTGAAAGGGGTGGACAGTATCTGAAACAGTTCGGGGCTGAAAGTTCATCATACAGATCTACACTGAAAAAAAAAAAAAAAAAAGCTATGTGGATGTAGTCCTGGACCAGCTTTCCATTGGTTTGTGTCACTCTGCAAAGTAACACTGTATAGGCTGAACAAAAAAAGTTTTAGTGGGAAACACAGGAAAGTATTAAACTTTCCAAGGGCAAACACAGTGCCGGAACTTCTGCCTGGGTATTGCTCAGGCCGGTGCCATGTGCTGGATTCATAGGATGTTGAGCTCAGTCATGGTGCAAACACGTAGCTAGGGTGGTGTTTTTGCTGGCTATGGTACCAAGTGGTCCTAAGGCTATAGAGAGAGAAGTTTGCTTGTCTTGGCCCTGTTGTTTCTACTTTTGGCCCTTCAGCCAAGGCAGCACCATCATGTTCTTATCCTTAGGGAAAGGGAGATAGGTGCATGTTGATGATGATTCCCAGAATCGCTGTCTGTCTGCTGCCAGAGTTGCTGGTATACTCTCCATAAGCCCTCAAGAGCAGCAGTCTCCTTCTGTTGAAGTATGTTACACAAGGGATGAAAATCAAAGTTTGGTACATCAGAAAACAGTATTTTGTATTACCTTTGCAAGCAGTGGTAGACAATGGCAACATTGTAACAAATGTGAACCAATTTTTTAATGAATATGTTTTCTAATTATAAAAATAAATCCAGTAAGTTTTATCAGTGTGTAGTAAAGATACTGCAGAGCAACTACGTATTTACAGATATGCATTTAGAAAGACATGTGGAAAAATGACTGATCTAACTGAAGATCTGTATGTTATTTGCTCCTTTATCTTTGAATAGATTTCCCAAACTATGATCCTTGTTTTGAAAGTGGCTTCTCTGAAGATTCTTCGCATTCCACCTTTCTTTGTGAATTCTTGTACAAAGTTTCTTCTAATGCAGCTAAGCTTCCTACAGAGAAGAAATTAAAAGAAGGTATTTCACTTTTAATTTCTGTATTTGAATAACACATGAATATGTATGATTTGAATGAATTTTATTCTTTTTAACTTCTTGCATTGCTTTTTTTGAGATAAAATGTCTTTGGTATGACATATCCTTTTTTGATTCAGTAGACCTCTTTCAGATGAAGAAAATACTGTTTGTCTTGATCTGTTAATTCAGTAGTTGACAGAGGAAGAAGATTGAACTTCTGAAAAATTGTTCGGTTAACACAGTAATTGATAAACAAAAAACAAATAGAAACATTTCTTGCTTTAATTATATTTAGATTAATGCCAAAAATTAATTTTTATCTAAAATGATTCTATTACAGAAATCATTTACAAGTAGCACTGACTTTTTAGTAGGGTATTTCTCAAGCTCACACATTTACAAAATCTTCCAAGTAGAAATGAGCATCTACAACCACTTTATGACAACTTGAGCTTTGTGGGGTAATAATGCGTATATATCACGGTAGATATACATAATCTCCTGTGCATATCAGTCTTCTGTTTTTCTTTTTTTTTTCTGAGAGAGAGAGGTGTTATCAGATAATTTTTCCATTTTTCTCCCCATTTTTTTTCCTATATTTTTCTTCTATCTAAACAAATAATGTGGATTTTTAAAAACTGTGGTGATTTATTATTGAATTTATTGCTCCTAAAATCCTTACATGGCATCCTGCACTGGTGTATACATATTTTTGTATGATTATGCCCATATTCTCATGGCATATGCCTGTAAAATCCTTAGTGCAGATTAAAAGCATGCTCAAGCATAGAACTCATGTTTAAATATGCTTTTGAAGAATCTGTATTTTCGTTTCGCTCCAAATTCTTGAAAGCATTGGGTGATAACTTAGCTAATGCCTGATCACAAGCATTTCCCAGCAACTTTGCAGCTTTTAAGAAAGATGCCTGTTTTGACAGAGGACTGCTGCTGGATTGGCCTTTATCTAGGATTGCTCTGAAATTGCACTGAGTTTATTTGGGAAACAATGTGGGAAACAAACTGCAAACCTCATTGCTACTTGCTCCAAGTTCTGGCCTGATCTTCTGTGCTGTGGGTATCTGTATATATTCATAAAAAATTAATAAAAAACCCCAGAAGTCAGTGCTTAGCGAAGCAGAGAGCAGATGCAAGGCAATCTCTTCTGACACAATGGCTTATTAGAAGTGCAGTATATTTGTAAATACCTGTTCAGATTGAAGATTTATCTGAAAGTGCTCACAGAATGGCTTCTGTGGTCCTTTTGGGGGGAGCTGCACTGTGACTGGGCATTCTTAGTAGAATGTCTTAAAATTTATGAGGAAAGCCCCTAGGCAAGAAATTTCTACTGTCTTCCATTTCAAGTCTTTAGTGGACAGAAATAAAGCTGCTTTGAAAGTTTGTAGTCTGTTGCTTAGCATTGCACTTTCTACTTGAGGGAACATACAGTAAATGGAAAGGAACCAGATTTCTCTCAGCTCAGGTTTTGTTCTCTGAAATTGTGATAGTGTCTTGAAGATGGTAGATGTTCTATTGTTTGCTTTTTTAGGGGTGGGCGTTTGTTTGCTTTGTTTTTGAATTGATGTTGAATTACCCATGGGTTTGTCAGGACTGATATTTCTGGGATGGGCTCTTTACAGATACATAGGAAGGCAGATTCCCCTGACCAATTGCAGTTCAAGGAGACAAACGGAACAAGGGAGGGAGATTTAATGATGTCCTTTCAAAAACAACAAAAAACCCTGCAACTTTGAATGAGAAACTGCTCTTGCCTTAGGGCTCTAATCTGTCTCTGCCATGTTTAAGTAGTAGTATGACAGAAGTAGTTTTTGATATTCAAAACGTAAAATATATAATCTTTTTTTTCTCTTCTCTCAGTACATCCAGAACTGTTTCTGAATCTCACTAACATGAAGTAATATGCATATTGCAAATTATTGTGAATAAGTGGAAATATTATTTTTCCTGCTTACTCTCTTTAGGAAGTAATTTGAGGGTTAGAGTACTAACATGTGGGAGAAAGTTTCAGTTCCCTCCTCTGCCTACAGATATTCAACTAAGGTCATGTTACCTGAAAAATCTGACCTATTTAGTTCTAGACAAGAGAAGTCCTGGTGAAGCAGTTCTGACTTGCTGTGAACTAATTGAGTCCTCTGCAGACCAGAGAGGGAGCACCATTCTCTCACAACATTTGTCTAAATTTGGGGCCTTTTTTTTTTTTTTTTTTCTTTTCTTTTTAATGCTGTGTGTGGATAGGGCTCCAACTCAGAATCCTGTGAAGCTGTTTAACCATTACGGTTAAATTGTTCTTCAGTGTTAGGAATCTCTGAGGCAGCTGACAGCCTTGCCTTTAGCACCAAGGGCTGAAAATTTAAGCGCTTGTTTGTTGGCAGAGAAAACTGTTACCCCTTTGTAGACTGGGCCCTAAAGGTAAAAGGACACTCAAGAAATCATTCAGTGCTGTGAATTAACCAAGGTTTTATACCAAGCAGGTGGAACACCTGGAAATACAGCCCCGTTTTTCATTACGTGCATCTCAGTACAGGAGAGAGCCAAGTCTGTGTGTACTTCTCATTATAGCGGCATCGGTGTTTTCAGCAGGGGTCGTAAATTTTGAGGAGAGTTGTTGTTAATTAACAGCTGTTGATATCAGCGGGAAGAGAGCTCAAATGTTGGTGCTATTCTGATGTAGTGGATCAAAAAGTAAAGCTTAGAGGTTTAGAGGCTCGAGTTTGATTTTTGCTTTTGTTTCTAGTGTAAAAGGTTTTGTGGAGCCCTTTAAAAAGCCTTGATATTCCAAAATTGTCCTTGAGATTTTAGTAGTTTAATGAATATTGAAGTAGTGAGCTGTTTTGTAGAGTAGCTTTTGGAAGATGGGAGAGGGAAAGCTGGGGGACAGAAAACCTTGAACATTCAAAATCTTAAAGTTTGGTGCTCAACTCCTGTAAACCTATACGTTATCAAGCCATTTATCTTATATTTTATTTTGGTGCTTAATATGTGTATTTAGACAGAATCTAGATACTACTACATAGCACTAGATAGCAAATAGCATGATGCAAATAAATACCAGGAAAATGGTACGAACATATAAAAAACATATAAACCATATAGGAAACAACAGAAAAGTAATTGGATGAAATATCAGATAACATAGTAAGTATTTGCAAATTGCAGCTGTTTTTTTGTTTGACATTTGTGGGATTTTTTTGCCAGATCTGTTTCACTAAATTCTCAGAAATACTTGCCGGCTGTATAGGAATTTTGAGACTGTAGAAAATAAAAAGAGTATTTTCTTTTAGGATCTGCTTCTCTGCAGTGATGGAAACAGATGCACCTCAGATTTTGTTCTAAGAACTAGACATAAGCTAGAATTAATTCATGACTATTTTCAGTAGCAAATAGACATTACTATGCTATGTCATGTGTTGTATTAATATTTTAGGTCATAAGAGGGAGTAAATATTTAGTTGTAATTAATTATACCAAATAATTCTTTGAAGTTGCTCTCCAGACTTTTTTCTCCACCTTGTATTTACTTGTTTTTTAAAAAAAAACTTACTTAAAAAAACCTGACCTTTCTATTATTTATTTAATTGCAGATGGCAACAAAAGATGGTGCACTTTGGAAAGCGGCTTTCTGAGCTACTATGAAAATGATAAAACTACCACTCCTAATGGTATGATTGACATCAATGAAGTTATCTGTCTTGTAGTACACAAGTCAGACTTCTTTTTAAATAGAGGGTAAGCTCCTGAATACATATTTCAATAAACAAACTTTTCATTTTTTTCTCAAATTTTGAATAGGCAATTTAGAAAAAAAGCTGAATTGTTTTACTTTACTTGAAGAAATTAGTGCTATGTGATATTTAGGGATTTTTTTTTTATAGTGATAGAATGAAAATGTTAGGGTAATTTAAAAGGGCAGCTTAAATTAGATACATCTGTTTCTTATGAAGTCTGTAATGCATATTCTTGGTGCTTGAAAGGTTACATGATGATAAATTGAACAATTAATACTCATTTTTCTTTCTGGGATTGACCTCTGCCTCAAGCCAAAATTCTTGCTTTGCTTCTTCCTTCTAATGCAGCAGACTAGAGCTCTCCACAATGCTTCTGGATTTGGTCAAAGGGATATCGGTCTTTGAAATCCATTCTTTGTTCTGTAGCTGAGGACAACAGTGTAACTGATGAACATTGTTAGTTTGAAGAAACCAGCTTTTTTCTTTTTTTGTGGGGTCTTTTTTTTTTCTTTTATAACTCTCTCACATCCCATTTGTACATGAAAAACATCACATGGAGAGTGGCCTAAATCTGATTCCAGTGATACTCAATTTCTTTAGTGCCACATTTTTGTTTAAAACATACTTTGTATCTGCCTAACAGACTCCATAACACTTTCTTTATATTTTTTAACATGTGTATATGCACCTAAAATAAAAATAACTTTCTATAGTATAATACTGTAATGCCTTTAGTTACAAAACAAAATTGTCTGCAAAGAAAGCATAGTCTATTCAGTAAGCTTCTGAAAAAGATAATGGGAAGAAAGGACTTTGGCTACTACAGGGGAGAGAAATCCTGAAACATGGCGATGTCTCAATATGCTATCAAATATAAGGAAGTGACCTTCACTGTTCTGCAGTAGCTCTGTGATACCAAGAAAAAAATCACCTTTTTCTTCTGTCTTCAAATCTAACCTATTGCTTGCTGCTTTTCTAAAGGTTCCATTTTAGGGTAATACCTAGATTAAAAACCACGTTGACTGAATACTTCACTCTTCGGAAACAACTAACCTCCTGTTGTGCTTTACCTGCGGTTGAGGAGTTTTATGAGAAATATCTTTAGATTTGATATTTCATGTAGTCAAATAGCTGGTCCTTAAAAATGCCTATTCTGTTAGTCAGAACTAAGTGTTTATATAATTTTCAAAGTGGTTATTGAAAATGACAGACATGACTCATGCTCAGTTCTCCACTTGTAGACAAATCTCAGTCTCCAGCGTTAAAAGGAAAAAGCATGCTACATCTATTTGGCATCTAAGGAGAGGTCACAGACAAAATCATGCTATAAATTCGTGAACCATAATTTGTAAGTTAAAGACTGACTGACCCTAACTTTAACATGATATTTACTTTCCAAATTCCACAACAATTTAAACTGGTTTGCTTTTCCTTCTTTTACTGTCCTTACTTGTCCATTAAAAATTGAAAAAAACCCCCCAGGGTTTATCTGCTTAAATAATGGTATAATTTTTAAAAGGAAAAAACCCCAAGAACCTCTGTTAAGAATACTTTTAAGAGCTTCTTGAGATACAGCGACTTCAAAGCAGTCCTACTCATCTTGGTGATGGCAGGTGATACACAGTGACCACGCATTTCACCCCAGCAGATTCAGGCTGTCTGACAGGAAAAGCCTCTCCATTAGACTGCAGGTGGAGGGCAGGAACAGGTTGGTGAGAAGAATAGTACTCTCCATCCTTGACTGTTTTCAAGGCTTCCAATTGTGATAATCCCTCTTTGAGCAGGAGATTAGACCAAATGACATCTAAAAGTCCCTATAAACCAACATTTGAACTTGTTTACAACTTCCCATTCAACTAGTTGTTCTGCTTATATTAAACATTAAAAAAAAATATTGTTGAGTACATCACAAAAATATGCTTGATTAAATCGCATGAACTTGCAAAAGCAAAAAATTCCCTATTCATTTTTAATGACTATATGTAAACATTTTTATGCATTTTGGAGTTACTCAAAAAACTATTACACCATAATCTCTAAACATGTATTATTGACCTGCAAAGTACTTTGATCCTGTTGTGTTGTAAAGTGCTCTGTTATTAGCTGGGCTGTACTTGTAATATTGGAGGAGAAATGCAGATGGATTCCATTCCATATGTATGAAAGAATGAAAAAATAGTGAAATAAAACTCTTGTGTGTCTACTGTTTTGAAGACTAAATACAGCTGTGTTTCTTCTCTTGCTTAAGGGACATCTTTACATTTGAAATATACTTAATGTCAGAACGTGTTTTTCTATTTGGAGCTGAAAGTGCATATTCACAAAGAAAATGGACTTCTGCAATAGCTAAGGTAATACTGATAATTATCTTTTTCAGTTAGGCCAAGAGCCTTTGCACAAATAATAAAATGTCATTGTTAGCTTAAAACCTTTGAAAATCCATTACTGATGAATACTGATCTATCCTGCATGTAAGGGTTTCTTGTGCAGCAGGAAGAAATAACTTCTGTGATTTAATGTTTGAAACAAGATAATAAAATAAAATGTGAAAGGAATTGAAGCAGCATTTTAATGCCGACCTTAAGAATATATTAAAGGTGCTCTAGTATAAAGACATATACTGTATGAATATATTTCAGCTGAGTTTTTTATGGTTGCAATTCTATTAAATTTATTTGCTGAAACAGAATTCATAAAGCGATACCATTCTTTATACTGTTCAAATGTTAATAATCACATTACTAATTAAATCAATGGTTGTTTAAAAGCAAAAATATCTGAATTGCAGAGTATGAATGCAAAAAATGTTAAACTTGATTTTGCATTTTAAATTAGTGTATCTATGGGTTTATGTGTGATATATCTCAAAGTTTTATTTTTTTACTGCAACCTTCATCCTAGAATCTTGTAAATTTGCAGTATTTTGATTTTGTTTTTTAGGGGCGGAGGGTTTTTTTTCTTTATCTGACTCACCTCATTTTCTTTGGTAGCATTTTGTTCCCCCTGTTGCTGAATCATTGTTAGAGCGAGACTGTGATGTGATTGGGCAGCTGTACTACAAAGATTGCCATAACCTGGATCAGTGGAGAAAAGGCTGGTTTGCTATAGAGAAGTCAAGCCTTTATTTTTGTCTTGAAATGGAGGATGCTGAAGAAGATTCCATATATCTAAGGAGGTTGCAAGAACTAAGTAAGAACTTGGTTTAACATTTAGTATTGAAAAAATGTTCTATGAGATTAATTCAATGTTATGGCCATTTCTATTACATTTCAAAATAATAAACATTGGGAAGCTCAGTAACTACTCCTTCACATGAGTCAGATGATCTTCCAACTCTTATCTAAATATAGAGTTGGTTAATTTCTGTCTTGGGGTTTTTCCCCTACTTTTCGGCACACCCTAGAGAAATTTTTCACAGCTTTAAAATGAATGATGACAATTTTTGTTCCAGTTGCAGCACTATCTTTCTTACAAGACTACAGAATTGAATAATAATATATAACCTTTTGGGATTATTGTCTCATATTTTTGACAGGGCAGAAATACTTACTGCAGAACATGTTCTTGAGATGATTGACAGGTCTAGTTTTAAAATACCCAAACATACTGGAATTATTATAATTCTCTTAGAAAACTATTTCACAGACTAATAGACTTTTTTCTGATACTAAAAATATGCTCAGTATCAGGATGTGGAAAGATAAGAGTTTTTGTAAAAGTTGTGTTCTATGACCAATTTTATATCATTGTTTGTAATTATGCTCTGAATACTCTTTTAAGCATATCTGCCCTACTTTTTTTTATATTGAACAAGGCAATATGTTATATAGAAAAGAACATATAATTTGAGCTTTATAATAAAATAACATAGAGAAGATAATTTAGTTCTTTATTGATGATCCTCTTTATAAATGCTGACAGATTGTGGACTGTTTTGCAGGAGCTTGCCTAAATGCCTTTGGGTTTTCTACTGTTTATTTACTGCCACCTTCTATTTGATGTGAATAACACCGTGAAGGTGTTTTTTAATCAGGAATGTTTTTATGCCTCTAGGTGTCTTTTAGCTTGTGAATACTTCTGATCTTAATTCAGAATTAAAAAATTAGACAGTAGGAGAACTGTTCCTCATATTTGTTTTGATGATGCAACTGTAATTGCCTCTGCCAGAATCATAAGAACGTGCAAAATCTGTGTATATTATATCTCATGTATAAAAATGAAACACTTTTGACATTCAGTTGAGAACTGGTTTTGCATGGGTTTTTTAATATTAGTTGTATTTCTTGGAAATATTATATACCCATACTCTTTTCTTTGATTTCTGCTTTCTCCAGAATGAATCTGCTCCACTCTTAATACTGATTTGTATAGATGAAACTTGACAAAAAAAGAATAATTTGTGGCACTATAGAACTTACCTTCTTGATATTTGACTCAGTAAATATAGGTGAGGCTAGGAGTATGTGTGATACAAAAATGTCACATAACATGCAATGTGTTTATCGAGTTTCATTGATATTTAGGACTTTACTGTTTCTGGGAATTAGTTGAAATAAGGTGTGGATTATATATGACGTGCACTTTGAGAAATTAACTTTTCAGAATTTCAAATTAATAAGCAGGTTTAATTTACTAGTTTTAGTGTAGTGCACAATATAGTTTTATAAGCACTGTAACTGAAAACTATCCAGACGCTGTGTTATGTATTAATGCAGGTGTTTTACAGGGTGCTTTTTTTAGCAGGGGTAACATAAGGCAGCATAAAGAAGGGTGGCACTGATCTTCATGCTGAACAGATAACTTGCATTATGTTATTGTAAATACGTGCAGCCATTAAGGTGCAAGAAGTGTATGGATTTTAAAATCCAGCTTACTTCTGAATCCGTATGTCTTCTACAACTTGTACTTACAAGTTTAGTATAATAAAACACTGTAGCATGTTCTCACATTACAAAGTACATGTTTAAACTTTCTTGGTAATGTTCTGTATTAGTTTTTCTTTTAAATGTAAGTGTAGTGCGGTATTTTGTGGAGTTTTGTTTCTATTATCAGCAGCATTCTTTATTTGTAAAGTTTAAGAATTCCATACTCCTTTTGCCACTGGAGATCATTTTGAAAAAAACGTGTCTGTATGTGCATGCATGTATGTGTTTGTCTATAAATATGTGTCTGTGAAGGTCATATGAATGTGTATGTGTTTTGTTTTCAGCAACCAGTAGTGTGATGCAAAATGGAGAGAGAATAGACGTCCTGCTGCTCGTTGAAAAAGGAAGGTAAGGTTCCTATCTGATTAAAGCTTTGATCTGTTTTTATATTGATATCTTAGAATTATCGTTGATAAGTTCTGGAGTTTTTTTCACTTGGGGTTGCTAGTGAGAGAGTAAATTTGCAGACTTTTTTAAGGGGGGAATATCTTTGTGCATTAATTACATTTTATGTCTGTGTCGCGAAATGTTAACAAGCACCACTTAATTAAAAGCAGTTTTCCCACTGAGAAAATTATTCCCAGAGTAGTCTGCCAATAATGATTTCTTCAAAAGGACCTAACTCTTTTTTTACCCTGTAAAAAAAGAGTGCCTCTTCGGAGCATTTACTGCAAACTTCTTGATTTTTTAATCATATGTCTCAGAATTCTGTGTCTCAATCCGCCTAGGTCAGGTTTGAGAGGATATGAATGAGTCCTCTGGTTAATCTTATTGTAATATCTGATCTCAGTTAACAGCATTCTATCTAGAAAGATGCATAAGACGAAACCAACATGATCCATATCTGCTTCCAAGTAGGTAATATTCTGTGGAGATGGCTGTGTCATGTTTAGAGTGATAGGGGAGGTTGAAACTTGAAGTGAGGTAGGTTATTTCTGCCTCAAATATGGGTACAAATTCGAAGATGGAAGTAAAAATTGTGGAAGATAATTCTTAGTTTTTAATAGGGTGAGGATTTTTTATTTCGATGGTAGGTTATTGGGCAAGTGTCTGTCTTAAGTGGTGCGGTATTTATACATTCTTTTGAACAGCCAATAATAGGTTAATAGATGAAGATTATTTTTCTCTTTGGCAAACAAAAAAATCCCCATAGATACCTTTGACATCTATTCAGAGTTGGAATAGCTTGTCAGAAATGCATTATAACTTGTGTGTTCTGAATTTTAACTCTTTCTAGGATATTCTATAAGTTTCAGAACTCAGTAAGGCTGTGCAGGTTAGAAGGAAACACTTTTTCTTGGTTTTTTGGGGTGGGTTCTCTTTTGGTTTGGGTTTTTTGTTTGTTTGTTGGTTTAATTAGTTTTGGTTTGTGTTTGGTTTTTTTTTTTTCAAAAAAAGCATATTGAAAGATGCAGCATTAAGTAAGCTGCGTACACCAAACAGTGAACCAGAGGTATCCTATTCAAGGTGCAGTCCAAGAGCTGAATATAAACCATGCATCTAATTTCATGGATATTAATGCTGACCAAAACTTTTAGCTCCAAGTCAGGGTTTATTACTAATTTCACTATAATTTTTCTGTCAAGTGAGGGTAAGTTTTCCCTGAACTGCTTTAGGAGTTTAAGGGAAATTCTGAACTATTTGAAAATAATTTCAGCGAGGGCACTGGCTGATTTAAGGCAGCCATGAATATATTTAATTTTTCTTCACTGAAGTCTGCCTTAAAGAATTTAAATGCATAGTGTTCACATTGTCTCAAACATTGAAAGTCATATGGGTGTATAAGCTTTGGCATGGTGATTGTTGTTTAGGACATTACTTCAAAACTATCTAGGTGTGCAGTGCAGTTGTATGAGATAGCATCTTAAAGTGATAAGCAATTTAATGTGTGTGTGAAAGATGATTCAATATAAAATCACCTTTGTCTTTAGACTCAATTACTGTAAATGGAAATAAAGCCACTAATCCTCTTTGTGCTCCTCCAAACTCTAGATAACTTAATATCTTTGAGATGTCATCAGCATCAACTAAATGAAATGTCAAAGTTTCTAGATTTTCTTATTCTGTCCGTTACTGTATATCTGTGCTTGTCTAATGTCAACTTTGGCACAGATTGATCATTTGGAAGAGACTCTGTGTAGCTGATGACTTTCTTGTTAATTTGTTAGTCACTTAAATGCAGGATAAAATAGAAAATAATAATAAAAAAAGTAATACTGAAAGAATTAAATAAAACAAATAAGATTTTTCCAGAATTAGGAACCTAAGTTTAGGAGAAAAAAACAATCCAATGACCATAAACCAAATAAAAAAAAGCCACCCTCCTTTGCATAAAAAAATAAATGTGGTCAATGTCTTAAAGTGTATGGTTAAATTTTATTAGAAAAAATTACGAAAATTCCTCAAGGTATTTTTCTATTGACTTTCTGTTTCTTACAAATACTTATGCCTCTTTTTCAAGTTTCAGTTTTTGGGCTGATTAATTAGGGAAAGTCACACATTTGCATGTATCAGATATCTTTCTTTCACACCTTTTCTTTTAACTACTTTCAACTACTGTAGGTAAAGGAATGACTTCAGTTGTTACAAATGGACTTCTCACTTAAGAATGATTGCATATGCAAATATTTTCAGAAACTATAAAAACTTCAAGTCTTACTGCTGAAATAATTATAATGTAATAAATCTATGAATTCTTAATTCTTAAAAACATACTTAATAAATTCGAGATACAAAAATTTAACATTAATCTGATCCATATCTACTCAGAAGAAGAGTTTACAATTGATTTTGGTCTGTAATGTATATAATACTTTCTAGCTTGTATAAAGGAGAAGAATTCAGAGGCAATACTACCGAAAAACACATTTGAGATTTTCCCGAAATGTCTTAGGTATGAATACAATCCACTTCTACCTCTTCTTTTTTTCCACCCTCTTCTTTTACCCTGTTTTCTGCTTGGCACCCTACTGTTCGTTTGTTCTCTGTATGACGTGTTCAGCTAATGACGTCTACCAGCTCAGAAATAAGAGGTGGCAGTCACACCAAGTAATAGCATATCATCAGAGGCTGAGCCACACTAAAAGATTTCTGAAGCCACAAGACTGCTTCTCTTTTGAAGGTTGTTGTATTTTTTGAACTTCAATGTACTTGCTAAATTTTTGCGACAATTCTAAATGACTTAATTCTACTTTTTTTTTTTCAGATTTTAATCTGAAATCTGTTTTGTTTCAGACATTTTAATGCTTGTGTTTGGGTATCTTCACTAAAGTAAATTACAGAAAAACACACTCTTTTTATAACACCTACTGAAATTTTGTTGCATTCTGGTCTCTATTGAAGCATATTGTCTAGACTGCTAGAACTGTATCTAACTCAGCTGGAAATCTTGACATCTCACAACACTATGGTGTATAGTTTTACACCATAATCAGATGGCCATTTGCCTCTTCCTGCTTTCCACTTTCATAGTTTAAGTATTCTAGATTCGTAGTTGGAATGCTTCTTGACTTCTTTCTAGAAGTGGCAAACCATATTAAGGATTTCTGTGTTTGAGGCTTCCCTTTGTCACACAGAGGTGTCCTCTGATTTGCTCCATATTCAGTTTGGATTTTTTCCCTTGATCTCTGTATTTTTAAAACGCTTGAAGTGACTGGTGATACTTGACCTCCTGTTGCTATCCAAACAGAAGTTGTGTAGTACATTGGTGAAACAGCTACTCCTGTGTAGTTCAACAGAGGCCAACAGAGGGATCTGCACAATGAAAAGAAGACAGTTGCCTGAAAACATCTGTATACAGTAGTTTTTAAATATATCTTCTATATGTAGAATTTAATGCAAAATCTCTAACGCTATGCTTTAAAGAAACAGTTGTGCAGACAATTCCTTTTCAAACATTTCTTATATTTTTCTGAAATTATTTAAGCTCTCTCTCAGGTGTCAGTGAATATTTTCAGACCATAATGTAATCCAGATGGTGCTTTTTTTCCCCTGTTATGCTTCTGATGTAGTTAGCTCTTTTTTATTATGGGTAATAAACCTTCCCTACATGCTCGCACAATTTCTTTATGCTGATGGTTCATTCAATGCTTTCTTTTTAACCCATTGATGATAGCAGTAAGTTTTCTCATGAAATGCAGTTGCAGGCACAAAATTCTAAAATCCAGAATTAATATAAACTTAAGAGTCAGGTGAAAGGACTTGTGCTTCCGGTATGATATGCTGGATGTAAGACTTTTTGAAGGGTCCCTTGGAGAAATATTGCTTGATTACATTTAACAGTAATTATTAATGAAACGTCCATGCTTTAGTTGCAATTTGATTTTCCAAAATAATTTCATATCTATTTTTACATTCTTACTACCTCTGTTTTCAGACGGGTAAATTATTAGACTCATGTGGAGATTGCCAGAGGAGACTGAGTTGTGCTGATGCCTGTTTCTCACTCTCCCTGCCTACCTTACCCAAAATCACCTAGTACCACTGCTTTCCCAATGCACAGCTGTGCAAAAAAGCTTATAGACAAAGCTAAAGCTAGAGGACTTTGCAGGATGCGTTAAAGAGAAGCCTTTGCACTCTTGTGGATGAAGTGTGGTCACGTATGTTTGTCTGACTGCTGGGGCAGAAGTATGTGCTGGTAGTCAACAGTAAAGCTGTACAGGTAACAGCAGCTTCCTTAATGTTGAGACTCAGTGATTGTGGACTGCTGCAGTCACTTGTGCCAATTCAATTCTCTCAATTCACTAAGGCAGAAATCTATGCTGGCAGGCCGCCTTGTTTATTTGAGTACTTAAATTATTAATTTCTTGGCTATGGACTGTATGTGCTTCACACAACATAGCACAAACTCTGCCATTTTCACTATTGCTGAGTATTTGTTATGAAATGCATGATCTTTATAAATTTTTAGAACTGGAGGAAATAGCACATATGTAAACATGCTGTGGAAGGCAGTGCATTTATATTGAAAGAATGCATTTTGGTTGAGTCTGTGGAAAATAGTTGGTAATCTGCATGGTAGATCTTCATAAACATTGCAGTACAAATTCTTTCAAACATGATTATTTCTGTAAGCTCTTTAAATTCCTCAGTTTTGTGCTACATGGGACATCACTATGTTTCAGCCTGTGTTTATGCTTAGTCTTAAACCTTGGATTTAATATAACTTTATATTTTGATAATAACAATTAGTTCAGTGAAGAATGCGTGTATTTGTTATTACTTCTGTCTGGAAACTGTGTGAAAGAGATGAACACAGAGGTTAGATCTGCAAAGGTATCTCTCTTGCTTCGTGAAGTTCACAGTAGAAAACCTACTGTGCTTGAGGAAAGTTCTGCTCTTCTGCTGGAAATTGTTTCCCTTTTCCTTTTCATTACTTTCAGGTTCAAGGAGATCAACAAATCATTTCCAATTAGAGACAAAAAAATTAAAAAAATGTTGTTAAGTTTGTCCAAAAGGACTAAACTGAGAAGGACTGCTTTAAGCATCTTATTTGTAAATTGTTATATGTTTTTCTGATTTAAAAATATTCCAGGTGTGTTCTCTCTCAGCCAAAAATTATTGAGGCTTGAGATGAACTTTTTAAGCCACTTCCATAGGAAATTGACTGAGTTCTGAAATGTGTCTGGCACAGGTTTAATTTCCTTTTCTCCCGTCTTCATTTTTATGGTATTGTAGTGAAATTGCTTGTCTGATTTATCTTTCTTTTTGATGCTGCCACTCTGGAGATTTTTGACTGGGCAAGTATAATTTTTTCTAAAATAATTAGTTGCCTTCTATGAACAATCCAGGTTCCGTAATAGCAGCTAGATTTTGACATTTATATTTCTTACCAGCAACTTCTCTTTCATGACTGTGTTGGTCCTGTGGGACTACAACTTAAACAAATACCACATTTTCTTTGTTAATTATTAAGTAACCTCTTCCTCTGTAATTGAATTAAGCTCAACAGCTTCTCAAATTTTAGAAAACAATGAGAACATCATCACTTTGTACTTCTGATATCTTTTTTCTAATGTGATGCACTGAGGGGAAGATGGAAAAATCCATAAAATACAAGGTGATTTTTTCCACACAGTTTAGGTAATTCATATATCACAACAATTGATTGACAGGCACATGGTTTAGACTTTTGTATCTCTGTGAAAAATGCTGATCAGTTTACACGACCTCTAGAGATCAGTACGGTATTTTTTCTCTCCTCTTCTGGTATCAATTCATTTATATGCAGCAGAGTTGCCCTTTTCTTGTCTAGAAGTAATAATATTTTCACTTTACAGTATTCTGCTTTCTGTAAATATCATAATTCTTTAGATAAAACATAATCTGTTGAGACTTCCATTTATCCTTTTTCATAATACCGTAATGCGAATCCTGCTGTTCTGCAGGGGAAATAAAAACACAATAATATGCATATATATGTACATTTCTTGTATTGGAAAGCACCATAAATCTTTTATAAATCATTGTCCTAACCTCTTCTGATCTGTGAATAATAATAGTAAAAGAGTAGAGTATCATGCACTGTCAAACTCTTCTCTACTCACTTCAACTTTTTTACTTTTCTTATATATATATGACAATAGGAATACCAGAGAATGGGGTGATGTATTCTTTGGAAAGCATTGGTTGAGAACTACCTGTTTTGACAAGTCTTCAGGAAAAGTTTGACAGCACTGAATTAGGCACACTCCTTTTGCTGCAAAAATAGGAGAGCTTTATGCAAATTATTATTTTTTTCTTAGTGGAAGAGAGAGGCTGTGTTTCTACTATCCAGGCATATGTGGTGGTTATCATGACTTTTGAAGTCATGAAGTAAAGGCTTCCTAAAAATGTGGTTCAGTGGGATGAAATATTTTAGTGTCATCTACTGAATGGCTCAGTCTGTATGGTGGGTCTTGAGAAGAGTTCATATCCTGGCTCTGTGTATGTAATACATTAACTGCATCCCCACATCCTACCAAGATAGGAATGCTAGAATGGAAATATTTATAAAAGCAAAATTGAAAGATACTAATAAAAAGAGATGAAATTAAGTATTCCCTCATCAAATAAAATGCTTTCCCCCCAAAAAAAGGAAATAATCAAAATGAATGTGTTTTCTATTTTGATGAAACTGTTTATATAGAAGTTCAGTAGACCATTTTGACTTTTCCTAATTAGCAAATAAATGGTAATTAGAGAAAACTGATCCCTTACATGTCTTTAGTGGGAGATAAGAGAATATGTGTAGAAAAGTTTGCTTACTATTCTAACACTTTCAACAGTTGTTTATTAGACACATGAATATGGATGGACATACACCCTTAAGCTTTTCAGTTTTCTTATTTTCTCTTAGAAGCTAGCTTGTCAGGATGGCACAGAGATTGCTGCAGCATGCTTAAGTAAAAGAGCCAGAACAAGGCTGTGCTTTGAGGTACAGGCAAAGTGTTGCATTAACTTATTCTGCCCCAACTCATAGCTTTTTCATATATGTTCCTTAGCTTTGTGGTAGTGGGTGATCATTTTAATGCTTATGTAGGAGGGGAGTTCAGTATGTCTCAGCTACTCTATAGAAGAGGTTGGTGGGTGTGTGTGTTGTTTAGGGGTATGAATACAAAAGAAGGAAAGCTTTTTACAGTGTTGAAAGTTGTCTCTAAATTTGTTTCCTGCTTAGCTGTGCATATGAATGCATAGTGTAGAAGCAAGACTGAAGAAGAGTAATTAAAATGTTGGCAGGTTCTTTCAAAGTCTTGTGACAGTGTTTGTGGATCTTCTTTCATTTTTTATGGCACTGGTAGTACAAATGAATTTGGAAAGAAAAAGATGGTGTAAGAATAGACCTTCATCACAGCTTTATGTGGTGAAAGGTGCCTTGATGTCTTACTCCAAGTATTTTTTTTTTCTTCTTTTCTGGGCATCTGCTTTGTTGCTGTGCTACAATAACATCAGTTTTTTATTTCTTTCGCAAACTCAAAATATTTTTATGCTTTCCAGAACGCTATACATCCATGGCCATACAAGGCTGGATTTCATGGTCTGGTATACTGCAATTGAAAAAGCAGCAGGTACAGATGGTAATGCATTACAAGATCAGCAGCTCAGCAAAAATGATGTTCCTATTATAGTGAACAGCTGCATAGCGTTTGTTACACAGTATGGTAAGTACAGTAGATTTTATTCAAGCTAAGATCATTTGTGTAATACCTAAGCGCCCCCAGTATCAGATCCTATTGAAGGGGTTTATATATAACTTAAAGTGAAACCATGCCCCTCATTAGCCTTGGCACTCTTTGACGAGATGTTGCAATACGCTACCACACATCTGCGAATGGCCGATTTGGCGAAATACAACTTGGTAAATGCCCTTTATAGACACTTTTCTATTTTAAATATTGCATTGTTTGCCTTATGAAACTCAGCCTTGGGGTCCAGTGCCCCAGTGCAGACAACTCAGCCCAGAAAATAAATTGCAAACCTGGAAAAGCTGTGGTCTGAGCACATCTTCTTGGAAGCTGGCATTAACCGTGGAGTTGAGTTCAGTCTTAGGCTGCTGTTTTTTCGGTGAAATAACCTAAGGATGTCTAGTTGGTTACCATTCATTTAAGTAAATTTTGCCAGCATAACTTTTCCATGGCAGGAGGTCATATGCAGATGATGTTTGTGTCCTTTTACTACTGCAAATTCATGAGTTTTCTTGTGAGATGCTACATGCCTATCAACCCCGTACAAATCTGTCTTCGGTATAAATGTGTCTGTAACCTCTGTCAGTATGAGAACACCTAATTTCTATTTGAGTCATTGAAGTTTAACTAAATAACCTTTGAATATGGCAACACTGCATTATTGTAAATAGTTCTATGGGGTTTACACCTACTGCCTAAAAGTAAGAAAAAAACCTTTTGCTAAATTACTTTTTAATCATTAGCAATAGAAATGATTCCAAGTATAGTTTACAGCGTTTCATCCACTGAATTGTTAAAGCAGGGTAATTTTGTCTGCCACTTAGAACAATTTGTGTAGTCTAAATTAAAATTCAGTTTCCTAACATCTTTTGAATCCATTAGATCTTTATCAAAAATATGCTTTTCAAGATCAGCATTAGTAGCTGTTAAAGTGCTCAGTTGAAAGCTGAAGGAATTATTTGTATGCATTACTTGCATGCATACATCTTTTGTATCATCCTTGTGAAGGTTCTGTCTTTAGCTGTAGCCTACAGAAGACAGATGCTATTGAGTTCCAGGGCTGTTCCTGACAGTAACACCGCAAAGGCAGCACCCAATGGAAGTGCTTGTGGGCATTACAGGAAAGGTGAACTGTAAAAACATTAGATGTGATTTCACAGGTTTTGACAGAGTACTTAATTTGATGGGTATAAGAGAAAAGCAGAGTTTTGCATAAAGTACCGTCC
The DNA here is from genome assembly GCA_013397755.1 of Cnemophilus loriae. NCBI lineage: Eukaryota > Metazoa > Chordata > Aves > Passeriformes > Corvidae > Cnemophilus > Cnemophilus loriae. The sequence continues at coordinate 287,174 of VZTF01004975.1, read as the reverse complement.
TCTTTCAAGAAATGTGAATGCAGAAAACATCTCTACAAAGATGAATAGGACTACACATCTATGCCAAACTTACTCAAGTTTTAAAAGGCAAAAGTTTTGACTACGATCACATATGAACTGATTGAAGATAGTCATGACTTTGTTTTAAACTATACATTATCTTTTAAAGTTGACTTTAGTGGTTTTAGTTTTTACATACAAGAATAGTAGCTGACTGATGTCTTCCAGAACGTGAGAAAAATCACAAAAAAGGATATTTTCTTCTAATCTTGAGGCTTTTAAGAATAAAAATATTTCAGGCTGCATGAGTGCAGACTTGGAGTCTTAAGCTGAGTTCATCAGTAGAGTTATAAAATAGAAGGAGTTTTCTCATGAAAGCAGCTGTTTTATGTGTAATACAATACCTATCATCAAAACTTCTTCTCTTTACTGTGCCTTTTAAAAGTAATGTTTTAGGAAGTCCTGAAGAGATTTGGGGATTTGAAATGCCTGTAAAATACTCCTGAAATAGAGATCGCAGGCTTGCTTACTATTATGATGAGTATTTTTACAAAGAGGTCTAGTTGGGTGTAAGAAGACCTGGCAGTATTTTTACTAACAAAGTGAGTATGAGTAAAAGGTCAGAAAGATTTTGTTAGGAAATGCAGTGTGTTTGGCAGCCACATATAGTTTTCATATAATGATGTCTGGAATTTTTAAGAGAATACTTAATTTTACATTCATTTATTTTTCTCTCCTGTATTTCTGTGCCTTAGGTTTAGGTAGCAAGCAAATCTATCTTAAGAATGGTGATTCTTCCAATGTGGCTGAGCTGCTGGAAAGCTTCAAAAAAGATGCAAGAAGTGTTAAACTAAGAGCAGGAAAACATCAGCTTGAAGATGTGACTGATGTACTGAAAAGTTTTCTTTCTCAAATTGATGACGCACTTCTCACTAAAGAACTTTATCCATTCTGGATCTCTGCATTAGGTAATGTATTCAATAACATTCAATACAATAAAGGTTATATGTACATTTTCAGTATAAAATTTGAAGGGGTTATTAATTTACTTGCCCTGTATCAATCTATGTTATTTCATAACTGGAAAAACAACGTAGTGAGGAAAAAATATTTGGGACTTGCAATAGACGCATGTTAATCAGAGACAATTTTTACAATGTTCTTTTAAAATACTAGTTTCTATATTGCAGTATTTGCAAACTGCAAGAAACAAGTGGTTTCCTTGCCAAACTGTGGTATAAAATTGCAGTTGAGACGCAGCACGAAGAGATGCATAGGAAAAGCTGACAGAACATTAATTTCTATCTTAATGCACAGGAGTCACATAGACATATTTACTGTGTGGCAAGTTTTGTCTTTAAAAATAGATATTAAAAGCATATTCCTCTCTGATTTTATTTAAGTTCAAATATATGGATGTTGCTTTAATATGAGCCACTAGACTTTCAGGAAATTAAAGTATTATCATCATTACACATTTTTGACCTTTAACCTCAATTTCAAAAACTAGAGGAAAAAAATATTAAGAGTTTATTCAGTTACCACATGATTAATCTCATCAGAAACCAGAAAAAGTTCTATCCGAGGCAGTTTAGGTTTAAGCCAGCTCTTTTTAATGGTGTTACAGGGATTCGCCTTCCTGATATGTACACATGGCTAAAATTCTTCAGCCGTACAACCGAGAATCCTGTCCTGTTAAGTGGTACAGAAGGTACTTCTAGGAAGACCAAAACATTTAAGAAAATAGAGTAGAAGACCTTTAAACTGTTGTTTTGTTATTTGTTTATTTTTTCTTCCAATTACCAAAAAAATCAAAACATAGTTAGTAGTTGGGGGAGAGCACCATCAATCAGCCAGAAGTGTTCTGTGCTTTCTTTTCAGAAACTTGAGAGAAGCAAGGGACTGGAAGGGAAAAGCTAACGAACTAATACAATCTACAGTAACTTTGTTTATGCCCTGAGCATAAGGGGGTATAAGCAGCACAGGGAGGCAGGCTTAACTTAAGGTAGAGAGCTGTGGCTGTGTCTCAGATACTGTCATTCCCAAGACTGGAATTCCTGCCATCGGCCTTGCCGTTGTTCAGCTGTACGTAACTTGGTACAACTTATTTACCAGGCCTTTCCCTTTGCTCTCCTCTAATCAGTCTTATACATCCTTAGATCCTTAAACTACTTTGTGCCTTGACACACTTTTCCAGTAAATATTTAAAATATGAAAAGGTATTTTCCTTTCTTATTGCTGGGAACTCTTAGAAATATATTTGCACTTGTTCATATGCAGTTGCACTCACACATGTACGTGCACAAACTACAGATTAAATATGCTTCGAGAGAAAAAGCAACTGCTGTTCTGGGCTTTAGTCTTAAATGGTGGCAAATGGTGCTTGAATATAGAACTGTCCCTCTTTATTGGTGTTTCCCTGAACTAGTGTACAATAATAGACTTTTTTAATAGTATATTGTCAGCATTGCCTTTATGAAGAAGAGGTTGATTGGGTAAATAGTAATTTTAAAAGACTAGATGATGCTGGTATAGTTAATGAGAACTGCTGTTGGTTTTTAGTGTGCATTGTTATTAATGCTCAATGATTATTATTTTCTGGCAGATACGCAGAATGAAAAGGAACGTGTGAGGAAGTACAGAGCTTTTATTCGGAGTCTTCCACCAGTCAATAGAGCAACTTTGGCTGCTTTAATTGAACATCTTTACAGGTCATTGCAAATAATGCATTGTAGCAGCAAAATTCTTATAATCTGTTCTCAGCGTAACTCTACAATATATGAAATGGGGCTTGTTTCATTAACTAGTAATCACAAAAGCTTATCTAGTTGCAGCAATTAATTACATTTGAATTCCTTTAATTGATAATGTGTTTTTTCTTGGATTGTATTTTTAGCAGTGGGCATCTATAAAAATCAATGGATTGGAACAGGCTCACAGGGAGAGAGGGCTGCCAGTGTATGTGTCCAAGTAGGGTAATTTTTGATGTAGCTTCTTTATGCAATTTCATTTTACTCCAGTCTGCTAGTCTTCCAGAGGATTGTTGCAAATGGTTCTTGAAATTAAAATATTTTTTTCAGTGTGTCCTTCTTCACAATCTGTTTTGCACATAATAACTTTGAGAATTACCTACCCTTTCTGTTTTTTATCAGTGCTTCATTTTACAACTGAGGTAGTGGTGGAGAATATCCGAAAAACAAACTTGTTTAGGCAGCAAAGGTCATGACTTACTCCTAGATCAAATAAGGGGCAAAAAAAATGTAAAAAATATGTGACAAGATGGTTCTGAGGTGTCATGGTTAAATAGTACTGATCTATATTATATCATCTATCGAACAAGTCAAACTGTATTTTTGGTGAATTGCAGTGAGTGTAGAATGTGTAGAAACTGCTCTTTACAGGATGTTGTGTTCAGAAATTGTTACACAGCCAGGTACCTAGCAGATGTTGTTTAAAAATATTTATGTGATTACAAAATTGATTGGTGCCATTATTGGGATAAAGATTATAGTACATACTGCGTTTAAGAAGTTTCTAAGCATATCCAGTTAGAGATATTAATATGCTGTTGCATCTGTTCTGAAAGTAGTTTGAATTCATGCATTTAACGGCCAGAATTCTGTGGTACTTTAAAGTGTTTATCTCTAAAAGAGGACATGTTATGTGAACAACAGAACTGATATGAAAACTTTACCATAGGGATAGGAACTAAGAAGGACCTAATTTCTTTCCACATTTTTTTTGATCTTAGATCTCGAGTTTGTAGGATATACTTACATTACATAGTATAGTGAAACTGTGTTTAGCATTGGTTTGGCCTTACCTGGAGCACTGTGTCTGGGGTCTGCAATTTAAGGATAAGGTGTTTGAATGCATGCAGAGGAAGGCAACGTTGCTGGTGAAAGGGCTGGAAGGAATCTCCTGTGTGCAGCGGCTGAGGACTCTGGGCTTGTCTACTTCAGAGAAAAGGAGGCTGAGGGGTGACCTCGCTGCTCTGTACAGCTTCCTGAGGAGGGGAAGAGGAGAGGGCTGATCTCTTCTCCCTGGTAGCTGATGGCGTGCATGCATGGAAATGGTTCAAAACTGCATCCAGAGAAGTACAAACTTGTCATTAGGAAGCATTTCCTTACTGAGACGGTGGTCAAACATTGTAACAGGCTTCTTAGAGGGATGATGCATGACCCCAGCCTGTCGGTGCTGTTGGGCAGCGCACTTAGCAACACGCTTTAGCTTTTGATCAGCCCTTAAGTGATCAAGCAGTTGGAGTAGATGATCATTACAGGTCCATTCTAACTCAAGTATTCTATTCTGGTTTTATTATTTTCTATTCTAAATAGTTTTGATATCACTTGAAATGCAGCTAGAAAGTTTTCATTTCTGTAATGAGAAATACATATAAAGAAATATTAAATAAATAAGTAATAGTACATGTGCATTGCATTTAATGTAGTTGTCTTTTTTGAAGTGCACTCCATGTTCTGTAAAGGAGCCTCAGACAATTAACGGAACAATGAAACTGTCTAAATATGTTTATTTTTGCTTCAACAGGGTGCAGAAGTGTTCTGAAATTAATCATATGAACCCTCACAATTTAGCCATGGTGTTTTCCTCATGCTTATTTCAAACTAAAGGCCAAACTAGTGAAGAAATCCATGTAATTGAAGATCTAATTAAAAATTATGTGCAACTTTTTCATGTAGGTATCTTTATATAAATGTATCCTAATTGGTCAGATGTTAGAGATTCAAAAATATAAAAGTCTGCTTTAAAATGGTCTTGCTACTAGTTCAGCGATCTGAGGATTCACAGGGTTTTTGAAATCTAATTCAGTGGATGTTTTCCTTGGCCTGCTTTAAATTTTATTTCCCCGTTACTTCAACCTCTGTAAGTTAGACTGTTTGTAGGATGCTGTGAGCTACTGTTTTCCAAAATGGTGCTCATTCTGCTTGCCGTCAAAAGCTTACTAAATTTAAGAAAATTTTATGATTGTGACTGTTATAAATAATGCTTCTAATCAAATTTTATGGGTCTGATCAAAACTGAAGTATGGAAGGATTTTGTGTTCTTAGTCTCTGAGCTGTGATTACAGTTTGTTTTGTTCCTTAGACCCAGAAATAATGTTAAATCCAATTGGATAGAAAAGCTACTACTAGCAGCAATTCATACTGGCCATTTTGATTTAGAGTTAACTGTGCCACTGTAACATTGTTTTACAGTTTTTCATGGATTCCTCTCTGTTTCAGTATGTATTCCATGAAGTTTATAATGAGTCCCATCAATTAAGAGCTGTTTCTGACTGATAGAATATTTTGCATACCTGCGTCTATAAGAACGTGATTGACAGTATTGGCAATTGTTACAATAATTATTATTAATCACTCCAAAATTATTTATTTTATACAGATAAATGAAGACCAAGTCAAACAAATGGATATAGAGAACAGTTTTATTACGAGGTGGAAAGACACTCAGGTGAGTGACAAATATCAACTGGTGTGAGAATAATTGTAACAAAGACTATTTTGTTGTTTTACAGGTTTTTAGGTTTCTAAAAGTAAATCTGTAAGTTTTTATTGTGATCAGTGTTGTTAACTACAGAGATGAGGGAAATCAAATGAAATGAAGGAGGATGCATAAACTGATAAAAGTAAAGCAGTTCTTTTTAAAGCATCCTGTGGAATAATGTTCTGGCCTGAGCACTGCACTAACTTACAGGTTGTTGCATGCTTTTACTAGGCTTCATAAATTGTATTAGAAGAAAACAGTCAACAGTTGCAAGTGCAAGAGTGATTACCTGTCTTTTTTTTAAATTTTAAAGATGCATATTCAATACTTCCAAGTGTATATTAGCTTTTATTATTTCATGAGCTTTGAGTATACATGGTCTCTCTTCCATTAGAGTTTCACCATCCCTTTGAGTTTAAATCATATGAATCTTTACCCAGTTCCTGTTTTGTGACCATTTCTAGAGCCTCAAGGCACAAATATTATTTGGGGAAGCTACAGACACGTACGAACAGTCGAACTGGACTTCAGGACACAACATAAGAAAATGGGAGATCTTATGCCACTTTATTATCATCTTAAATTCCAGTTTTACCTGTAACAACTTTGGGGTTGTAAGAAATAGCAGAGTGATAGCATGTTTCACTGTCTGAATGGCATTTGTGTACAATCCTAATTCAAGCAAAAATCACTAAGCTTCGTAACACTACCAGGGTGGTTGAATTAGGAGAGGTAAAATGAGATGTAGGAAGCTTAGAAACCTTTTTCAGAAGTTTAAAGTGGTGGAGGAGAAGGTTTCAATGATTTTGGAGCTTATAGGACTTCAGAAATGGAGAGAAAGCCAGGAGAGAAAATCTATAATGCTTTGTCCGTTGGGTGCCTTCCCCCTTCCAACCAGCGTTTTGGGGTACCTTGCAAGTCATGTACTTGCAAGACAGTGTCTTACAAATACATGTTGAAATTGCATGTTCTGTGAATTGCTGTCTGGAGTCTTATTTTTATCTCGTATTCCCTTACTGTCTGGGTCAGAGTGGCATGACCCACTGTGCATGTGCATATAGTGCCTTTGGGTGCCTGATGGAGTGCCCAAATTACTGGAAACAATTTAAAATTATTTCTAATGTCTGTCTTGCAGAATGGAAACTTCTGCCTTAGTAATAGCCAAAAAATCTCCCAGATTTGATATCACAGAATCATAGAATATGCCGAGTTGGAAGGGACCAACAAGGATCATTGAGTCCAACTCCTGGCCCTGTGCAGGACAACCCTAAGAGACACACCATGTGCATGAGAGCATTGTCCAATGCTTCTGGAACTCTGTCAGGCTTGGCACTGTGACCTGGAGAGCCTGTTCCAATGCCCAACTACCCTCTGGGGGAAGAACCTTATCCTAGTATCCAGCCTAAACTCCCCAAAACAACTTCAGGCCATTCCTTTGGGTCCTGTCACTGGTTGCCAGATAGTGAAGAGATCAGTGTCTGCCCCTCCTCTTCCCCTCATGAGGAGGTTGTAGACTGCAGTGAAATCTCTCCTCAGTGTCCTCTTCTCCAGGCTGAAGAGACCAAGTGACCTCAGCTGCTTCTCGTAAGGCTTCCCCTCCAGACCCTTCACCATCTATGTGCCATCCTTTGGATGCTCTCTGATAGTTTAATGTCTTTTTTATATTGCAGCACCCAAAACTGCCCCCAGCACTCGAGGTGAGGCTGCCTCAGTGCAGAGCAGAGTGGGACAATCCCCTGCCTTTCCCATCTGGTGATGCTGTTCCTGGTGGCCCCCAGGACACGCTTGACCCTCTGGCTGCCAGGGCACTGCTGACTGATGTTCAATTTGCCATAGACCGGGGCTCTCAGGTTCCTTTTCTCAGTGCTGCTCTCCAGCCTCTCATTCCCCAGTCTGCATGCACAACCAGGATTGCTCCATCCCAGATGCAGAATTCAGCACTTGCTCTTGTTATGCTTCATACGTTTGGTGATTGCCCATCTCTCTAATTTGTCTAGGTCTCTCTGCAGGGCTTCTCTGTCTCAAGGGAGTCAACAGCTCCTCTGAATTTAGTGTCATCAGCAAACTTACTTAGTACTCCTTCAGGTCCTGTGTCCAAGTCATTTATGAAGATGTTAAAGAGACTTNTGTTGAAGAGAACTGGGCTGAGGATGGAGTCCTGTGGAACCCCACTAGTGACAGGTCCCCAGTCTGATGTCACCCCATTCACTATAACTCTCTGTGCCTGACCTGTGAGCCAGTTGCTCACCCATCATGTAACATTCAGCTGTGTGCTGGACAATTTGTCCAGAAGGACACTGTGAGAGACAGTATAAACAGCTTTGCTGAAGTCCAGAAAGATTACATCAACTGGCTTTCCTAGATCAGCTAGGTGGGTTACCCTGTTGTAGGAGGAAATCAGGTTTGACAAGCAGAACTTTCCCCTCATGCAGCTGTGCTGGCTGTAACCAATGACTGCGTTGTCCTCCAGGTGTTGTCAATACCTTTCAGAATAATCTTCTCCCTGCTTTTACTGGGCAGTAAAATAAGACTGACAGGCCTGTGGCTTCTAGGGTCCTCCTTCTTACCCTTCAAAATTGTGACAATGTTCACTAGCTTCCAGTCAGCTGGGACCTCTCTGTATTCCCAAGACTGCTCAAAAATCATCAAGAGAGGCTTTATGATGACATCAGATAGCTCTTTGAAGATTCTCAAATAAATCCCATCAGGCACCATACATTTTTAGGGATCCAGCTGGAGCAGCAGATTCCTCACAGTTTCAGAGTTTACAGGGAGTTTATCATTCTGACAGCCATGGTCCTCCAGCTTAGTGCACTGAGACCCCCTTGGTCCATCATCCATGTTGAAAGCAGGGGTAAAGAATGCATTAAATGTTTCTGTCTTGTCCATGTCCCTGTTTGTGAGGTGACCATTCTCATTCTGTAATGGGCTGATGTTATTTTTACACTTCCTGTTGCCATTAATATTCTTGAAAAAACCCATTTTATTTTCCCCCACAGTTCTGGCCAGCTTCAACCCCAATTGAGCTTTGGATACACGAATTTTCTCCCTACAGTGGCAAGCAGCATCTCTGTATTCTTCCCGTGTCACCTGACCTTGCTTCCATTGGGCATACACCTTCCTCTTTTGCCTTACTTCCAAGATTCAGCCAAGCCAGCTTTCTGCCTCACCTGCTTGACTTTCAGCACTTGGGAATTGCCTGCTCCTGTGCCCCTAGGATGTGATGTTTAAAAAGTGACCAGCACTGATAGACCCCAGCATCTGCAAAAACATTTCCCCAGGAGGCTTTACTTACCAGTTTCTTGAGCAGTCTGAAGTCTGCTGTCCTCATGTCCAGAGTTGAAATTTTACTGGTGCTTTTCCTCCTGTCAACACAGATTTTAAACTTAATCACCTTGAGATCACTGTGGCCAAGATGTCTGCCAATCACCACTTCATTCATTCTTTACTGTGGTTTTGGAACAAAAGAAAAAAGTGCTTTTTAAAGTTTATTACACTATTAACATTTTCTCAGAAAGTCTGGGAACCTGTAATGCTTAAATGTTTGTAATTCTTTCTGGAAAAATTAGGGAGATATGAAAGCAGTTTCATGAGCAGGGAAACAGATAGTGGAGATATTTTGATTAGGTAGGGATTAAAAATGGAAAGGAACATGAAACAATGTTGATGGATTCAATAATATAGTAGCAACTGCTGGCTAGGTTGGTTTTTCTAAAACTGAAGCTGTGAAGAATATAGAGAAAAAACAAAGTGGGTTTGTTCTGTATCTTTCACCCCAGATACCACTGTGAAATCACCTTTATGAGGTGTATTGTATTTAGAAAGCTGCTTAGTGAAGAAAGAGATACTTGCTTTTTTTTTTTTTTTTTTAATTAAGTCTAGGCTTTCTAAAATTGGTAAGGCTTTTATTAAAATCTTCCAGCACCTATAAAGCTAGCCTTTCACATTTTAAACTTTATGATCAAATTGGGACCTTCATGAATAATTGGGCTTGTTTGGACAGGTTTCCCTGGGAGTCTTACAATTGTTGAGAGGAGGAATTATAGAAGGATTGAGCTGGAATTTTAACTATTCTTATTTTGCTCTCAGCAAAGTCTCCAACATTTATAATCAGCTTTCCAAATTGATGATTACACCTACTGTGTTAATGGAGCCTGGCTTGATTCTTGTAGCACACAAGACTGAGCTTAACATTCTTTACAAAAAATAGTAATAACACTTCAACCTTAAAAATGAAACATAATCTGATACCTAATCACATAAACATCACAGAATCATAGAATACCTCAAGTTGGAAGAGATCCATGAAGATCACCCAGTTCCAACACCCTGAACCTCACACAACTACATAAAACTAAACCATATGACAGCATTGTCCAGATGTTTCTTGAACTGTGACAGCCTTGGTGCTGACCACTTCCCTGAGGAGCCTGTTCCAGTGACTGATCACTGTCTAAGTGAAGAATCTTTTCCTAATTTCCAATCTGAATTTCTGTTCCTATTCTTTCGACCACGCTAGAGGACTGTGAGTCTGGTTAAGATGGATTTCCCAGCCTTATCAAATCATTGATATCTCTACTGTATGGCATTTCCTGGGAAAAGAGCCATCAGATAGCAAATATGACTTGAGGAGACCATAAGTTATTTGAGACCACTTGCACCAGAGAGAATGGCCTTTTTCTTTTTAGCTTTCTAAACAAGCGATGGACATTGGAACAAAAGTTCTACCATTTTTTTGGTTAACGAATTGAAGTTTGAACTGCTTTTATGGATGAGGACTGCATTCCTTCTGTTACGTCAACCTATTGCCCTTGAAATAACAACAAAGAAATGGAGTCCTGAAGAGCCTGACTGGCATTTGTGGCAATTTGATTGCGACTAAGAACATTATTCTGAAACTCCATATGCACATAACATATGAAATGCACTGATGTCTAATGCCTAGTACCACTTCAGTGCAGAAGGGAGTGCGTCATATTATTTCAAAGTATTTACTGCCTGAAGCCTACTGATTAAAAAAGCTCTGTCTAAGGTGGTTACAAGGGTGTTTAGAGATTTTATGTATAACTGTTTCTCTAGAAGAATTCAGCATTTCTCTATGTGTGGTGGTGTCAGTAGGTTTTGCAGGGGAAATACATTAGAGCCAGGCCTGGACTAACACTAAGGGCTTTAGAAAGAGATTGACCTTCCTCTCATTTATATTTTACAATTATAACTTCTGTCATGGGTATATAGTGCATATTACCCATAATTTCAGAATACTAGATTTTCTGGATGGCTACACTTTACATTTTACCAGGCTTAGAACGTTCCTGATCACAGATTCACGAATTGTGTGGTTTCTTGAAGCAACAGAAATACAGGTTGGAAATTACTGTTCATGAATGCACTTACTGCACCAGCACTAAATATACTAAGGCTAGCCAGTGATTAACTAAGCTAAGTTTGGAATTCAAAGTAAAATTAGAGCCGCCCAGGTCCGCTCTGATAGTCAGAGGCACCATTCTTACCAAAGAGGTATCCATCCTTTGGGGAGGAGAGAGAAGCAAGCCTGTCAACTTGTCCCTGCAGAGGGGGTTGTATTCTCGCCCTCTAAAATGGAGAATTCCAGATATCAAATTTGTAATTTTAGGAGAAGTGGAGGTGCGACTGTATTGAAATATAACTGGTTAAATGTTGCTGCCATCATAGATGGTGGGGCAGCCACTGTCTCATTTTCATGTTGGTAGGTGTATTTTTTCATATGTAAATGAGCTTGGTTACCTTGGTCAGGCTGCTATAGAACCCATGGTTGAATCAAAAGCAGAACAGAACCGTGGCACTTCAATATCACTTCCTCCTCCATCCAGCTAAAGTAGCAGTAAAAGCCATCTGACCTTCACCTGCAGCGTGTTGCAACCAAAGTCTCATCTCCTTCTCAAAGGACCAAATTCATCCAGTTAGGCATGGATAAAACGGAGTGAGGCCTTAACATCTCTGTACATAGGTGTGGGTGCTCTCCTGTTCATCACTGAGACAGCGTCACCCCAGGCACTGCACAGTTGCTAAGTCATGCTTGAACCAGGTGCGAGATAAAGTGGCTCAGCTCACGTTCTTGCTCAACCAGCCTCATCAGTTCTCCACAGCAGTTTTCCACAGGCTTCCAGTTACTGTTCAAACTAATGATGTGGTGCAACTGAGTGATGTAGCAGCAGCACTGTAATCATGTAAGCATCATGGGTAATTGGCAACTTAGGCTTCAAGCAGCTGCAATCAAGAATTGTAAGAACTCTTTACATTTAACAACTGATAGTCTGACATCATTGCATCAAAATGTGTACATATATGTGGGAAAATAAGTGATGTAGCTACTTAATACTTTGGAATATATAGGTTGCCACAGTACTATTATCTGTGGTGATGCAGAATGTTCAGAGAACAACTGAACTGAATTTCTGTTGAATTACTCAAAGTTCACATGTCTGAAATGTCACTGAAGTTCTGTTCCAGGTGGCACTTCATTAGTCGCTTTTCATTTTCTGTCCACCATATACTTAGGCCAGCTGTTGCAGTAATTTACATCACATTTTCTCTCCACACGGGTGTTTACATGAGCCCAGTGGAAATCATGTGTCAGCTTCATTCTTATTTCCAACCTTTTTCTGTAATATCATCTGAAAAGCAAATTTTATAACTAAATGAGCTTTTTTGAGTCTGTGCCACCATAATTAAGCAGCTTTCTTCAAAGTAGCTTTGTAATGTTTTTCCTCACAAATGTTTCCATTAGTTTTCTATTCTCAAAGGCTAAACTAACTTAAAAGTGGCTGTTTTTCAGAATGTTAATGTTCTTTAAAATTCAACGCTGCCATTTATTTTTCTATAGAAATGTAATCTTAGCTTCTGTAAATTGGTCAGAATGTATCCCAAAGCTCAACTGCATATATATATGTGTGTGTGTGTGTATATATATATATGTTTTGATATACTTTTCTTAAACTTTTCCTCTGTTCGTAGTAATATAAATAAGTAGCATCACTATCAATACCATTCTCAAAAATGAAGACACAAATTGTTATCTTAGTGTTAATTGGATTATTAATTCTTTATATTTGCCTATTAATAGAACAGTGCACCTTCTGATAGATCCCTGTTTCTGCCTTAATTTTAATTCCTATGCTCTGGTCATCACTGTGTACTTATTTTTCAGAAAATATTTTTGGTACTGGACTGAGATGAATTGCAATCTTCTGAAGATGCTTATGACTATACTAAAAGGGAATTAGAGCAGGCAAAATGTGAGGCATTTTTAACTTTGGAAAAATAAAGTAATTTCTCATCCATGAAGATAATTTTATTGCCATAGATGAGCAAACCTAGTTACAATGGAAAATATTACATTCCTTCTCATAAATCATACTTTTCCTCATGATCATAAAATGTTGGATTTACTGCCTTTCTAATTTCTTTCTAAGTTTTATGTTAGACATTCTTAAATAACATTTGTTAGTATTGAGTATATGAAACTATTATATATGTCATTAATTTGCTTTATCTGATTATTCCACATTAACATTGTGTGTAAAGTTTAGCCTTCTCTCCAGCAAATTTGGAAAGCTATATTTAACGGAGGTCAATATCAAGAGCGTTTGTTCTAATTCCTTCTCTAATTATATAATGACATGTTTTCATTGTGATTAAGAATCATAAATGTGGTATTTTTAGCAATGAATGTTTATTTTCTTGATATTTGCATATGGCTATGTGGCTGAAATAGTCTGTTATTTGTAGTTTTTCATCTCACTTTTAACTAAGTCATTTCGGGGTTACAGTCCCTTTTCATTATTTTAAATTCTATTCATCTGTTTTGATTCTGAAGTGGGCCTGACTAACCTCCAAATCAGTTAGGGTTCTGGCGGTTTAAGATACTGAGATACACTCATGCCTTAGACTTCGTAGTCTTAAATGTAAATTTAAAATTTTCACTTATTCCATGTCTCCCTTAGTTTTCCTGCTCTTGAGTGTATATTTGTAAATTAATGTTCGTTTTATTTGATATGATTCTGTTGGATTTATTCAGGGTTTGGATTTTTCTCCTGAATCTGTGAATAGGTATTTTTTTTCCTTATACTAGTTAAATAAAAAGGAATAATAATTGTACATTCCTTATTTAAAATGTTAATTTTTTAACAATTAATTTTTTTTTTAATTGTTTCTTTGTAGGTTTCCCAGGCTGGAGATTTGCTTATTGAAGTTTACGTGGAAAGAAAGGAGCCAGACTGTAGTATTATAATCAGGGTTAGTGTATAAAAATGATACAGTGATTTTATGAAGCACTTTTTCTTGAAGTATATCAGATTTATTTTAGTACATGTTTTTATATAACTACACACTGAAAATATGAATTTATGTTTATCACTATTCTTTTAAATATTTTCTTTTAGAATTTGTTGTGTTGCCTAAATTATGTAAAGACTGATTATTATGCATTTTTGCATTTTAAAGAAAAAATTTAAGAAATTGATACAATTTTAAAGGGTAGATGTCCTGCTTTAGTTTTACTGTAGTATACAACAGTATAAATTCTCCCAACTCTACATGTGCAACACACAAGAGCATTAACAAGTACACAATGAATGTTGGTTTTATTTAATAGTACAGGCCATTAAAATTACATTCCTCCTTTCTTTTCGTCTGTGGCTTTCTTCTTTCTTTGAGTGTTACGAAACCAAAGCTGGTTGCTAACTATAACAGAGATTTTTGAGCTTTCTATTTGATAGTGTATTTTAAACACCTGCATCTCCATGTAGTAATCTTCAGTTATTTTTTATTACACCTCTCTGGTTTTGTTTCCTTTTTGTTCTGTTAAGCATATTACTCTCAAACACTTTTGTTTGTACATATATGGGTTTTGTGGTATACATATATTCACATATGAACATAAGCCATGCTTTTTAAAATAGGAATAAAAATGGGGATATGCATTGCTAAGATTAAAAAAAAAAAATAAGGTGCTTCTCTAGTATTTATCTTCCCACACCCAAGAGAATATATCAAGGCTTTTTTTTTTTTCCAAATTTTTCTGGGGTAGAGAAAAGGAATTTAAAGCTACGAAGTTAACAGTCAGCTTAAAAATATAGCTTCAGTCTCATGGAACGAAATAAGGAAAGCCTGCTGGAATCTGAAACTTTATGGGTTTCCAACTCATATCTTTACTGCTGCCTTTTTGTTGTCTTTTTTTTTTTTTTTTTTCCCCTTAAGGCAACTGCAGGTAGGAAGATTTTGAAAAAAGATATCAGAAATCAGTAAATGAAATGTATTATAAACTGACTCAATTTGTATTACAGGTATCACCTTTGATGGAAGCAGAGGAATTAATTAATGATGTTTTAGGAATCAAAAACATTATCCCCAGCAAAGATGATATCTGGGCTGCTTTTGAAGTACTTGAAAATGGAGAATTAGGTTAGTGACACTTAAATTTATATGTGTCAAGCAACTTTTAGTATTTTAATTTTTCAATACTTAATATCATCAAAAGCTTTGTTAAAGAATTTATGGAAACAAAAAAATATTAGCCTTCATGCCAAAGTTTTACATTTGGTTGTTGTGGCATCTGCATCATTTCTTTCTACACTTGGCCAGAAATAACATGATGAATTGTAAACTGCTTATAAATGAGGGGCTGAGAAGATGTTCTTTATATTACAGTGCTTCACAGTTCATTAATCATCATCTACAGAAAAGTAGGTCTTACCAATAAGTCTTGGAGGAAAACCCTATTTTCATTAGAATGTCAGCACTTGATTTTATAAGCAATAATGCTTTTCAAAAAATTAAATGAGAAAATACATGTAATACTTAAGAGAAAGAATCTTTTCTATTTTGCTTAGTCAAACATTTAATGTATGTAGGTGAAAAAAGGAGGCATAAAGTGTGCAATTCTGTGTTTATGGCAAATGGCGTTATAGTGTATCTAGCAGAATCCTGAAAAATTTGTTTGAAATATGATTCTGCTGCCAACAAAAGCAAAAGTCAAGCGGCCACAATATTCATGAACTGTGAAGAGGTTTTAACATTGGGAATACTTTATACATGCTGGAGCATGTTAGAAATGCTGGAGAATTTTATTGTTAGAGATACCTAAAATGACGTAAAGTAATAGGGATTTTTTAAATTAAAACATTAGATGTTTTAATTAGATGAATATTCCCTAAGGTAATCTGATTTTTGAAGAATATATAGGGACAGAAATATGCTACATCTATTTGCATTTCCTAGTAAGTTGCTGCTCTTAATTCTTCTCATGTTACAGAGGGGGACTGTGGACTTGTTTATTTCTATAGTGAAGATACCTATTTTCAAGTCAAGAAAAAAAACAAGAAAGTCGACAAAGTAATATTACTAAATACTGTTCTAATATTGTTTGAATAGTTTTGTTGTACTTGATTTTTAGATGTGCTTACAATAATTCTTTCAGTTTTACTAATATTACTTATGTACTCAGTCTTGAGCCTCACAGTACAAAAAACTAGAATGGAAATGTATTTTCCCTTTCCACTTAAAATAAATTATCCTGAGCCCTCTTCACATCTTGCAGTCTGATGCTGTATGGAGTTGTAATACAGAGTTCATTTCCAGATTCATAGATGGGGTTGATAACTGACAAAGAATGCTAGCATCTTTTATCTTTAGAAGAGTTCTGATAATTCCTACAAGTGCACTACAAATCATATTTCTTGTGACTGAATAATGGAAAAAAATTGAATTTTATTTTCTTAAACTTGATATATGATGCTTACAGGAACATGAAAATTAAACCAGATACGGCCAAGAGAACATAAAAGTAAATAAATAGATAGACCGCGCAACAGCTTCTTGAGGTATTTAGGTGCAACAACTAATTTTTTAGTGGGGTATAGAAATGTTGTCTGAGCTAATGACTATTGAAGACAAACAGAATTAAGCTAAGAGTGAGACACTAGAGGCCCTACATAACACTATAAATATGGGCAAGACATTAGAGTGTATCCTACTGAAAGAAGAGTTTCCAACACAAAGTGGAAATGGCATACCAGTGTTTTAAACCCAAAACAACCAAGCAAAAAGCAAACAAAAATTAAGTCCTAATTCATCACCTGACTCCTGTTAGTAGAGACTGCATTGATGAAATGTCTTCTTTATGGATCCCCTTCTGGAAGAATCAGTGCATCAGAACAGGTGAATTATTGTTTCAAAATAAAAATAATGTTGTAGTAAAGAGCTACTGAGTCTACTCAGGTAGACTCCTGTGGTCCTATGGCTGAACCTAACAGGTTTGCAGAGGATGAGAACACAGAGAAAATTAGTTCTATGAAGTTTTTGGTCCAAATGTGACACTGAAGAACTAAAAGTTTTTGAGTTTTTGCTTCTGCAGGGGGATTCTACTAGTATCATTTGACAAACACCATCTGAGGCATTTACAAATTAGTTGAGATTCTGACACATAATGACAGAAAAAGTTTGCATATTTGTTTCAAATGCACATCAGTAATCACAGTGTCTTTCTGATAAAAATTAATTATTTCTGCTTTTTTTCCTGCCGTGGTCTACTACCTGTCCAGTGCATGGTGGTATTCTGCTTGTTGCGCTCAACCTTGAATTTTTTTTACTTTTTAAGTTGTTATTTTACTTTTTAAGATACACTGTCATGAAAACAACCCCTGAGAAGGCAAGAAAATTAGAATCATATTTTCTAGAAAGTAATTTTCTACTAATAGTTAATGTTGTTTAAGGTGAAAATGACTGGTTTAGGATACTTACTAGCATATGATGACCTAAGTGAAAGAAAGGGTAATTGAATGTATGTGTTGACTGCTTGCTGTTCAAAATACTAAAATTGCAGTTTTAAAAAAATCAGCTAAATTATTTGCATATAGAAAAGTTGCAATAATTGATGATTTTATCTAACCTAATGCAGAATATTTAATACCATATGCTTTTACAAAATAGGGTGTATATTTTTTTTTTAATAATATGTGATTGATGGATAGTTTGTAAATGAGATGTGTTGCCAGTAAAATAGCTAATGGTTTTCAGCATGATGATTTATGTACCATGTAATCCATGATGACAGATGGTCTTAAAGTAACTATAAATAAAACAGTAGGTGTTTACTGTGGGAGTGCTGGTGTTCTAGGAAGATGATTTGCCAGTCTCTGGTGACTTGCCAGTCTCCTGCTTTTGGTTTGTATAGTTCTTCCCCTTAAAGTGTATTTTCTCACTTGTACAAAGGCCTCAAGTGTTTAAGCTTTATCACAGCAGAGTCCACAGTTTCCCAAAAATTTAGAAGCTTGACCATTTAAAACAAAAGGGCCAGATGAAATGGTGTTATAAGGTAGGGGTTGAGCTGCTGTTTACAGAATGGTATTGTTGTTAGGCTGCTTTGGTGTCATGTCTGAATAGTGAAGTCTTTATATAGGTGGTATCACAACTCTGCGGGTAGCATGGATATTTTTGCATCCCAAAATAGCGGTGGTTTTTTCTGTCACTTAAGTGTGTTATTTGTGGCTGCTGCTTTCTGAGGCTCTAGTGTTCAGGTGTTCTAGAAAATATGTTCTGCTAGACTGTAGTGCTGGAGAGTCCCAAAGCAGCTGTTGACATTTCATATTCATCTACCACAGCAGGAATGAAAAATGAGATTATGGCTGCATACTTTACCCTTCAGTACTCAAGGGATGTGGCTAGACTGTGTGATCCAACATGACCGTGTCACAGAGGTGTGACTTTTCAGGAGCCATACCCAGCTCTTCTCAAGGCCCGACCCACATACATTGGTATGCAAATGGGAACTCAGATCTTTTGGAAAAATCTCTCTTTGGAGATTAAATGACATTTGAACCCACAAAGCCATTGTTAAGGCTTTTGTGGGTTCATGAATTACAATAGGTGCTTTCTGCTGAGCAGGTGAAAGCCTTCAGGGGTGTGAGCATGTCTTCCACCACTCACATGTGTGTTGCCTCAGGCTGTGCTGTTCATGTCACTCTCAAATTTCTGCTGGATCTGGTAATGCAGATTTAGGGACTGTTTGCAAGATCTTTTCTACCTTTATTTGGTAGATGAACTAGGGTTTGTATGGAGTCCTGGATGTTCTTATCACTGCAGTTTTTCAATTCTGTGCTAGGTCTCAGAGTTTCTCCTCTGGGGTGGATGATACCTATCAAAAAATTTGTGTTTCAGCATCTGAAGTTTTGGAGTGCTTGCATACAGTCTAGTCATGCCTTCACTGGTAGTTTAATGTTGCTGCACTTTTTGTGCGAGATTGAAATACACAGGTGGAAGTTTGGATATTCCCTAACTGCAGCAACAGAGAGAAGATCTAGTAAGACCACATGCTTCTTCCCTCTAGTAAAAAGAATCTAATGAAACCAGGGGTCTGTTTCAGTCTGCTTTGATCAATAACAAACAGTATAATCTATACCAGTTGGAGACATTTTTTTCACTATAATCACTCCGAATTCTTTGGTTCTTTGATTGCGGAGAATTGGTAGCTATGATGTTTCATTTTCATATTGAGCATAGGCCAGCAAGGGACAGTATAGCTGAAGGCCTCAGTTCTGTTTGATCATATTTAGGCATGCCCTGTAATAGGTCCTAACTTTTGTATTTAGTTTGAAAACAGTGCTTTAGTGTCTTTACATTAAAAATATAACAATGCAAAAGAGTCACTGAACATTTGGTTACTGCTTGTTTAATTTTATATTCATTACCTGTGCAAACCCTGCCAGCAAAGGTATTGTCAATGAAGTGCCTAATTGTCTTTTTTTGGAAGCAGTGTTTTTCTTCTATAGCTCAAAGTCAATGAGACATTTTTGTGTACAGGCAAATGTAACTTGTGAGGGCCTCCAATATTGTTGGGTTTTTTCTTTTAGTTTAATTCTGGTTTTTTGTGCTTTGTTTCTTTGGCATTTTTCAGAACGTCCTCTGCATTATACAGAGAATGTACTAGAACAAGTTCTTCACTGGAGTTCACTACCAGAGCCTGGCACTGCATATTTAATAATAAAGAGATTTCTAACAGCAGACATGGTGAATCTCTACAGTGGTAAGTTTTTTTTTTTACTTAGTTATTTTACATGGAAACTCGAGGATGACAAGTGTTTTCAGTGGAGCAAAGTGTCTCAGAACAACAAATTACTGCTACTTCATAAAAATTACAGATTTACAGAGTGTTGTGCTGGCTCCCTACAAAAACGCAGATTATGGATGTTTGTTTCTACAAACTATAAGCTCTCCCTTTGGAACATAAAAGTGTACAGAAATTCTGCAGTCAGTTCACACTTCGTGAGCTTCTGCTGTGAAGCTTGAAACTGCTCTTATCTAAAACATATAATTTGTATGTATTTATATAATTATGGTATACTAATAAAAATTTCTATTATCTAATTTGATGCCTCCAAACTACAAAGCTAATTTCACAGAATCATGGAATATTCTGAGTTGGAAGGGACCCAGAAGTATCACCAAAGTCTGACTCCTGGCCTTACAAAGGACAGCCCCAGGAATCATACCATGTGCCTGAGAGCATTGTCCAAACGCTTCTTGAACTCTGAGGCTGGTGCTGTGACCACTTCCCTGCGAAGCCTTTTCCAGTGCCCAGCCACCCTCTGGGGGAAGCTTTCCTTATACCAAACCTAAACTTCTCTTATACAACTTCAGACCATTCTCTTATCCTGACACTGGTCACCACAGAAAAAAGATCAATATTTGCTCCTCTTCTTCTCTTCACGAGGAAAGTTTTGACTGTAATGAGGCCTCCCCTCAGTGTCCTCTAGGCTGTGCAGACCAAGTGCCCTCAGCCACTCCTTATACTTGAGGGCTTCCCCTCAAGGCCCTTCACCATCTTTGCTACCCTCCTTTGGACACTCTCTGACAGCTTTAGATCCTTCTTACACTGTGGTGCCCAAAACTGCACACAACATTCGAGGTGAGGCTGTACCAGCTCAGAGCAGAGTGGGGCAATCCCCTCCCTTGCCTGGCTGGCAATGCTGTGCCTGATGCACCCCAGGACACGGCTGGCCCTCCTGACTACCAGGCCACTGGCTTGCATTCAGCTTTTCCACTGACCAAGACCCCCAGGTCCCTTACTGTGGCACTGCTCTCCAGCATCTCATTCCCCAGTCTGTCTGTACATCCAAGGTTGCCCCCTCCCGGGTGACATACTCATTTGAATGATATACTCAAGCAGCTGAATAACTTGGAGAGTATATGGCCTTTGAAAGGGAGCTGACACTTAAAATATAGATCAAGTATATAGTGAAAATATACAGCTTACACATTGCCCCAGTCTTTCTTTTTTTTTCCACATAATACCTGGCTTTAAGTCTCCTATGTAATATGTATTATCTGCTTTGCGAGAAGTGGAAGTTTAGATGTTCAAAAATTATATCCTGTTTTCAAGCAGTTGAAGTCCTGTGTGCTATCACTGGATAATGTGTGGTGGTAACACATGATGCCTGGTTTAATGTTCATCTTATTTTATCTAATGGCTCATTCAAATATATCTATCTTCCTCTCTTTCTCATACATGGAAATGTTAATCTTTCCATTCTATATATCTCGTCTTGATTTCAAGAAGTAAAATTTATGCTATTGTGCTTATTCTTCTGAAAGTAATAGCCTTCTTTCACCATGCTTTATTCCTGTAAAAGCATATTTCACAAACGTGAATGAACCTGAACAAGGGTGCTGTTCATGACTTTTATGGTTGTGTTTCACTGTCAATAAATGTGTGATAGCAGATCATGAATGGAGAGAAATAGCCTACTTCATTAAAAGCTTGATATATGAACTCTCATCACCTCACTAGGTATGTGCTGAGATATAATCAGAATAGGGAATGGGTCATAAGGATTGTGTGAATCACTGCTCTAAGGAACACATAAGGGTTAGGCTAGTGCCAATTTACAAAACGTAGTAAAGGAGAGATCTGCTGCTATTTGCACTCCTTCCTGTCTCATAGATTTTAAATCCATTTCTTCTCCCAACCCATCACAGTAATTGTTCGCATCTGTTCCATTCAGTTTGATCTTAGTCTAGACACACTGTCTTTTGACTGTTTACATTTATTGATGCTTTTTATGTTTGTTTTAAAATAATTAAAACCTAATTGAATAAATTACATTGGTTTTCTCAGTGGTTTGAAAAGGTTCTCTGCCATATTGCAGACTTACAGTGTTGATGTCTGCAAACTCCACATGGCGGAGTAATCTTGTGAATCCATCACTACATAGTGTCAGAATGAGAAAATACACACAACGAAGTCACTGGGGAAGGGATGTTCCCAGTGTTTAAGGTACTAGGTACTTATGGTTATGGTGGGGCTCTCCATCTCAAAGTGCACAAGAAATAACTGCTAGCTTGAAGGAAGAAGGGGAGACCTCAGTCTCTTCTGCCTTTTATACTCTATATGTGGGTAACTCCTTGTCACTGAGTAATAGGGCTGAGTCCAGATGTCCAGCCACTATGATTTTAAGTATGTTTTTTAACAGTGGATTCAGCCCATGCAAATGGGCAACTGGGTAGATGGATGTCCTCCTACTTTGCAGTAAAATTAATAGGACAATGATTATATAATGTTTATAATTTCTTTCCATGAATATTCCATGCTTCCCTGATTTATGTAATGATCTTAAAAACTAATTATTATATTCCTGACTTTTTTTTTCCTGTTAATATTATCTGAGAGCTTTTTGTTCTCAGCATTTTCTCCTTTTTCTTTCTGAGTCTATAATGTTTTTTGAAATAATGTTGGTTCAATAGTGAGCTTTAGGAACAGCTCTTTTAGCCTCATTTCATCTTGGCAACTTATCACAGTCTTCTTTGTCAGTGCAACTTTTCCCATGTTCCTTATACATAGTACATTCTTAATTTTTATACTTATTCTCATCTTGTCCATTTTAAACTTTTTTCTCGTGTTCTGCAACTGAGATGAGCTCAGTTGTTTAGAGCAGAGTGCTAATAACACCAAGGTTGGGAGTTCGATCCTTGTATGGAGCATTCACTCGAGAGTTGGACTCTGATCCTTGTGGATCTCTTCTAATTCAGACTATTCTGTGATCCAAACCTTCTATTGAGGTCTAGATGTATGTTTTCTCTTGTATAGAAATCAACTTTCCTTTTCAAGGAAAAAAGGGTTAGTTTATTTGTATTGATATGTTTCAGTAAATTTGTGGTGAGTTTTCTACTTCATTCCAGATCTTTAGTTACTCGTTCCTCACAATTTATTCCATAGCTTTTCATGTTTGTTGCAGGAGCGCTCTTTCAAGCGCTGCTCAGTAGGGAAAAGTGTAGGTAAGAGGTACTCAGGACAGCTTAATTCTATTTCAAGACCCTTTTTCTTCTTACCTAAAAATTTCTTGTATTAAAGTTTTATTTGTTAGAAAACCAAGTACTATTTTTTTGTTAAATTTACTATAAAGCCTGTATATATAGATCCTTGAAATTTTTCAAGTACAGTGTTGTGTAATTTGAGTGGTAAGTATTGATTTCTGAGAACAGGGACTATTATTCAGAGATACTCTTTGAAATGCAAGCTTCTAAGCCATAGGTGGATCAATCCTGCATGGATTAAGTGTACCTACTTCCTAGTTGCAAAGTTCTAACAAGTTTAGCATGATTTGTAAAGTTTGTGTCTGAAAAATACATTTTGATTAGGACACATCCTGATTATTTTAGATTTACTTCATGAAATGCTGGCTTCTAAGGAATATAGAATAATATCAGTTTAGAGAATTATTCTTTTTCCTCTTTCAGGCTTTTCTAAGATCTTAGTAAGTATCAAGTGTTTGACAGATTTGCTGCCCTAGGAGTGCTGTGAAGTTCAGAATGAGTTTTTGTCGTGTTGAGAGCTGTGTGCAGAAATTTAAAATCTTCCAGTTTGGTACAGATGTGGAACTATCCTGCTACTCTCATTTTGTATGGTTTTAAAAAAAAAATGGAAAAAAAAAGAGAAAAGCACTTGTGATTGTGTGGTTAAGGATTCATATTCTATTTTGAACATGAAATAAGTATTCTTATTGGCAAAGAGAGAATACATCAGTGTTTTTTTTTAACTGTGCATTGTATATTTGCACTTGTAACTGAAGACTTCTAAGTAATTTCTAATTTTAATTGTTGAAATGTATTGATTCTGGCTTTAGATTCTTATTTTTTGATATTTTATCATGTGCTGCTTCTTAATAGAGTTTTGATATCAGATGCTCAAAGTCTAAGTGGAGTTTTAATGAAAAAAGCCAATTGAGTACTTGGGTAAGGATGAGATTTTCAATACTCCATATACCCCTTTTACATCACTGTATTATTTCTTATCCTGAAACTAATATAGTATAAAAGCTAGTGGTATCATCCTGTGACTCCTAAACAAGTTGGTTCAGTATTTCCTAAAAAAATGAATGACTTACAGAAGGTACCTACACTTAACTAAAGAAAATAGGTGATGAAAGCCAACAAATGGCATAAGTACTAGGCTTGTAGTGTTTGGGGATAAAGGAATTATTAGCCCTGTTAGTCTGGCTCCCTCTTCGAGGTGGAATGGTATTGAGTGGAATGGAGGAGGAGGCTACATCTCCTGCCTACCAGCTCTCTTCTCATGTCTTCAGTCTGCTTCCAGCACTATTCACCTCTGGGAGAAAAGAATACTTCAGAATTCTGCTGAATTCTGTGTTCTGTCATAAAGACAGTAGGAATTATTTTTTCCTTTGTTCTTCCTCACTTTAACTATTAAACTGCCATTTTAGTTTGAGTTTCAGTTTATATGCATGATTCATAGCAGCATGGCAATGATTTTAATTTGTGTTCAGAAGTTTTTGCTGGGGAAGTGCACTAGCTGGGAAAAGCTGATGAAGTAGTGAGAAAATATAGGTATACTGAGCAGAATAGGAAACCAAAAAATACCTAGAAGTGGTGGTGCAGTAATTTATATGTACTAGTAATACTTCTTTGCATTATTTTATTTAGGATTTTAAATTGCTGAGAATGTACTGAGAAATCTAGTCTTTAACACTGAAAGCCTCTGATAGCTCTGGTATTTTTCTTTTTTAAATAAATACTTTCTCGGTACAAAGTTAAATGGTTTATAAAGCTGACTGTAAAGTTACTCTTCGGGTTTGTGTGGGAGGTGATATTTTGTTTGAGTTTTTTATTAATTTTACCAAATATATGTGAATTCGTGGGTATTTTAAGCACAGAGGTTAAAAGCATCCATGTCATACTCTTGAGCTTAACTACACATTCTATGCTGAAAACATTATTTGAATGAAAGTTTGTTGGTAGATTCTTTCCACGTTATCATAGAAGTGAAACAGAGATTTTTTTCCCCACCAGTAATTAAAATAATAATGGTGTGTATATTTAAGAATGCCTTCTTTATGAACGTGTATATTAATATACAACATGTAAAGAAATGTAATATATAGTTTATGTGTATGTGTGCGTATATATAATATAATTAATGTCATTATTTTTATATATATATAGCATAATACCAAATCAATTTTACCAATGTAGTTTTAGTTTTCTGATAAACAATTGTACTTAAAAACTGGGAGCTTCCACTGTTGTAAAATCTTCTAACAAAATGTTCTGGTTTTTTTTTTCTTGGTAGAGAAAAATGAGAAAGGTAGCGTGAAAGCGGGCAATCTGAAGTACAAGGAAGAACCATCAAAACTACTGTCCGGAAACAAATTTCAAGATCGTTATTTTGTGTTACAGGAAGGAAACTTGCTTCTTTATAAGGATATGAAGGTACAGCAGACAAACTGTCCACCAAACTCTGAATTAAGCTTTCTTTCTTGTATGAAAAAGAAAAGGAAGGCAAACAGATCAACATTTCTCATATTAAATGGCAACTTCTAGAGGCTGGGGTTGAAGTATAAGATTTTTGTCTTGCTGTTTCACAGGTGTGTTAGTAAAAGAATTTTGTGTGTGTTTGTCATTTAGCTATCATAGTTGCACATTACTGTAAGCTTTAAAAATTCAAAATAGAACAATGCTTGGGTGTTTTGTGCTGCCACTAAATTATTTGAAAACCTGCTGTAGAGAGCTGTAGCAGAAGTAATACGGAACTTAAATGAGTGCATGTCATTTTTTTCTTGATATTTCACACAAAGCCCTTAAAAATTGCAAGCAACAGGGTTCTTATAACTACACGTCTCATGATAGAAGAGATTATAGGAAACAATAACTCTCAATGCACTAGCAAAATATTGCCCTGCTTCCCAACAACAATTTTCAGATATATTCTCAGCTCTCTAAAAACTTGTATTGATAATTAGGTTAGATACTCCTCAGAATTCCATAGAAGTGAGTTTAGTAATGCTTGATAGCAGGAAGGGTTCAGTTCTAAATATTTAATGGGAGTTTTCTTAAAACAGTGGGTTTCACTGTATGCAGCTTGTATTTAAGTATAAAGCCAAATAATATTCATCATGAACTATGTTTTCATTTTAGTTCCAATAATTTCTGGTTTAAAAAAAAAAAAATCAAAGTTTCAAGTGGTTTTATTTTTGCTGACTGTTGTTTTTTCCCATCCAACAAATACAGATGTATGTTGCTGACCTTCCTAAAGTACTTTTTTAAAGACATATCCCTTGCTCATGTAAGCTAATGCACTGTGTCTTCTTGTGAAGGTCTGGATACAATCTTAATTAGAATGACCCCAGAATGTCAAAAATAGTGTCTTATAATTTAGTGCTAAAACTCAAATTGGCACATATGTGATAATAAATTAATATGTCCATAAAACCTTAATTAGTATCTTGGAAAGAATGTATGACAGGGTTGTTGTACCACTTTATGATCTCCTTTTTTAAGCCATTCTAATTTATAAAATGTTGAATTCCCCAGCTCAGGAGGAGCTTACTTTTTTTTTTTTGAGAAAAGCAAATGGCAATACTATTCTGATCAAATAGTGTATGAGAGTTTGTTTTACTTTCTTTTCAGAGATATTAATCTATCATGACTAATCTTGGTTTAATTTTAGTCATATTTAGAAATGAATAGTAGGAAAGCTTGACATTGCAGATGGAAAATTGTAGTTAATAAGACTGCATGTACTAATAAATTTATAAATTCTCATTAACAGCAAATTAACTTTGTATATGCAGGTGGAGATACATTCTATTCAGTGTTTCTCTTGTTCAAGAGCAATTATCAAAAACTTTGAAAGTTTCCATGAATTCTGTATGTTAAATTACTATATTGTGCTAATTGACTGAAATAATTTACCCCTTTAATGTTCTGTTGCTAAGAGATAAGCTCACAGACAGAGAAATGGCTCCCTTAAGGTGCATTATTGTGAGAAGTATGCAGTTGTTTAACTTAATAGTGTGTTCTGCAGGGGTGTTTTTTCATCCTGGCAGTACCCTTCTTTTGAGAGGAAAGTTACGCAAGAATACCAACCATAAAACTGTTTTGTGTTTTGTTGTTTTCTTAAGTTCTTCTAAGTGTCTCTTTTTCTCCACACTGGAGTGTTAGAAATTGAAATTGAAAGGTGCAGAACGGGAAATTGAGAATCCAGGGACAGTAAACACTAGGGAGTAGCTTTGTGTACTGGGATTATAAGACTTGTTGTGTTGTTTGGTGTATTTTTTTTTTAATCGAAAGCTAAAACACTTGACCTAAAAGTACTAAAGGAATGCTTTTGTGTTGTATTAAATATTAGTTTTGCTCTGTAATAGTGTGCTCTGTAATAGTGTGTAAAGAGAACTTTATTGTTTCCTTTCAGCACTTCATCTTACAGGCACATTCAGTTCTCATACCTAGTGTGAGTGTATGTCTGCTGTAGATTGACTAAAGGTGGTTTGTTCAAGAAGGAGCAAGCAAGGAACCTCAGGAGATCTCTGGTCCAACTTCCTGTTCACAGCAGGGATAGCACCTGAGGTCAGGACGTGTTGTGCAGGGTTTTAATCAGTTAAGTCTTCAAAAACCCCGGAGGACGTAGATTGCGCAACCTTTCTGGGCAGCCTGCTGCAGTACCTGGCTGTCCTCATGGGGGAAAGTTTGTCTGTCCTTAGATGTCGTCTTCTCACAATATAAAGAGCCTCACTCAGTCTGCTTGGTAACTTCCCTGTACGCACTGGGGGGCTGCTGTTAGGTCAGCCTCTCCTCACAGGGCAAGTGCTCTAGCCTCCAGCTGACTTGGTGGGCCACTGCTGAACCGTCTCCAGATTACTGATTCTCTTTTTTCTCTCAAGGACCCAAGAGATGCAGTCACACAAGTAATGAGGAAAGGAGGAGAATCACTCTCCTCCACCTACTCACTGTGCTTCTGCTAACGCAGAAAAATGAGACTGGCTTTGCTGTCAGGATACTCTGCTGGTTTATGCCCAGCTTGGCACCTACCATGTTCAGGTCCCTATCAGAGCTGCCTCCCACTCTGTGTCTTTGAAGGGGTTTTTTCCCTCACCTGTGCAGGAGTTTGTATATATCATTGTTAAATTTCATGAGATTCCTGTTGTCCCATTTCTTTGTCCTGGATAGGTTCCTCTGAAAGTCCCAGTACTGGTGTCCTCCAGAAACCAGGTGGATTCCTTCTGTCTCACTGGGCTGCGCTTTCTGAAGATACCAGGAAGAACAAAGCCCTGCCCTCCCCATCTCCTGTCCCATAGTAGTCAGGATATGTTATCCAGAGACTTCTGTGGGTTGTTCCAAGCCGTCATTTGCTTTTTTCTCATCCTGATTTAGCGGCCCCAGTGGCCTAATGGGTGAGGCACTGGCTAAACCAGGGATTGTGGGTTCAAGTCAGTCAGCACAGCTTCACCAAGGGAAAGTCCTGCCTGACCAACCTAGTGGCCATCTGTAATGAATTGACTATGTCAGTGGACAAAGGAAGAGTTGCAGATGCCATTTATCTGAAATTCCATAAAGCCTTTGTCACGGTCCCCCACAATATTCTTTTCTCTAAACTGGACAGGGATGGAATTGATGGATAAGAAAGTGGTTGGATAGTCACATCCAGAGGCTAGTGGTCAATGGCTCAGAGTCCCAATGGACATCAGTGACATGTGGTGTCTCTCGGGGGTCCTCACTGGGACTAGGGCTACTTAATATATTCATTAATGGCACAGAAAAAGGGATTGAGTGGATCTTCAGCAAATTTGCAGATGACACCAAGCTGGGGCTGTGGTTGACACATCTGGGGGACAGGATGCCATCCAGAAGGGCCTGGACAAGCACAAAAAGGAGGCCCATGGGAATCTCAGAAGGTTTAACAGGGTGCAAGGTGTTGCACCTAGGTTGGGTCAACTCATGATATCAACACAGGCTGGGGGATAAACAGGTCAAGAGCAGCCTGGCCAAGAACGACTTGGGGGTGCTGGTGGATGAGAGGCTGGAAATGACCCAGCCTGTGCACTCACAGCCCAGAAAGCCAAACGTGTCCTGTGCTGCATCCAGAGCAGCGTGGGGCAGCAGGGGAGGGAGGGAATTCTGCCCCTCTGCTCTGCTCTGGTGAGACCCCACCAGGAGTGCTGCATCCAGCTCTGGGGTCCCAGCACTGGAAGGACATCGACCTGTTGGAGTGAGTCCAAGGGAGGCTACCAGGTCGATTAGAGGGGTGGAGCACCTCATCTATGAAGGAAGGCTGAGAGAACTGGGTTTGTTCAGCCTGGAAAAGTGACAGATTAGGGAAGACCTATTTGTGGCCTTCTAGTACCTGAAAAGAGCCTACAAGAAAGATCAAGAGGGATATTTTAGAAGAGTATGTAGCAACAGGACAGCAGGGAATGCCTTCAAACTGAGAGTAGGTTTAGATTGTATATTAGGAAAGTATTCCTTACTGCGAGGGTGGTGAGGCACTGGAATAGGTTGCCCAGAAAAGCTATGAATGCCCCATTCCTGGAAGTGTTCAAGGCCAGGCTGGATGGGGCTCTGAGTAACCTGGTCTAGTGAAATGTGTTCCTGTCCATGGCAGGGAGGTTGGAACTTGATAATCTTTAGAGTCCTTTCCAACCCAAACCATTCTCAGATCTGAAGAAAATTCTCACCATTCCAAAGAAGAGGTTATTTAACACAGGTCAATCCCTCTTCCCATCTTCCCTGTCTCTCTCGAAGAGTTTGTGTTCATATATAGCACCACATCTTCATTATTCTAATTGTGTTACAGTTTTTGATTTCATGTGAACCTTAAGTTCTTAATCAGTCTGCATCCTGTAATAGCGATTGGTACGCTTTGTTAATGGCAAAGAAAGAGACAAAATAATTTTATGATCTGCTAGAAAAGAGGGGTGCACTCCATGAAAGAAACTGAACTGTGAAGTCAGTCATGTGGCATTTTCTCTTTGTCACATTCCTGATACAATAATTAGAATCTTACTTTATTTGCAGGCTAGCAAACCTGAAAAAGTGTTGCCTGTCAATTCTCTGAAGCTTTATCTTGGAGTGAAAAAGAAAATGAAGCCACCAACAAAGTAAGAATAGAAAAGAAAATAAACACTGTGTAAAAAGTATAGTAGTATCATCAATAAAGGGTAGCATAGAACATTGTGGAACAAGGAAAAGTCAAGAAGCCAACAGCAGTATGTTGAATTAAATTATCCCCTGTAATATTATTTGTTCTGTTCCTATATCTATTTTCATGTTCCATGTTAACTAATCTGTGCTAAGAAATTACTTTATTGATTGGCTTTTCATACTCTAAAGTGCATTTATTATCTTGTGGATATGTTCTTTTCTAGCTCACTTGGTTTTGTGGTATCTGCATGTCATTGGTGGACACACTTTCCTTGCACCAAGTAAAAAGAGAGAATAGAAAACCAGCTAGTCGTGGCCCTTACTGGCAGTTCCTGTTGTTCAGCAGAGAATTTTCCTTTTTCAGGATCTTTGTTATTTTGATGTTTCTGCTAGCTGAAGACTACAGTGCCCTTTACAAACATCAGTGACTATCTCTCAGGAAAAGAGCAGTGAAAAATGACACCTGTTTTTCTCAGATGTTTCCAGTCCTTGTTCGGTCAAAGCTTTGAGATACTGAGACAATACACACAGGATCTTATCCCAGAGGGAGCCTAGGTTGGCTGTAGCCTTTAAAGAGATCTGCTTGAACTTTTCCTTTACAGTTGTCAAATCAAAACACCCCAAAAAGGTCTGTGAATTTCAAAGCTTAGCCATGTTAAAGAAAACGTTGGTGGGTTTTTTTGATGGGTTTTTTTTTTTTTTTTTTTTGTTCAAGTGCAGAATGAGTAGGAGATTAGTCCAAAATAGGAGTAAAAAGATTATGTAAATGAGTCTTTGGAGTTTTGTTTTTTTTTTTTACCTTGAGGTTTATTTTTAGTCTACTTTCAAAAGCAGAGCTTACCAAGTCTCTTCTGGATCTCCAGAAGTGTCTGTTTGTTTCACCTAAGAGGCTTCACTGTGCACCCACTGCCTTTTCATTTCCCTAGCAATTATTAAATCCCTATATAATCATGTGATTCCTTCTGTTTACAGTACAAGCGTAGCTCTCTTCTCTCTGTGACTTCCACACTGTAGTGGACTCTTTACTGGGCAGTTTTATTTCCAGCACCTTTTAGAAAGCACGGCCAGAGCAAAAATGAGGCAAGTAGTCAGCTATCATCTGCAGTGCTTTGCTATAACCCTTTGTCTAGGACAGAAAGTTCATTACCTGTAAATCAATTGTGAGACAATGAGCAAAATACATCCTCAAACCCACAGCTTTATTCTGGATTTGCAGTACATGTTTAGACTTTGCAGCTTAATTTTACTTTTTCAAATTAAAATGACTATATAAAGGTAATTAATCTCCGGAGTTTGAGGAATATGTCCCTGTCTTGAGTTTATGGAACTAATTTTTGAAAATCTTCTTTCTTTCAGCTGGGGACTTGCAGTATTTTCTGAAAAGCACCAGTGGTAGGTAAACATGAAACACACACTTGGTTTAACTTCACTGTCTAATATTTGTTGAAATATTCAAATGCAAAAGAAAAGTGTTTGAAAATTAATGGGCATTATTTTGCTTTCATATTGAATTTTGTTTTTGTTTTTTTTTTTTTAAGTGAAGAAACTTTCTTAATTGATATGTTTGGTTCATCTTTTGGGTTTAGGTGTCTGGCTTCCTTCTTAGGCCAGAAAGCAAACAATAGTCATAACGTTAGAATGATAGATTTTAATTCTGTGCACATGCTTAAAATGAAGCACAGGCATTGTCTTCAAAGTAGGCAAAGTGATAATTTGAAGTATTTATATATGCCTATTTTTTCTGGGAGTCTAATAATAAATATAGACAGCATGAATGAATGTAAGCACTATTTGAAGTAGTTTAGAAGCCTATTCTTTAATATGTTTAACTGTAACAGGAGTCTCCATTGCTTTTCATATTAATTATGTATTGTGTTCTAGGTATATGTGTTGTGATGGACAAGATGTGCAGATGGAATGGATGATCAGCATTTTTATGGCACAGGTACTAATCTGATCAAAAAATGTAACTTATTCTGTTGTTATGAAAATCCCATTAAATGTATGTGTTATATATAAGGTTAAGTGCCAAAATTTCTGGAATACTTCATGCAATAAAAATGTCAAAAGATGGGTCTTAGTCCATGAAAACTAGGAGTTCTTTGAGAGTGAGTGAGAACATTAGATTCTGGCATCATCTCCCCACCCCACCCTGCTTTGCTTTGTAGCCCTGCTTTGTATTGTAGAGAAGCTGGTTAAAGAAGGAGAATTATTTCCTTTGCAGAAAGCTCTTGTGGGTGAAATTCTGGCCATTGACCTAAAGGATGTGCCTGTGTGCTACAATACCCGAGTGCTATTTCTCTGCTCACTAGTTTGGATGCTGCTAAAGTAGTCATGAAAGAAGGGTGTCATATTTGAAAGCATAGTAGTGTCAACTAGCCCTGTTGAAGAGCTGTGCCAATATGCCCTTATTTCTCTGGTATCCAGCTTAGCTTGGTTAACACTGGCAATTCATTGTGTTGGGTAGGCTTTATCCTAAATTAAGTACTCTTCTGCTTGCTATGAGATTGTAAGGAGGGTGTATGTTTGAGTGACATATAACACATTCTTGGAAATGGAGTTTAATATTTACATAGGAGAAGTGAAAGTAAGCGAGACGAGAAGAATTTGTCCTGACAGGAGACTGGAACATAGTTTAAGGTTTTAGCTGGATTTTGATCTGTGTCAGATTTTTCTTTTTCCCATGATGTTCAAAGAGCTTTGCAGGATATCACTCTGAATAAACATTGCTAGATTTATGATTACCTGGGAGCTTTGTGTTGCATAAAGTAGGCTGAGCACAAGACTGTTGAAATGCAGACTTCTTAGAAGCTTTCTAAAACAGAATGTGACTTTCATAGATAGTAGTGCTAGAAGTATAATGCATGCCTTGAAAGTAAGACTTCCAGAATCTTGTCTTATTCAGCTCCCTTAACTGAAGTGACTGTTGTTGTTTCTATGGAAACAGCTGGCACACATCTCATGGGCATAACATGAGCAGTGTCACAGCAAATAGGCTCAGAGGTTATTGATATAGGAAACTTAGACGTAACTCATGCAAGTTTGGTAACTGTTGAAGTTCTTTTGACAAGTCATAATGAAGGACAGTCTGTTAGGATTCTCCTCAGGCAGATGTAGAATGTTCCTTTGACAATATAGATAAAAAACTGGGAGTCATTGCTCAATGTGCAAGATAATTTTTCCTAACAGAAAAAAAAAAATCATTTCGTGTGCATTAAAAAAAAAATTGCTATGAATTCATACTATTATTTTTAAAACTTTATTCCAATGAATGAACAGTGCAATGAATTAGCAATACTACATTGAAAGGGGTTTTTTGTTTGGCTTGGTTTTTTGTGGAAATTGTTCTTTTTTGTTTTAACCAGCATTGTCAGTCTATAAACTACATGAGAAATGATGTGCTAATGATGCAGATTTAGTGTATTGTTCTTATTGCAAACTACTACTTCGTTACAGAGAAAATCTCCTTAAGAATGCAATGCCTCATATTGGTAAAGCTTGCTGTAAGATCTCTAAAAAGTTTTGTATCATACAGCAGCAGACAATTATTACCACGTTATCGCATTTCTGAACCAGAAAACTGTAAATGTCAACTAAGGTTATTTCTAGTTAGAATTTTCAAGTTGAGACCATCTATAGAGAAGTCAGCTTGGTTTTTTACCTTATATGTTGTCGCTGTATTTGAACATGCATGTTAGAGAGACTGCAGGCAGCACATTTTCTTTGTCAGTGGAATAACTTAGATGGGAAATTGAAAAATACTGTAAAATCAGTTTTGAAGTATTAAGACCTTGACATTTAATGATCTTGTGCAATTAAGAAGGACATAAACCAATATTACTGTGCTCCTCAGTGCTTGAGCAGGGTAAAGCTTTATTAGTGATTAATATCAGTAAGATAGTAGTAGCATTATTGTTATTTTTTTCCTGTTTTCTGATAATGTTTATTCCTGTAGTATAAATAGTGCAGGGTATATAAACAGCAAAGTGTAGGTACCACTGTAATCTAGTGAGAAGAGTACTTTTGATACAGGTGATCAAGTGAACCCAGGGGTTATTAATCTCCCATTTCAAGCTGGTAAATACTAAGTGTTTGAAGTAGGACCAGTGTTTCTTTCAGTTCTATGCAAAACCATCCTGAAAAGCATGACTCTTGAATTCTATAATAGTTCTGTACAAAATCTCTGAAGAACATGCATAGCATACAGTTGGAAGTAATTAATTGGGATGAAGATGGACACAATAATATTCTTCCAGTTTCCTTGCCTTTGATCAGCCGGAGGCACATTATACTACCATGAGGTGCAGTTGAACAGAGGGGTCAAAACTATGAATAAATACATTTTTTATGTGGCCTAATACGTTGCTAGTATTTCTGATATACTTTCTCAGAGTTCTATTTTAAGAAATGTTACAGGCACAAAAGGAAAATCAGGCTGTTTAACTGACAGGGATGATTTCCTTAAGCTTGCTGGGAATTAAGGCAGACAGTTTTCTTCAGAAGCTGATTAAAGTTTCTCCATCACTTTCTGGATTGCATTTGTTTGTTGTATCTTGATCCACAATAAACTGATTTTGGTTGGCAAGAGCTGCTCTTTCAGGTAATACTTTCTCGTTTCATTGGAAGAAAATGTTCTTAGTGGTCACTGGAGAGGACTCTTATCACAGACTTTTACGTCACCCTAGTCACACCACGTGTGAGAATTTTTTACTCCATCAAGATGTGAGTCTATAAAATACTTTTTCTAAATTTGGAACTGGGGCTTCTGATTTCTAGTCTGCCATCATGAGTCAATAATCACTGATTCTGGTGGCTTTTTAATGATAATGCTGTTTTTACTAGCAGATCGCCTGCAAGTATGATCGTAGCTCCGCAACTGTTTTTTTAAATACAGTCTTGAAGAGACTTGCTTCATGGATTTACCATCCTGGCTTGCCAGTTTCCTTTGAAGTTGTGCTGATTTAGCTGTAGGCCTTGGACATTCTCTTTGATTCACAGAATCTCATGTTGATGATTTTTCAGTAAAATAGTCTTAAAATACCTTGTCCTCAAATCTGACTTTCTGGTTTCCATTAACATTATCTCAGGACTGTGAGCTCATGTGCTCAAATTTGAAATATGCAGTAAGTAATTTATGTTTTTTTACTTCCCTTCTCTTCCCTGTCTTGTTTTTCACTCAGAGTGAAACTTCACACTTCTCCCCAAAACTGACCTATTTCAGCTGAGCTAAAGCAAAGACTACTATTGAAACCAGATCTGCATATTTGTAGATGGTGTTTGGGATAATAAATACTGTTATCATAGGTTAAGCAATTATTTTCTCTAAATTATTAATATAAATTTCATAGAATTGCAGAATCAATTAGTTTGGAAAGGAACTTTGAGATCATTGAGTCAAACCTATGACCTAACACCACTTTGTCAACCAGACCATGGCACTAAATGACACATCTAGTCTTTTTCTTAAACACTTCCAGGGATGGTAACTGGTTACGTTCCAATGTCTAATCACTCTTTTTGGGAAGAAACTCTTCCTAATATCCAACCTAAACCTCTCCTGGTGCAGCTTGAGACTATTTCCTCTCATCCTATCGGTGGTTGCCTGAGAGAAGGAGCCCATCCCCATCTGGCTACAGCCTCCTTTCAGGCAATTGTAGGGACCAATAAGTTCCCCCCTGAGCCTTCTTTTCCCCAGACTAAACACCCCCAGCTCCCTCAGCTGCTCCTCGTAAGCCTTGTGCTCCAGACCCTTCACCAGCTCTGTTGGCTTTCTCTGGCCCAGCCCCTCAGTTTTCCTTGAAGTGAGGGGCCCAGAACTGGGCCCGGACTTGAACTGTCACCTCACCAGTGTTGAGCACAGGGGGACAGTCATCGCCCTGGTCCTGCTGGCCACGCTATTTCTGACACCAGCCAGGATGCCATTGGCCTTCTTGGCCACCTGGGCACACACTGGCTCATGTTCAGCAGCTGTTGACCAACACCCCCAGGTCCTTTTCGACTCGGCCGCGTTCCAGCCACTCTGCCTCCAACCTGTAGCACTGCCTGGGGTTGTTGTGGCCCAAGGGTTGTACCCTGCACTTTGGTCTTGAACCTCAGCAAGAAACACATTTTGAAACGCTAGCACATTGGGGTAATTTTATCTTATTTCAGAAACTTTTGTTGGGACTCCTGAAAGCACGCTTCTGTGGAATACTGAAATTGTGAAACAAGTCAATATGTGTGTTGCATTTGATGATATTTTCTATTTTTTAAAGATAATTAGAATAATATTAGGGAAGGAAGGTGTTTGGCACATGAAAATTATGTAGAGACATTTTGGTTCTGTTTACTCAACATTGTGCAGCACTTATGAAATATTAACATAATTTTAAGCATCATAGTGTTTTCCCCTTTCTCCCACAAAAGCAGGGCATGGTATTGTGCAGTATATAGCTTTTTTCCAAGGGAGGTTTACATACCAAAGAATTTTGTGTATTTATGAAATTCCACATGGAAAATAAGGCATCATTTTGTTCTTCAGCATGCAGATATATGGCCACCTGCTGGAAAAGCAAGAAAACAGTCCATAACTAAAAGTCCAAAGATCAGAGGCTTACCACTAATCCCCATTCATCAGGAGAAGAACACTTGTAAAATCAGAGGGATTACAGAAGTAAGTGGAGTTTAAACTTGATGTAGAACTTCTAACCACAATACTATAATATTAAGTAGTCTAGTAATAATGAACTCCCTAGAGCTGGATAAATATAAAATGTAGATGCTCTTATTATCAATGTTTCTTCCAATATTTTGTCATTAAAGGAACATTTAGGACAATTTAATGTAAAAAAGCTATTATAGTCTCAACTTGTGTAACATCTCTGGCTGTTCAGTAAATCATAATGGACTTTTATTTGTGCCTGGGTTTTTTTTGAGTAGAGATTGTTCATTAGGAGTAAATAAGACTTTTAGCTGGAAATATTATGCACATTATTACAGTGCACTTTATTACATTTTTTTTATAAGATCCTTGAAAACTGTCCTGCATGCATTTCTTACAATATCTTTTCTTCTGTCTAAAATAACTGCACTGTTTTAGTTACCTACTCTGTGAATGTAATGGAAAAGCTCAGATGGAACTAACTTTGATACATTTAAGTTGTACTATTATTAGTCTCAAAGAAGAATAAGAGGCTTTAGTTACAACTCTTTGAATAGACTGAGCTTTGTTACTACATTACGTGCACTAGTGATATATCTGAACCTTATCATATTAGCTTGGGATTACTTTCTGATATCCACATAGAGATACTGATGCCTGTGGGAAGAACTTACTTGCCTTACTTCCAGCTGAGATGAAGCAGTGGAGGCACTGTTCTACTTGAGAGTAGTGGTGGTAACTAGCCTGACTGCAGCAGTGAATAACTGTTGAAACAACAGCTTGGTCCTTTGACTGCAGCAGGATCATTTCTTGTACATTTGAGAACATTTTGAAGGGAGGTAGTTAATATGGGATGTGTTATCACCACTAACAGAGATGGTGGTTCAGGTACAGAGTGCTAAAGCTGACTCGTTTCCATAGTAAACCAAAAGCAAAAGGCAGACATAGTGCTTTATGTAAAAGACAACTCCGTCTTGTGTTACACTTTCTTCCAGAAAGAATTTCTGCTCTGCCTAACTACAAGAGTATAATACCATGTGAATATAAGTGGTTTGTAATTTGTTTACAAACTGTTGTATTTTGTTTCATTTGTCCTTTTTAACCTTCTCTCAAAAAGTATTTTTGCAAGTTTTTAGTAAGTTCTTTCTGATGCTCGTATTTTCAAACTTCTTTGATGAAAGTAAATCGTAGGTCTTGTCAGTCAAAAAACTTCATAACCCTTAGGTATGTCTCTTACCTGTTCTTTATTCAAATACAGTTGAAACCTCTAGTACATTCTTTGAGATGGCTACAAATTCAGACATTCTAGGACAAAAGTTCTGTTGGATTTTGACATTCATGGTTAAAAATACTTAATGCCTTACAGTACTGTGTGTAATTTTTTGTTTTTTTTGTGGATAATTTATTTTGTTAGGGAGGGCTCTAATGGTTTGTGCACCTCAACTTTGAGGAAGTCTGCATTTAAACTTAGTAGCAGAAACCCACAGTCTTCGTTATTTATGCCATGGCTAGGTCTGGAGAATTTTTATGCAAAAGGTACTGGCATACTTTAGGAAGGTTAACATAAAGATACATAATGAGAAATTAAAATGAATGCTTTTTTTACATGGAAAACCAAAACTGGAGTGAACAGTGGAATAGTGGTAGAAAGTATATATATGATACAGTTTATTAAGGAGAAATATTGTACAGCAGTGGAGTCAGTTAAAAAAAAAAAGGTGTACCACTGGGAGACCATGCCTTCAGTCTTTCCACAAATTTGAGTGCTTCTCCAATGTGCAAGAATATCTCCTTTTTAAAGCATTAGAAAGTAATAACAGGAACAAGCATTTTCTGAAAGAGGTTTATGGAAAATGGAGGTCTATTTACAGGTCAGTGTGTAAACTTGTAGTGGAAATGTGATCAATTTATACAGGCAGGAAAAGTGACTGAAAGTTTTCCGAACAGCGAAAAAGGTGATATCTTTGTGAGAGGAAGATGACTGGGGGGAAAAACCCAAATCACTAAAAGCTAAAGATACCCATAAACTGTGTTTAATATTAATATTTTTTTCCTAAGAAGTCTATATTGAATGTCTGATTTTTCCCTATTATTTGAAGCAGTTTTATTGTGTGTTAACAACATAAATGTGTAATACCAAAGGTTTGAAAGACTCAATAACTAAGAATCCTAATAACAAATAGAACCAAAACATTTTGGTTATTTCTACACTACTAGTTGCATATGTGGATAGTGCATTTAAAATATGCATATTTCTGACATAGAATTATTTAATTGAAATGGAAATAAATCGCTGTGTATCTGCAGTAAGTATTTGATGTTATAGCAAAATACGAGAAGACTGAGGAAAACCTTTTCTTTCAAGCATGAACAAATACCATAATGACTTACAATAGGTCATACAAGAAAGGCCTACAAGAAGGCCCAAACCATTCTATAATTCTGTGTGTCTAAACTAGCTCCTCCCTAGTGTTTGAGTAGTTTTTAATGTTTGTTTTAACATATAGGAGGTATTAAGATTCCAAGGAACTAGTTGCTTATATGCTGTAGATAAATAACTCTATAAAAAATGCAGTCAAATGGAACAAGTTCCACACGGGAAATAAAAAAAGAACCAAAGTCTACCTCAGCTTTCTCTACCTTCTGGTAGTCAACAAAGATGCCACACATGAAAGAAGAATTCCAGGACCTAATCTTCTTTTAGAACTACCAGTCTTTTCCACAAAAGGAATGTTCTATCTACTGCCACAGACAACTGAGCTGCCAGAACGCAATAATGCAAATTTAGATGCAGCATCTGATTTACCTTTTATTTTCTACAGCTTAAGAACTTGAAAACAGCCCACCAATATGCAATTTGAAAAAGCAGCCAGTCTTTATAGTTTATCAGTTACTATTTAACAGCTGCTGAAAATCTTTATGTGATTGTTTAAAATTATCTTTCGTTGCTCAGTCATTACATTATCAAAATTGCAATATACACAGTTGTATTCATTCCATCAAACAATTCTGAGTCTTTAAGAGTATATGGATCTGCTGTAAAACATTAAAATTTAGTCTACCGTGGTAGAATGAAAAATCAAATTGTGATTATATGAAAATAAGTGTCTTCATTGACATGGTGCATGATTTATGTAAATTTCAGATGTATCACTGAGAAATTACTCACTAAAAATGCTTACTAAATGATAATAGCAGAATTGTGGTAATTTAAAACTGACTTTGCTGTCTCAGCTCTTGAGTAAAATTAATTCTTTTTATTTGAAACTTATGTGAAACTAATGAGCAAAAAATTGCAATCTAAATATTTCTTAATATGATGTGAATGAATTTATTTCTCTTTGCTTGTTTGGTAAGAATATAGAACTACAAACTGGAAAATCAAGATTTGGTGAACATCGTGATAATGAACTTCTGGAAGAAAGGAAAAACCTGAAAGAAAAAGCATATATTGTGGCACAATGTTTGGAAAGAAAGGAGGAGAAAGTGCAAAATCATGCAAAAACACATCAAAACTTGATTTCTGAGGATAATGCAGGCTCAGGGATGACTGAACTACACCAAAGACCACATAAGACACTGAAGAAAAATAAAAACAAAACGAACAAAACTACTGTGGAATTAGACAGTAAATTGCCATCAAATGTGATTCAGGAACTAAATACAGTGCTGCAGAAGAACAGAGCACTTCATGAAACCTCCAGCTGATTTCCTGAGCCTGAAGTGTAATACTTACATATATATATGTATATATACATATATATATATTCTTGTGTTTTACATATATATATATATACTTGTGTGTGTATTTTCTGTTCAGAAGTAGTGTTTTGATGTGTGTAGTTTGTACAGTGCAGAGGAAATATAATTTGTTTATATGCAGCTATTGATTTTGTATATGTGTATGCCCCATGTTATAATTTAAGACTGAACTGGGAGAACTGGTTATGTAAAACTCCTGTAGTTTGGAAGTTTTCTGTGCAGTGCAAGGACACCAGGGTTTTGTCTATTTGTTGTTGTTCTTGTTGTTGTTCCTGTTGTTTGTTTCAGATTTTGTTTGATACAGGGATTCTAAGAACTGTCAAAAGCTTTTGCTCTGTTTATACTGTGTACCACCTTTTAAATACTGGAGAGATATTTTTGAAAGACAAGATATACTCTGCAATTCCTACTATCGGCCGGCAATATTTGTAATTGTCTAACACTATAAAAATTAGTAACATCTGATTTGAAATTGATTTTTTGTTGGGTTTTTGTTTGTTTGTTTGTTTTAATTTGTGGTTTTGTTTTGTTTTTATTTAAGGAGAAAATTAGTATTTGCTTTCATACATTGTCCTCTGACATGGCATGATGTGAAAGAATCAAAAGGGAGAGAAATTTAGTAGATGAGACAATGTATTAATTCTTGTATCTTGAAACTGTGCCTCTATGGTGTACGTCTTATTATGACATCTGAGTAATGAGGCTATTGAGGAGGACAAAAAGAAGTCTTCAAAGCAACATCTAATTTCAAAGAGTACGTGAATTGGAAGAATAGCATCATCTCTGTGCTCAATGGGCTGTTTTATAAACAGGCCTTAGTTAGCTCAGGGTGACAAAGGCACTTTCCTAGCGCACTTTGAAAAGAGCTTGCTTGGTGCTAATAAAGTTGCTGACCTCCCATGAATATTTAGTATTTAAATAAGAAATTAATTCCTTTAAGAAAAAATGGTCCCCACGCAAACAAATCGGAACGGTACCAACACACTCAATTAAGAAGTGCCGAATCCTAGATGGGGGAAGAGATTTACCCCTCTCTTTACCATGAGGACAGAGGTGAATAGTATTCTGTTTGCAGGGACTAGGGAATGCTTGTGCTACAACTGTAGCACTGCTCTTCTGAGTGTGAGGGTCAGGTCTCAGGGTTGAGAGAACAGCCTCACTTGCTGCCTTCTGAGAATGTAAGTAGCAGTTCCTGAAGATACATGATGTAGGACGGTACAGCCACTTTGATTTTTAGGCCCAGAGTTCCTTAGATTTAAAGATCAGCGTTGCTCTTCAAAACAAAACCTATTTGAGGAATGAAATTATTTTCAGTTGTTTTGTGGATCTTATCTTCATTTATCCCTTGGGATTGCTGCCTTCTTATCTCATGGCACATCCATTTTTACTTTGTTCCATAACAGCTGGATGGGCAAAAGGCACTGCTGTGCTGAGGCTGTTTCCGGGTGTTGTAGATGCTGTCTGGTTAAGCAGCAGGACCAACAGACTAGAGCACTAATGAGCTCACATGGCACCTTTGCTTCAAGGGAGGCATTAATAAAAGCATCTGCTTGTTTTTGCTGCTGTCCCTTATGTGGTCTGACTAGCCACACTTCCACAGATTTTCACCAGCCTTGTAAGAACTTACTGATGCCTTTAGTGTTTGATTGGAATTGGCCAGATCTCTTAGAGTAGAAGAGAGGAAGCACAGAAGCAGTATGCTCACTTATTCCCTCTTCTATTTTTGGTAGTCACAGGTGCCGTAACGTTTCTCACATCATTTACTTCTATTCTTGATTGCATTGAGCAGCTTAATTGGAAAAATAATTTGTTTGATTGAAGAAATTAGACGAGTGACTCAAATAATGTATCTGGCAGCTCTACTAGGAAGCACAGAGAAAATGAGATCAAACTCAAATATTTTATAGTTGTATTTATTATTCTGGAATGTAGCACTGACAAAGCAAGTCTAGTCATTCAGACTTTGCACTTACCTTATTTGACCAGTTGTTAAAACTGAAACAAATTTGTAGATTTTAATTTTCTGAGTGCACTATTGACTGTTTTGCTACCTTCACTTTATAATTGAGTCTCTTCTAATCATTGAGGCCCTGTCTCAAGAAGGCATATCAGCCTGAACTTAAATTGTATTGATTAAAGCTGGAGCTTAATGTTAATAAACACATTCTTAAATGCTGGTTTGAATTGAGGCCTAATGCCAGCAGGAGAAATTGCTTTGTTTTGTGTCAGACTGGACTTGAATGTGCCATTTAGAGTTGTACTTTTATTTGCAGATATTTCTCAGTATTGAGTTATGGTTCCTATATTGTTTATCTTTTTATTGGGTCCTTAAAACTGACATTCACTTCACTGCTGAAAGCCTCATGCATCATTTAAGCCACTACACTAATGGAATAAATGGAGCAGTGGAAGGGTTTTGTGCATTGGAGTGAATATATCCATGAAGAAGATGGTTTGTGTATTTTTATTGGTTCTAAGGACTACAGAAATGCTTTTTCTATTTCAAAACCATATCACAGATAAAATACCTGTATAACTGCTGCTAACAGGCCATAAAAATCAAGATGTTTAATAAAATGTGGTTAAATTCAGGGTTGTATGTATACATACACAAACACATATACGTGCGTACATTTATGTGCACATTCACAGAGGCACAGGGAATGGTGAGAGTGTTAACACAAGTAAAATTTATTTGGGGAAGTAGAAATTAAATTTACAATTAATTATTTAAATAGGTATCAAAGTTTTGGACTGATCATCCGACACATTATTGTTGCACTACACGTTTACAGACTGATCTAAGTCCTGCAGAATAAATGTGGTTTGTTGCAATATCTTAATGGCTGCTGGTCTTTTGTTGTTCCTGTGCCATGTTGAGGACTGGTAAAGTGTCATTTTCAGAGAATTGTAATTACTTGAATAAATGCTGTTTCTCAGAACTAGGTGATGGATCTTTTATGGAAAAGAAATCAGTAAGAATGTTAAAAAATAAAAAATTCTGTCTGCCCATATGAAAGGTATTGAATAACCTGGTAAGAGCTTACTTTCTCGCCTGCAAAATGAAGTTAAA
The DNA here is from genome assembly GCA_013397755.1 of Cnemophilus loriae. Taxonomy (NCBI): domain Eukaryota; kingdom Metazoa; phylum Chordata; class Aves; order Passeriformes; family Corvidae; genus Cnemophilus; species Cnemophilus loriae. Next base: position 243,729 of record VZTF01004975.1, on the reverse strand, counting down.
GGGGAGACCGGTATTTTATGTATGGGCCTATAACACTGAGAAGACTAAGATTAATATCTTAATAAATCTTGGTAAATCTCAGGTTCATCATTACCTTGTTAGACTTCTGCAACTATGATAGGTAGGTGTAAACCTGACATGTAACCATTGTTTTTGTTGTTTAACATAATGCCTGTTTTCTGTTTGTGTGTGTTTTTTTTTCAAGTTTATTAGGATGGGTGAGGGAAGCAAGTGAAAACCCAAAAAGAAATATGAGCTAGAGTCTTTGTTTTCTTTTTCTTTACTTGAGCTGGATATTGTCTGCTATTTTAGACTTTTTCTTCGCAACAGATCTCTTTCTGAGGTACTATTTTGGGATGCCAGTTCAAAAGACAAGTTTGACTAATAGGTTTTGTGCCTCAGCAGCGACTGCATTAGTTTGGGGTCGATTTCAGCAGCTGAGATCTACAGACCATGTTCATACAGACCTTACCTTTACTGTGTGACTCAGGTTGAGATTCAATTTTTGCATTAAAAGGTTTTGCAAATGTTATCCGAGAATCTGTCCAGTGGGGAAAGGATATCCCCAAAGATTTCTTCAGTTAATGGGGAAGGCTTGGCCAGATCGTTGATTTTTGTTTCTTCCTTGGGAAGAGCTCTGGGCTGTTCTGCCTAAGGCAAGTTGTTAGGATGCCTCCAGCTCTGTCTGCCGGAGGCACCCCTGGGGTGCCTTTTGCTGTCATGTATTGGGGCAGTTTTAGACTGCTCTGGAGATACAGGTTTATCTGAGAGTAAAAGTTACAGGAATTTTATCTCACTGCTATGATTTTTCTCTCCCCTGATACAGTGCTGGCACAGTTTGTGTTCCTGTGAGTGCTGCCAGGTTACCAGCATCTCCACAGCTCAAATTCCAGATTAAGAAGTCTAAGAAAAAATTTACATGCTCTGCTGGGGATGGGGGTGGTGCCTGCAGGAGTAAGGAAGTAAGGGGTGCATCTCTCACTGTCTGTGACACTTTGTTATAGGCCTACCCTGTTATATCACCTCTCTGATTTTTATATCCTGTTTTCCAGTGCAGTCTGTTTCAGTGGGAGAGTCAGCTATCAGACTTTGCTTGAATCTGAATTGGAACAGCTTCAGTTCTGCTTGAGTCCAAATGGAAACTGAAAAAAAAAACAGAAAAAAATGTACTGACTCAAGTCCCTGTTTTGAGCATAGAATGCTCTAAACAATTCTTTTGATTTGGGCTATTTAAGAGAAATTTCTGATTTCAGTAAGTTACGTTGGGAAAGCTGAACTATATATGTGTGGGGTAGAAACAGACTAACTTGATGGATGGATTGAATGTATTCCAAGTTGAATTGTTTGCAAAAGTATGTACTAATGTGCAAAACTGAGCCTATTGTGGCAAGATTGCCTGGGAAGATTCAGAATTCTTCGATACAGTATTCCTGCTTCTGAACTGCTGGAGAGATTCTCTGTGCTGTCAAAAAATGAAGTATTTGTCAAACTCAGTATTTCTTGAGGCTAGACTGTTCTATGTAAAAAGGCAGAAAGCCTCACAAAGTTTTTTCAACGGTTCACAGCCAGTTTGGTGATTGCACTGCTTTACTTGTGGCTCCACTGAAAATGGGATCCATGTGCAGCTCAGTTAAGGGGAAAAACAGTCCTGCTATTTTAGCTCTTACCTCTGCTGTAGCTTAGTGGTTTAGTTATTGTCTTTGCTGAAATCTCTTTGAGAATATTCCTGTTATGATTTGCCACTCATCTTTCACTAGAAATTCACGATGGTCTGTGGTACTGATGAGAAGAAGGATGTGGATGTTAATGCCAAGTAGACAATTGTATCTTCCTGCTTACCTGTACTTTCACTGCCATTCAGAATTTTGCTTAGTCTACCTGACCTTACTTGAGCCCTGCCTCTTTTTGCTCTAGACCCTGTTCTGTGTCTTAGACTCTGGAATATCCTGATCTTTAAGGTATCTTCTATACACACTCCTACTCTGGTCTAATTTACGATTCAAACTTTAGCCATGATTTCTGTTTAGATCCCATGCCATCTCCGGATAGTTTTTTGCCGTTGTTTGCAGACACTATGTGCATTATGGTCAAGACCATTATGTCAAGATTGCCTGAACCATTTTCTAAAGTCCTGATAGAGATCTTCTCAGTGCTACCCTAGAGAAAGGGTTTTCACTGAAGTAACCGAGTGAGAGAGAGAGATTTAGATGTTGGACAATAGGCATTCCAGAGTTCTGTAACCCATTCCTATAAATGCCTCTGAAGATCTTCTACATACTTAAATTTGTAGTCCTCAGCAAATCAGATGGCAGACTAAAGCAAATGTACTCTCTTTGCCTTTTTAAATTATTTTAGTTCAGTTCCTTAATGATCTTATAATAATTGCTTGTGCCTGGTAATGACAGTTTCTTGCAAATTATACCTTTGGCTACATAAAGTATTTTCTTTCAAAATTTAATTAGCATTGGCTTGTCCAGTACTGCAGAGTGTTTAAGAACTAATAGGTTGAGGTTTGCTCTATGTATGAGTTTCATAACATCATTTTCTCCCCATCCACATTTACAATATGTTTCATTTAAAAGCAGATAATTTCTTTGTATTTGACTATTTTGGCTTTATATATCTATTTAAATTACAGCATGATTGAAATATCATTTCTTCAAATAGATTGTAGCCATTATCCTTTAGTTTATTGTGTCTTAGTAGTTTATGCTTGTGATGGGTGGCCAGCACTTATGTTTGCTTTCAGAGTGTCTCTTTTTCCCACAGTTTGCTCGTTCATCCTACATACTGGAACTGTTAAAGCTCATTGGATGATAAATATTTTAAACTGCATATAACAATTCTGAGGTCTTCCCAGGCTGTTACAGGCAGAACATTTTCCACATAAAGATCTTTACAGGCTTTCCTTCCAGGGGAAATCAGGTTTCATGAAAGATTACACAACTTTCATGTAGGAGAATGTGTCTTGGAGTCTTGGTTACATCACTGAGTAGAACAACAGTACGTTTTGTCCATAACCTGGAGATGGTGGGATTGGTTCCCTTCTGTCACTTCTTAATCTTATATAGCACAGCTTGGCCAGATAAATGAGGTTTGAAAATGTTTGCATAGGATCTGTTCTAAGAACTGGAATACAGAAAACCAAATATGAAGTATCTCTAAAATAGCCATAAATCTGACCGTTAGTTTAAGAAAGTTTCTGGGTTTACTCATTAAATCGCAAATGCATCTTCACTGTTTCTTTCCTTCTAGATTTTAGAGAAAAGTTCTAACTAGCTTGAGCTTTCTGTGGATTTTCAGTATTAGTAACCAAGTTCAATTTAGAAAGCTTATTTTTCGAAATATAAATCTTGAGACAAAAAAGGTACTAGAGGTAATTTTTTTTAAAAGACCTTTTATAAAGATTTGCTTTCCTTTATACTAGCTACATCATAGCAGCATTAACTTGTTTAGTTCTCTCTGAATATTATTTCTGGTATAAATGCATATCTTGTGATGATTATTGATCTTTTTTAATGTCAGTTATGAAAAAAATTCAAAAGTTTTCCACCTATGACTGAATAAATAAAAAATGCAAATTTACATTATTTACCATTTACTTTTGGGGTTTGTAAAAATAACCTGACAGTATTACATTGTGTGTGTCTATTGAGATTCAGCTTGTTTGAATCAACTTTTAATATGTTGTTTGCTTAAATAATGCAACCTTGATTTGTTATGGACAGTGATGAGAAATTAGTTACAGAAAATCTGCAGTTTTCTGCAGTTTTCTCCTTCTGATGTTTCTGCAGTTAGCAGTTAATTTATCTCCAGTTGAGTGTCTTGCAGCCATCTCCTCTTTCTCCAGACTACTTGGGTTTCAAGAAAAGATATTAGCTTAGAATTCAAAATGTACAGCCAGAAATTCATCTTGAAAATCCTATTACAAAAACCCCCAAACAACCTACAACATATAACCTTCCTCTTTAACGTGTTTGCAAAAGATTCCTTTATTGAATTATTTTTGAGAGCCATTTAACAAAACAGAGGGAGGACACCCATGCTGAAATTCAAATCAGTTTTGCAGTAGATGGATGTTACTTGCCTTAGAATAGTTCTCTTTCCATCGAGTGGGTTATGGTGATCAAGCAAATGTTTCAAAGTACTTGACTTGAGGTCAGAATTCAATGGCAAGAGGTTACACCTGTGTGTTGCTGAGGACTTCAAAGGTGAGTGTTGTCTACATGGTTTCATCAAGTTTTTATTTCAGTTATTGTAGATATCCTGAGACAGTTCAAGGTAGTAGAATTTAGGACTTTCTTTACTTCTCTTCCAGCTTGTAGACACTGTAGTTCCGTAAAGAACATAGTGATTTTCGACTTTAGAGCATGTGCTCTGCCCTGTACCTGAGACTTGCACTCCTGAGCCATATCAAAAGCGTATCCTATTAGTAAGTAGGTTTTATTCGAGTTTTTGGGTTTATTGCCACTCTGGACTCTTTGAGACAGACTAATGAAATCTATAGCTAAATAATAGTTTTTTGTTGAACTAACTTAATTTCTTTTCTTGATATATTCTGAAATGAGCAGCCACATTTTAAAAGGACTTTTGTCCAGATTTTCATTAACATTTTGTCCAGATTTTTGTCCAGATTTTCATTAACTATAACAGTGTTAGGGTGAATTCTCTTTTTGAATGTTTACCTTAAATAGAACCTCCATCATCACAGATACTTGAGGTTTGATGTAATCTGGTTTTTTTTAACTAAACAGGAATGTCATATAGTCAAATATTGGATCTCTGGTAGTCATAACCTGGTATGTTTGAAGGTGTGTAAGAAACCAGAAAATGTTGAATTGTCTCATAAGTTACCTGTTGGTAACCTTTTTTGATGATGCTCTTATATCATTTTGGTTTTCATAGTAAAACTTTCATTACAATTAAAAAGTGATTCAAAGGTATTTTACAAATCAAGTAACATTATGCATTCAAGTTTTACGTTCAAGTTTTTGTTTGGGCTTTTTAAGCAGACATTTTAATAGACAGGCGCAGCACTCAATTTTTTTCCTGATTGCACTAAGAAAAAGCAATGAATAGATAAGAAATGTTGTTGTATATACCTTATTTCACCCTTTCTAACACCTGCATTTTCAACACCTTTAAATATTTTTTTTTATTTATTAAGTAAAGAGTGGTCAAATTGTTTTCTGGTGCACTCATGCTCCCTTGTTGTTATGAAGAGAATCTTTATCCTTGCCCGTTGTCAGCTGTTCAGAGATGAAAAATAAGTAGTAAAAATTAAAGACAGGTCTGTTGCTTCTAAAAGCACGGTATGGGGTATACTGCCCCTTTTTATAAATGTTTTCATCTTCTTAGCTCTTGATATTCACCTTTCTATTCCCCGATGTATCATTAGTGAGAAGAACACATGAAAATGGATCCTTCCCTGATGGCTGTGCAGGACCCTATCATAAAATTGCAAACTCACCATTCAAGTTATCTCTTTGCAATTAATGAACTGTGAAAAGAAATTGCGCAGTGAAAGAATGCAGCTGTATTTATGATTAGGTCTTAAACCAGAAGGCCAGTTTATATGCTACCTGGATTGCAAAAATTACTCACTTTCTCCCACTATATTTTTATTATCAAGATAAAATGTCTAGTAGGTGAAGAAGAGTAAAAACTCTGAATGCAAGCAAAATTATATAGGCTTTATTTTGAGTAAAACAATGTCACATGAACTTTCCTATTTATATATTCCATTTTCAGACAACAGCTATAGTTCATTAAGAAGCTAGAGTTCACGTCACAATCTGCTTTCAATAATAACTTTTGAACTATATGTACACTAGAAACGGTTTTTTTCCCAGAATCAGAAGTTTTTGCCATTGATTTGTAGAGACAAACTAGATTTATGTTTTAAAAGTAATTTTTAATTTCTTTCACAATCAGTTAACTCAAGTTAATTGACAATTAACTGAACCATGAGAAAACTTTACCACGAAGGCTGAGACACCTACCACATTCACCATGCCACACATTTTACGCAATTGAAAAAAGAGACATGTTGCCACTTTTTGTGTTCCTTTTAAAGACCAAATGCTTGTTCTTGTGTTCCCTGATATTTGTGTACACTTTATTTTCAGTTGTGGAGCTCCAGATTCCAGTGGAAGAAAAAAATTTCTCATCAATTTATTTGGTGTTGCATTAAACATTTACAGGTGAAGGAGGTGTGTTGCTTAAAAGAGGTTTCAGAATAATTTGATCAGCTGGTTTGACAGCAATAAAACTTCCCCAGGAAGCTGCATCTGCATCTTCAAGAAACGAGTAAGATCATCTCACTCTGATCTACAATTTGATTCAGGCCCCCAAAGGCTAATGTCCAGTACATTAGGCATGTTGTAATTGAACTGTTGAGAAGCAAAATAATAATGAACTGCCTTCCCTTTGGAAGTCATCTAGGTTTCTCATTACTAGCACTGCCAGCATTCTTGCTCTTAGCGTCTAATCGACGCTTAATGGCGCTCTCTTGGTGTCTCTAATTTTCCATAATTAATGTGCATGTAAAATGAATCTTGTAAATACTATGTGCTTATATACCACATGCTGAATAATGTAAGCAAGCTATTATAGGTTGCTTATTTTTGCCCCTTGTGGTCTACGGATCTCAGAACTTCGCATTAACTTGGAGCTCTCAGGAAAAAATCTACCAGGCATCTCACCACATGGAAGCATAAATCCCAGAAATATTGAAAAAATTCTACCCAGCAAAGAGATCAAGTAGGTTCTTTTTTTTTGTTTTTCCATACCAAACCAGTCTAGTGAATAATAGATTGCAGAATTTTCAACTGATATGTATTAGACTGTTTTACAAATACACATCTCTAAACTGATTATGTTCTTAATATCTAAATGTCTTGCAGATGGTCTTTGTGACTACTTACCAAGGCAAAAGTTGTCCACACTTGTAATATCTAGTGAAATTACAAAGTACAAATATTAAGTTTTATAGCTTGTTGAAATTATATTGAGAGACTCTACCAAGTGGAATTTTTTTTTTTTTTCCAATTTTAAGCATGGGCTGATTTTCCAGAAAATTAAATATTAGATCACTAGCCAGGAATTTGTTTTAGATTAGAGAATCAAAAATTTCTTTTTGTTTTTTATAATCTTTTGTACCTGTCTCTACTCTACAGTGCAGAATGCTGGCTTAGTATTATTGCGTATGTTAACTGTGATTAAAGAAGTAAAGATTTTCTCACTTTATTATTTTGCTGCTGTTATTTTGTATTTAATCCTGCTTCCCTTGTAAGCTTTACTGAGTTTAAAGAACTTCAGTGAGGCAGGTCAGGGAGTCTCAGTCCTGACAGAAAATAGATACCATAAGAGTGTCATCTTTTAACGGTTACGTTTTTAATAAGCTCTTTTCCAGCTGCTGCTTTATAATATACAGTCTGTTTCATGGAAATCAAATAGAGTTTTCATTTTTCCCGACTGAAGTTAGAAGGGGCTTGCTCATCAGAATTCTGTACCAGATCTCTTTTTCCATCTCTTCGTTTATCACCTGCCACTGGAAATTATGTGAAGGTTGAATCCAGGTCCATGCAGCAGTCTGGCAGCTAGGATGCCTTGTTTTGATACATTTTTCCATACAGATTCAAATAAAAATTAATTTTAAAGTAGAGAAAAAAATAAATATGGATTCAGCTTAATTGGAAGAAAACTTATGGGGTCCCGACTACAACAAAGCTGTCTGTAAGAGTAAATAAATGGCAGTCTGCTTTGGCATATCTCTTATAAACTGGAAGAAAATGGTTGTCTAGCAGAGTGGTGACACATCCACTTTTGTGCTTGTACGTGTACATTTTGAATGAAAATATTTAGTCATGGCACTTTTCTTTGCTGTTCATCAATTATTTCTCTAATGCTAATGCACCTTCTGCTCCTGTTAGTTGCTGTTCATGTGTTTATTAAATATATTTCAAAGCTGTTGTCGTTGCCTTGTGGTTAAGCTGATGGTGGGTTTGCTGTTGAGGCCAAGTGGATTGCATTGTCCTGGAATGCCAACCTGACCTTTACTACTGGCTCCATTTTCCCCTTTCTTCAGGCTCCCCCTTCCCACGCTTCCGAGAATTACAGGGAGAGAAGTTCTTCAGTCCCACTGACGCATTTCTAGTGACAGATTAAATTAGGACCTCTCTATTCTACACAGGCTGGGAAGTGGTCACACACCTCAGTTACCAAAACATTGGTGGGAACATTATGAGGGTCAAACACTAGTAGTGATATTTTTAAAACAGCAATGCAGGGATGAGAGACAAGTGCCTTCACTTTCTTTTTATAGTTTCTTGAAGTTCTTCACCATACAATGAGTCAAGAATGCAACCCTTGTTTTTCACTCCATAGAGATTTTTGTTGATTTGTGGGTGACAGGGAGATAGAAAAAAAAAATGTTAACTATCATTAATGCAGTAAGGGAGGAGAACTAAATATATTAACTCAAACACCACCACCCCAACATAAACCACCCTCACACAAATTCCTCTTCCTGTAAAAAGCAGTGGTTGTTTCTGACACATTTTAAAAAAAAGTTTGTCTCAGTTCTCCGTGACTGTTAAGTCCTGTCTTAAAGTATTATAGAAGAACCATTAATCAGTTACTAGTTGAACACAGAATTATTTCAGTAGTCTTTGAATTATAAATAAAAATTTAAAGTTTAACGAAAAAATACTTAAGAAATTTGCTAAAAATTTGCATTTTCAAGCTGTTTTCTTCAAAAAGGTAAATTAGCACAGATCAAACCTTAAAGCTAAATGAAAGTCCAATATCATCCCCATGTACCAAAGTGAAATTACATCTTTTTTAGGTACATAGAAGTGTTAAATTCAAGTTCAACAAAAAAAACCCATTTGTATCTTAACTTACAGAAAATTACTAGCATCCTATTAAAATCAGGTCAAGAGAAAAATGGAATGGAATTCCTAGATAAACCTTTTTTCTGAATCCCAGCAATGTAATTTGGAGACCTGGTGATAAGTATTTGAAGATGGAATGTTGATACAATTTTTTTACTGTATTATAGTTGCCTTGCAGCACATTCATCTCTTGTGGTGCCTTGCAGTGACCTAATACGAATGAGGTCTGAATGTGGAACAATCTAGATAGAAAACACCACTGCAGCAGGGAAAAAATAATGACTTAGCTTTTGGAAGGCATTACAGTGAAGGACTGAAGCGGATGCATGTTGCTCTGTGCTGCTTATCTGATGTATATTTTCTACTTTGTCTGCAAATTCATAACCTTAAAGGAAGGCTTATGTAAAGTTATGAAAGGCTGTTTCCACTGTATGTAGTTACTACCAAGAATCAATTTATTTTATGATGAAGGGCTATCTTAAAACATATTTTCTCAACTTCGTGCTGCAGAGAGAGTTCGGAATAATTGAGTCACTTGGAAATTTAGGCTTTCAAACAGTTCCTTTCTTTTATGCTGAATGTCCTGGTTTTACCTTCAGCTAAGAAAGATTATCTAGACTTGGAATAGTGGCAATCTACTCCTGTAGAGCAGAAGATAATTTTATCTCCTAGATTTCTCTGCTGTTATTTAAGCAATAACAGATGCAGATAAGTGAAGGTCATTCACTGCTAATATGAGCCATGTAGAGTTTATCCATTTTCCATAGCTAATCTGGACACTAAACAGAGTTAGTATTTTCTTTCTCTGTTTTTTCCTTTAATACTGCACCACTGTTACAAGGAAATACCTTTCCCAGCTACTGAATTTCTCCACCACAAAATGGATGGTTAATGGACAAGATAATTCTACCAGGTTTCGAACTGATGGTGATTCAGCTATTACAAAACTAAGTAATATTATGCTACTCCCTTCTCCCTTGACAAAATCAGTAAGCACAGTAGGTACAAAAACTGTAAAACTCTATAGCACTAAAATTGATAGCACAGGTGTTTAAAATATTTTAGAAAAATTATGCCTGGACTTATTATTTATATTAACACCCTATTGCTTCACATGTAGTCTCATCATTCCACATGCATTAGGCAAATAATCCTGAAGTGCAGAGAAGTTCTGTAAACCACTAGAGAAAGTGGTGTATAAAATATTTTCAGGCAATTATAGTGCAAATTTCCAGTTGCAGATTGTAATGTTCATTCAGGCTATGGTCATATTTAATACATCACAGGCATAGAATTTGTGTTTTGCTAAGTCTTACATGCAAAGAGGTTTTCATCTAGTTTTACTTTTTAAATAATGAATGAAGGTGAGATAATTATGTTCTACCGTGATTAGGTGTGCTGACAAGGGTGACTCATCAATCCTAACTCACCCCTGTGGAAAATAGCTTCTTGGATAACTTCACAGTCAGAGAGAAACATTACACCATGTACAGTATTTCAGCACACTTCCAATTTAATGTTACTTTCAATTCAAATTTAAAAAGGGGAACTTTTTGGCAAATGAACAGTTTTTCCTTATTAATGCTGAGTGGAAAAAAGAGGAAAAACAGCTATTGACAAGTGAAGATACATATCCCACCATATGGATTCTAACGCTTTAATTATATTGTTCTCTTTCTTTTTATGGCAACTTTTAGTGATAATAATTTTTCAACTAATTAAAGACCAGCTGCTACTTAGCAAGCTAGGCACCCAATTAGGAATCCAAAACCTGGTAAACAACCTTTACTGCCAGACAGCTAGTTGAATCACCTCCTGTCATGGGCATAGAAGTCTTTTTGTAGTTTTTATAAATGCACATTTTGGTTGTATTGACTGACTCTGGTGAATGCTCTTCCTTGAGACTAGCAAAAGAATCCAACATCATGTTCACTTATTTTTTTTCCAGGACAGCCTGCAATACGATGTAGTTTTCCATTTTTTTTTTTTAATTTTTTTTTAAGCTTGCTAAAAATTAAAAACATTTTTTTTAGAAAAAGGTTAACTGAGCAGAAAACCAGATATATTTCCTGGATGCAGACAGTGGTTTGCCTGCAGCAGCTTCCTGCTACTTAATGATATTTAGAGAAGTTATCTTATTTCAGATTGAAGTCTAGTTTTTCCACGTAGTGTACTGTGTATGTGAATGCAGCCCATGTTTTTCGTGCTGAGTGCTGTGGAGTTAAGAAAATAATCTATATATATATTGCCTTGACTTTGTTTATAAAATATTATCACTCTAAAACTCCTTAGGACCAGCAGTCATGGAAAATAAGTCTGAAAATTCTCCTGACTGTTTTTCTTCACTGATCACACTGATATATATGTTTACTTCTGAATTTAGTGGCAGAAACAATGGGAAAAAGGAAGGAATTCTGCTGATGACAGAATCCCTTAGGTTAACCAAAGCTAGAAAAACATGAATGTAAGCTCAGGTGCACAGTTTTGGAAAAATATGAGATGACTCATATAGAAAGGAATTGATTGAATGATTCATATGTAGTCCAGCAAACCATCTTTGGTGTTGTAGTAAGAATAATAAGCTTCTATTTTATATACACCCTTGCTCAAAAAGACAGAAATATTAGTATGTATCAACATAAAATGAAAAAAGTAGTAGCTAGAAAATGTAGTTGTGAACTTTTCCATGAATCTAGTGCTTGCTTAGCTAGTAGTGAGGAAAAAAAGCATCATTAACAGACCTAACAGGAATTTTAAAAGCGTGAGAGAAAAAATTGAGAAGTCTTGGGTTATTAGGTTAAAAAGGAAGTGAAAGAATTTGTAAAGGAACAATAAAACAGCTTTTGTAAACTTGATATGTGAAGATTTATATTTCATAGATTTAGTGATGAGAAATCAGTCATGTTTTCACAGCAGATTGACAGCTTCATGTGAGAGAAAGTTTCCTGTACAAGTGATAGCCAGTTCCTGTGGCAGCCGTTGCTTTATTGCCTTTGTTCTGGCTTTGGAGGTCTGTCAGCACAGAAGGTAAGCTTCACAGAATGAAAAGTAGATCTCTCAATAGAAATACTACGCAGTAAATTTTGAAATTATAAAAGGAAAAAAAAAGAGTTCTCAAACCAGCACGATAGCTCTGTCAAAACGAATGGGCTCAGATGAAGATATTAGAAGAATAATAGATGCTTTTATGAACTATGCAAATATCCATTTGTTTTCAAAAGAGATAGAGTTGAGTTACTTTGCAGAAAAATATAGATAATCTGTTGTGTTTATACTGGAAGATGTAGTTTCTAGTGTCAAGATTAACTGTCACAGATTTTCAGTCACAAGCATGAGATCAGGTAAGTTTCCCAGACTCAGATTTTCAGAAAAATGCCCTTCTTGCCATCATCTTATGCGGCGCTCTGCATTCTAAGTTTGCTTGAGAATAATCAAGATCATCTGCTATAATATTTCCTCCCTGTTCCTGCCACCTTTAAATGGTCAATTTTATATGGCTCTGCCCACCTCTTCTGCTGGTCTTGATCAAAGTGACAGAATTGCAAGTAGAATAACTCCATTTGTCCTTCCCAGAATCAACCTGGAACCAAGGACTCTCTTTTGCTACATACAAGAATTAGGTTATCAGCACCCTGCAACAACCAGTTCCCTACTCCCTGCACTGGCTGAGCTCGTAAGTATTTAAGCCTATAGCTCTGCTGAAAGCTCAAGGTTTTATTATGCTGCTGAGTCTTTTTTAAAACCTTGTTCCGTAAAAACAGCATGAAGGAAAACAAAAAAGACAAAACACACACACGCAAAAGTGGTAGAAAACTGATACTGGGATTGTAGTTTTCCCTTTGTGGATTAAGTTGTTTTCATGGATCTGGGACAGCAGAGATGGTGATATTAACAGTGGTATATAACTCAAGCAATACACTAACTTCATGAAGTTGCACTGAAAATTAGCTGGTAAACAAATTTCTCATTTTTAGGATTAGATTGAAACTGAAATCAAGATTTATCCATCAGAGCTGGGTTGAAGCTTCTCAAAGGTGTTTTGAACAGCTTTCTTTTCTGAACTGCTTTTGCTAAGGACATTCTTTCAACCTAAATAAAAGTATTCTGAGCTTTTGTGAGACGTTCATAGCATTAATGGTACAGAGTATTGTGAATGCTAAGCAGCTGTTCCGCAAAGTTAAATAACTTGGCTATTTCCCAGTATTTTTTTTTTTGAAGAATTTATGAGCTTAGTGTACTTTATGTAATGCCTTAGGATTTTAGCTTTTATATTTTTTGTATATTTTTAATCCTGCAATTCTTTAGTGTATAACTCTAAACTCCATATAGAGTGTTATCTACTGCTTTCCCATCTCAGCCAGACAAAACTGTTCCTCTCTAGGCCTGGGAATCAAGGACACCTTACTGTCTCAGGCCCTGAGAAGTGTAAGCAAAAGTGATTGGGGGGGAAAAACTTGGGGTAAATGGCTTCATTACCTAAAGCTTTAATTAGAAGATTACCTCCCAATATGCAAATGGACCAAACTTATAAAAGTATGAAAACCTGTGATCCACTGTCCATTTTTGGGTGTAAAGCCCTGGGTGGGCTTTGTCTGCCCTAGATGTACCAAAAGGCCCTTCAATAAATATAACTGCTTTTTATTCTCTTAATTTTTATCTAACCTCTGATTTTAGGTAGCTCAAAAAGGCATCATATGGATTGTCTACTTGTTATATTTAATTTTTTCCCTTTTCTTTTCCTTGTCTTGAAAGGAAGGAATCAATGAAAATAAATTTAAAACTGTATCCTAGTTGTATGCTTTTACTTTGTATAGGTGATAAAAAGAACATCTAAGCCTTAGCTATTTCAATCTAGTGTTGACTTATTTGATTAGAATTAGAATTTGGTCCTCTTCTTCTGTCCATTCAAAGTGAAAATATGTTATAATTTGATTAGTGAGAGATGTCTCTGTCTGAATTAAGGTGCAAATGAAACCTTATGCCGAAGTCAATAATATGGATTTTATTTAAAGTTCTTTTGGAGTCATCACCTTTATACAGTCCAAGTTCCAAGTATCCACGGGGTGGTTGCAGATGTTCCCATATTTTGAGGTAGCGTGTGTATGAGCAGTTACTTCCTTTTCCATAGTTCGCCGCAGTGAGAATTTTTGTCCAGATGCATTAACCAGGATGTGCTAACCAGACCTCACCTCTGCTAGGCCTAGAATTAGCACCTTCCTCTTGTTCTTATTTCAAGTACTCACTGTGGTGGCTTAATTATGGCAAGTTCCTTCTACGGCTTTGACAGTGTTTTGAGGCAGATAACTATACTCTATAAGTCCTTACACCTTATAACATTGGGAGTATACAGTTTGCTTTTGACACTCAGTGTTTAAGTTTGTAACTTTATCTATGGGTAGCCTTTATATTTAGAAGTGGATTTTTTCTTTTTTGTAAATTTGTTTCATTGCGGCTTTAACCAGAAATATCAGTCTTAGTGTTCTAGAATGTGTAGAAATGCATGGTATGGAGGTGGGGTGGTGCTGGTGGTGGAAAAATCAGTAATGATGTATATTGAAAGGTGAATTCAGCATTACAGTAATTCTAAAGTTGCTGTCTAACAGGAGGAGAGCTATTCAAGTCAAATGCAATCACTTTACTGTTCCTAAAACGGTTAAATCTTCGGGATTTTTAAATACCTCAGCACAGGGCTGTAGAACTAGAAGGGGCCTCCTGCAACACTGCGTCCAGCCTCCTAAAATTACTCGTGCAAAAAAACCCTACAAAACAAACAAAACCCCAAATCCAAAACAGAATATCTTCATCTTCTCTGACATTCACACTAGAGGTCCCACACTGGCCACACTAAATGGTAAAGCAAAGACTACTGCTGCTTAACCTAAAGCAGCAACATAATGGGAACAGGGAAGAGAAAGAAAATGAAATGGGTTAGCAGTTGATCACGTGCTGAGCTGACTGTGGGAGGTATAGTGTGCCATGTTTGGCCAAGACAGATTTTAAAATACTTTTTTTCTGAGAGAGAGGAAAGAAATTCCGGACTAAAATTTTAAATGATCAAGAAATTTCAGTAATGACCTAGAGATCCTAAAACCCCCAGCACAACCATGCATTGTGACCTACCTTTAGATACAGGCAATCTCCAGTGCTTCATAAGAAGTTTTTTCTTGAAGGAGAGCGAAAAGAGGAGTGGAATCCTCCTGCTATGCAATCAGCTACCTTCTGGCATTACACAGAAAAGAGATTAATCCTCATGCTGCAAAAACCAAATGAGACAGCACAACTTTCCTCAGGTGATTTCAGCCTTCCTCCATTATTTCAAATATGCATGTACAGGGATTTATGTCTGTGTGCAGATTACTGTGGAAACAGAGGTTTGTGGTCACACTGCAAGTACAGCTTGCACAGCTTTGGTTTTGTTATCATGGATCTGACAGAAATCATTATACAAATTACAGAAACTGTATTTCATTTGTGGAATAGAAGAAAATAATACATAACAGTATTTGTCCAGAGATTTGGATTAATTTCCTGTTCGATGTCTTTTCGTATTTTTTTTCTGTAGGTGGTAAGTAGGATTGCCGTCTTTTTCTTTTAACCTGTTTTTTAATTAATTAATTTATTTATTTTTTTAATAGCTATAAGCGGATAGACGGTCTGGTTACCCAGGCTGGGAATGAAGAGGCTACAGTTTCATTTGGGGCTCGAAATGCTAATTATTCATCAACATTGTCAGTATTTGCTTTGTTCTTTCAGACAGACCTTGATGAATACACAAGCACCTTTATTTCTTAATTGTCCAGAAGAGAGCAGGGATTGTCAGTCTGCAACAGGTATGGAAGACAGCCTGTACAAGATTCGGGGAATGTGTTTCTAGTGCTTGATTTTTTCTTGAAGGTAGCAGAATACGAGATTGACTTGTGACCCTCAGAGGGAATGTTTAAAAATATCAGTTATTTTAATGCCCACATTTTTGACTTACTGAATGCTTCACTAGGAAATGGCTTGTTAGGCACTCCTTCTTGAAGGACCTCTTGACCTGAGCTGCAGTTTGTTTATAACAGCTCTGGCTGATAAGCTCCCTTTCTTTCTATCAGAATTCTGAAGAGTGTTTGCAAAATGTACAATATTGTTCCTTTGCTCAAGTGCAACTATTATTACTATTTTCAAGACTGAAATATCTTCACATATTTTGGGCATCTTAGTTTGGATGATGTAATTTTCATTCTTACTGTATTTCAATAGGAACAAAGCCAAGTCGGGATTCAGCGTTGTATGGTGCATCTCCCAGAATTAGAATAGCCTGCAGGTGATTTAAGGTAAAAGAATACAATAAAAGAATCATTTATATATGGGAATTCAAGGATGGTTCGTGAATATCTTTATAGTTTTTATATTGTCACATTATTTTTTGTCACTTATGTTATTTTTCCACAGGATGAAAGTATATTTAATTTCCTTATGATAACAGTGACAATGTATTCATCTTTATTTTTCTAATAACCATATGGAAAACATTATTTTTATTTTTGAAGAAAGTTTTCCATTTCACTTTTCCTAAAAATGCAACAGCAATGACAACAAAACCTCTGAAGACTGTTAAATCATTAGGAAAATGAAAGAAGTGTGGTCTACCAAAAAATTTGTTCTCTTGTTGCAAAGTATGTCTATTCCAGAAAAATTAAAGGAAGTGAAGTTCTGACTTAAGGTTTGGTGGAACCTCAGCATTTGCACTTTAATAGGAATATTTTACCAAGTATTTTTCCATTCTGAGGTCATAAACTCTCTGCAATTTGATAGAAGGATAGAATAAAGGTATAAGGAGAACTATGGTTTCCTGGAATTCAAAAAGGTGCAGCAATACATTAGTCATTCTTCTTCCCTTTATGAATAGTGCTAGAGGTTCATAACTGGTATAAAGCAATCAAAACACACAAGGAAATTACTGAACAAAAAAAGAATCCTTCTGCTTTGACATGTATTAGGAGAAATTATCTCTTCATAATTGTTGCTCTTTTAACATACGCAAGTGACAAGTGTTTAGTACATCTGTTCAGCTGACAAAAGAGCTTTGTCACTGTGATGATGAATGAAAAAGGATTGGATTAATTTAGTTATAAAGAGATTTACATTTTACTACTTCTGACTTGTCTCTACAAGACAGATGAATTAGAAATAATAATTCCTCCTGAAGCCACCACTGTGGAATAAGGTAAAAAAATTCCTCTTGTTGAAGTGTGTATCACATATCTGGCAGGTAAACCCAAAGAAACTTCCGTCTGTTATTAACTAAATCCACAGGAGACAGCAGGGTTTGTAAGATGTATGACCTCTGTACTTTGCTGGAGCACAGGAACTCTACCATGCTGTTGAGTGCTATACCTTCAGTTTTTTCTTTTTTTTTCCTGATGTGCTATGGCACATCTAGCAGTGGAAGGGTTGATGTTGCCATGAGTGTAAGATTCTTCCAGATTTCAGGTCTTTAGAATCATATAGGAGGATTTATTTTTGTTTTTTTACGAAGTACAGTAAACAGTGTCATAGTGATTCACTTGTTTTGTTAATCATTGCTTTTCATGTAACACACATTGAATACTTTATAGTCTGGATTTTATGTAGTATCATACTTATGCAAAATTAACTGGTATACAAGCTCAGTGGTAACCTGACTGTCTGATGGACCAATCCTAAGCACTCAGATAACACTAAAAAGATTAACATGACAACCAAAAAGTTAATTATAGAACACAGGATCTGAAGACAAAGGAGGAAAAGTGTATTTCAGAAACATAAAGTCATCTCTGAAACAAAATTATAGCAAAGGTTTGTGGAAATAAACCTGACAGTTTTCAACCGTACTGAAAGTTGTGAAAAATCTCCTTGAGGTCTCCAAAGACCAGATGCATAATAAATAAATTGATAAAACCAATATGTTTTCTAATTTGATAAAAAATACTGTATTATTTTTTCCTATATTTAAAATGATTCCTTTAATAAAGTTTACACATAATTCATGAGATAAAATTTCTGAGCATTTTTCTAGTGTTCAAAATTCCAGAGCTTCTGTCTTGCTTTCCTGGGATATGTAGGTCATATATTTTCTTTTATATAGAATTTGAATAATATTGCTTAGCTTTAAGAATCAGCATGATTTTCATGCCATCCATGGTATGATTCGTGAAATTTTCAACATAATGTTCATGGCAACGTTTTTGTCAATGAATTTTTTATTTATGTGTAAAATTTCCTGTCCTTATCTAATACTGTTGTGAACTTGAGTATATGGTCCAAGTCTACCAATAAAGGAAATTTTATATTTAATTCTATAAAAATGCATATGAAAATTTTTTCATATGTACTTAGGTGTTCGAAAAAGTACATAATTTCTTTTTTCACTAAAACTTGCTGCACTTGAAACAATTGAAATTGGCTTCCAGCTAAAAGAAGGTAATGTTATTGCCTTTTTGCTATTTTTTGGTCATGATTTTCTCGTGTATTACCTCCAAGCTGCTAGAAAACTTGGTAATTTGAAATAAAGTTAATTCAGGATTTCAAAATGGGCTAACCTGCTTTTAGAAATGTTATTATTATGAGCAAGGAGAGGTTTATTTTAATGTGTCATATTTTCCTGCAGAGTGACAAAACAGAGGAGGAAATGTTAAGGTAAGCACAGGTTTATACTGAGAAATTAAAATAAGCTTTCCCTGCTACTTGTTCTGCCACATGCTGTTCCCTTGCTCCAGCGTGGGGTCCATCCCACAGGCTGCAGTCTTCCGCAAACTTCGCCAGTGTCTTTCCCATGAGCTGCAGTTCTTCACAAACTGCTCGAGCATGGGTCACTTCCATGAAATGCAGTCCATGTGCTCCAGTGGTGGATCCTCCAGGGGCTGGAGGAGGATATTTGCTCCACCGTGGTTCTCCATGCGCTGAGGGGAATCCCTGCTGCAGTGCCTTGAGCGCCTACACGCACTCCACCTAGGTGTCTGCAGGGCTGTTTCTGATTTTTCTCACTCCTTTCTCTCACAGCTGCCATGCACATTTTTGCCCTTTCTCGAATATGTCTTCCCAGGGGTGCTGCCATCTCGGCTGAAGGACTCCACCATGTCCTGTGGGTGGGTCCAGCAGTTTCCAGCCATCCCACAGCTCCTCCTGCCAGTGCCTGGACACCAGCACCGGGTAAGTACAGCTGAATTCACTCAGGCTGGTGGATGCCTGTGGTCCAGGCTGAGGTGCCACCAGCAGCAAGAATATCCTTCCGTGGAAGAAATGAGAGCGTATCCTACTGATCTTACATAATAAGATAACAAATCCCTAGCTCTTTGATGCCCCTATGTTGAACAGGTAAACATACAGATAAGTTTATTAGTATGGTTTATTCTTGTGTAATCTCTTGTTTTTATTGAGGCTGCTTGAATATTTGATGTTAAAATATATTTATTATGCTGGAGTGTGGAACTTCCTTTTTTCCCCTGTTGCTCAATACCATATGATGCCAGGAGCAGCAGGAGGGCTGCCATGCCCTCACCAGCATGGTTCGTCCTGCACTTGCTGACTGATAAGTTTGTTCTCTGCTCAAACCTTAGCTAGATGCTAAAACACCATGTTGCAAACCTGGCTGAGTGCAGGCAGCCTCTGAGAAAGGAGAGGTTGTGGAGTCCTTTTCCAACACCTGAGGTTATTCTGTTCCCACTGATTTGAGATTTTACTCAGTATTCTATTGTCTCATGATAATTTCATGTTGAATGTATACAGGTTCAGCACAGCATTACCAGGACATGCTGAAAACCAGTGCTTCCAATTCATAATTAGAAAAAAATGGGACCTACAGTCAGAGATTTAAATAAATTTTTGGAAACTGCTGCATTGCAGTGTCTGTGAAATTGCTTCCAGGCTTTTTAAAAGCAGCTTTTTCACTTGAGTTTCTGTTTGGATTTCATGCAAAGCGTGTTCATTTATCTACAAATGAATCCTAATGAGGAGCCTTTCAGGTTTCATGATGTGCAAAAGATTTCTGCAGAAACTGAAGCCACTCGCATACAAATTCTTTCTTACCTTGTTTCAGTGGTGGATCCTCTGATACCAGAAATGAATTTTTCACATCTGACTCCTCAAAGCGGTTGGTAGCTTAGTAATAACATTCCAGCACCTGCTAATGCCATATTAGAAACACTTTCATGATTCCCCCGCACCCCTGCACCAGGACTCACTTGCTGCAAAAATCTTCAGGATTTTCTCTGCAGTCAATTTTACACTTTGTAACCCAATCTATGAAGAATATTCCCATGTGTATGGCAATATAGCCCTGGACTCTCTGTAAATTTTAAAGTATCTATACGGATTCAAGTAAAATTATATTTTTGCTTTGACAGAAAATAATATTCCCAAGTGTATTTAATTAACAGAACAATTTCTTTCAATAGGAGTGAGCATATTTATTTTGATTGTTGCTATATTTGCACCTACTGTTGTGTTTTTGAAAAGGTTATGTGTGTTTTATTTAATGGTTCAGCGGCAATATAAAAATTAAGATGAATAGGAAAATAGATGATGTATCTATAGACTTAATTGATATTTTAAATAAAATTTAATCATTTATTATTGTTTATATCAGATTTATTTCCATCATAGTCCAAGTATTTGTATGATTCTGTGTATATTTTTCATATGTTGATTTCCACCTTGAGAAATTTGACTCATGTTTCCTTAAATGCATGACAAACAATGTCTCCTGATTTTTTACCAAGTAAAATAACAAAGAGAAATGAATAAAAAATACCCAACCCAAACAAAAAAAACATATTCATGAATATTATTCCCTTTCCCTGCAGACACAATCCAACAATCTAAGTGCTAAAATACTGTACTATAAATCCTAGTGTAGGTATGCAATTCCTGCTAAAGAAGTGTCATGTTGTAAACAAAGTACATGTCTCAAAACAGAATTTTATGACTGGTTAAACTAACTTGAGAAAAAAAGACAAAAAGTTTTGTGTGAGGTACAGATCAAAAATTTTTTATTCTGTGCTATTTAGGTACATTTTCTCTGTATCTGCTTGATCAAATACTTTACCAAAAGAATTAGAATTTTAAATAGAATTCTATTATTTACAAAGCAGAGAAATCTAGGAGCCCTAAAATATCTGCCATCTTTCTTAATGAAAATATTTAGAGTTTTTTTAGTGCAATTCAGAACACAAAAAGTCCACTTTCTTTTTAAAATATTTACTCAAATGCTTTCCTGTACTGAGTTATAATTACCTCTACACTTTTTTTATTGCTGTCAGTGTTGTTTACCTTTAGGTAGAAGGTTTGACTCCCCCTAGAGTGAAGAGTAATTCAGATTATCCTCTTTTCAGACAAAAATGAGTGGTAAATAAAATTATTTGTATCACCACTCTTCCAGACCTCAGTTGAGGTACCTTAGTGCTTCTTTCCTGTAGTGCTGGAGCTACACACATCATTAGGATTTCTGATGAACAGCTGATTCTAACATTTTAATTTTGGCCAGTAAGAAGTACTTTTTATCAGTGTGTAAGTCACTTCAGAATCTGTCTGTGGTGTCCAAGGTTTTGCAGAATATTGCTATAGAAAGAATCATCCCCCATCTCCTAAGCCCAGCTGCAGCCAGTCTTGTAGCTTCATTATATTTCTTTGTCAAGAGGCCTCAGCATGGTTATGCTGCCTGCTTCTCTACTTCTACTATGCATCCCAGGGTTTTGACCCTGGAATTCTCCTGGAGATGGACTGCTGGTAGTACACTGCACTGACTAGTTGTCTGGCATTTATGTTATTTCAGGCATCTGATTCTCTGCCATTTGAGTGTATCAAAGATTATGACAGTTAGGAATGTTAACTGAAATTTTGAGACTAACTAGAATCTGTACAAATATCCATTTTGTGTGTTGTATTTGTGCATTTATGGCAGGTGTTCCATCTCCCATGATGGTATAGCTGGCTCTCTCCAGATCCACAATGTATTTAGGTGTTCCTTACTGATTCCCTCTGCTGTTATTTCCAGATCCTGCTCCTGTTCTTTGGCCCATCCCACTGAATCACCAGTCGCTTGCTGCTCTTTACGGCACAGGACACAGAAGTTTCCCTTCGCCATTGGGGAAGAGGATGGAGTGCAGCTGTATCTCATGTGGCAAGTGGCTAACTGGGCTGTGCTCAGGTATGTAGGTCCTCAAGTTGGGATAAAGTCTTTGAGACTCTGAGACTCCTCTGTCAACAGAGTCAGACCTGGAAAACAAAAAATCAAAAAATGTGTGCAGAGGTGAGGGAAAGGAAAGAAAGAATGATATCACAGGAAGTGAATTTCCTAAAGGTACAAGGTTAATAGATAGATGGAACATCACCTTTGTGTTAATTTGCTTGATATTCATTAGATTTATTTTCAAGAAAAGGGTCAAAAAAGAAAAGTAGAGCTGAAAAGCTTCTGTGTGACAGCATTTTCAAAGACTATTCCTTAAACATTTATGAAGAGAAACCAAGAGACTCCACAGAAAATTCAAATTGTGAAATTCTACATCAACAGACTATTTTTGGAAGAAAAGCCTCAGTGTACTCTCATTTCAGCATATGATCTCCTTTTCATGATCACTGTCAGGGTCCCCCTTAATATCTATTTCAGACTTTTTCTGAAGAATATCACAAGGCACATAACAAAGAATAGCATTTATACATAATTAATTACCTGATAAGGTATCCCTTTGGGCAGTGGTCCAAAGGGATTGTGAGATGCTACAGTAAGTAGACAACTTAGTAATAAATACAGTAACTAGAAAAGTTAGCTTTTACTATCTTCAGGTACTTTAAACCCCTATTGTTTTATTTTTTTTAATTTTTTTTGGAGGGGCGAATAAACAAGATTGATGTTCATTTTCACATTTACAAAACTAGACAATGTCCTCTGTATCTCTGCAATAGTAGTTGATTTGCAATTAAAATTTCCTTAGTCTATATGGTAGAAAATAATTTATCACTATCAACTTGAGGTGTCAATAACAGATATTAAAAACACAGACATAGTACAATAGCATTTTATATTGTATGAAACCATTCCTATCTGATCAATAATGTATTTCTTCTTAATTATTCAATATTATTTAGTGAAAATTTTATGCCTACTGGAATATTAATATGATATAATAACTGTAAATATACCCATTTAAATTAAAATACTTTAGCAAAAGTTTTGATGCATTGATAGTCATGACAAAGCAAAGTAATCTATTGAAGTGCAAAACAAAGACAAGGAATTATAAAACTCCTAAAGAACTGCAGGAAAATGATCTTTATAACTCATATACTTGATTTTTTTTGCTTTCACACACTATTGTATATATAAATCATATATCTAAAATATTCATAAATATTCTGGGTTTCTATTTATTTTTCATGCCCTGTGTATAACTTTTCTGTTTCTCAGAGCTTTTAGGAACAAAAGATGCTGCCATTTAGTGCTATAGAATGTCAATCTCAGATCTCCAGGAATTTAGATTTTCTTTTAACTGAAAAGGTTCATTCCAAATGGAAAATATACCAGATGACATAGTCCTGTGAGAACCATGAAAGTACTACCAAGCTTCTGGACACATTTATTTAAAGGTGATAGTATCACTGAGCAGACAACCTTCACAGTAAAGAGCTGCTTCAGATCCATTGTAAACTTCAGACTGTGGCTACAGTCCTGGATTCACTGATCTTCTTCTATCTAGCTATCTTCTGCTATTCTGATAGCAGAAGTCTTCTGACAGGACCTCATTGCACAGCAGTGAGTTCCCTCTGCTGAAGGTGGCTGACCACAGTTGTCCATGATACCTGGGCAAACATGGAGCAAGGAAAGGTGGAAACAAATGGCAAAGAAATTCTGCAGAAGGAGCAATAAAAATGTTTGCAGAATTTCTTAAAATTCTGCTTCATGCTAATACCATTATGTACTTATTTGGCAAATTAAAGAAACCCAAACAAAAACATAGCAAGCTCTCTGTCCCCAAAAAACTAACTAAATAATGTTGCAGAATAGGAGATAAAGGAAATTTATGAGATACAGAGATCTGAGATTTATGAATACTTTAAACATGTGAACTTGTACAGTCCTTGGAGTAATAATCTCAGACAAACTGGAAATTTATCTGTTGAAGTGATCCTTTCATTAAGGTATATAGCTCCCTAAAACATGCAGAATCTGTAGCTCCCAACACTGAGGCTGCCTCTATGAGGACTTCCTCGGGTAGTGGCGCATCACATCCAGTCATCCCATACTGACATTGGTGCTGTGTGGGGCTGTTCTGGGGGTTGATGCGCATGCTTGAGCTACTTTGCTCAATGGGACCTACAGCACCGTGAAATTATGAAAAGAGAAAGAAGGAATTAATTAGAAAGGAGATAACATTCACGGAAGCAAAAGAGAGGGGCAAAGATGGGTTGTACTACATTTCCCCTTTCACTATCAAATATATTGCTGTTCCATTGGTAGAAATGGCTATTTTCACTACAGCAGCACCTTATTGCCACAGCTACATGTTTCAAACTGTCAAAATGTAATAGGCCTCACTAAACTGCTGCTGGTGGATAAGACATGATGCTTAAAACAAAGCCAACAGAATAAAAAATAAAGCCAACAGAAAATGGATATTCCTCTCTCACAGATGCAGTATTAGGAATAAAGCATAAGCCTAGACAACTTAAAATAACAGAGGTTATGAATAATGCTGTAAACTGCTCAGAGATATTCTAATTAAAGTAGGCTGAGTTATCTCAACCATGAGATGACCTCTGAAAGGCCACATTACTTGCATATGCCCGTGCTTAGATAGGGGTCTGTTGCTGGTTCAGATCTGGACTTTAATTTGTTATAACACTTCATACAATTTCTTTCTGATTTTTACCTCATGTATTTTCTGTTCTTCGATAAATGCATAAGTCCAAAGTATTGGGAAAAGCCAATAAGCTATTAGAGGATAGCTGTACAGGACACCAGCCTGCTAAGGCAGACCAATGACCCCTCTAGCCTGTATCTTTCAGCTCTTTAGACAACCAAGACAGTACCCAAAGTCATCCCCATGGAACATTGCTTGTGGTTCTTCTCTATCCTAGACAGAAACTATTAAGTCTTAATCCTTTGTTTTCTATCTTTACATCAGCTTTCAACTCGTAAAATATTTCCCACCTTCCAAGTCTATGTGCATGGCAGCTTTGTTCCTGTCTAAACGTTTAGTGTTGAATCTTCTCAAGCACTTCTGAAAGCTCCAAATACTTTATGTCCACTGAATCCATTTATCCATGCATTTAATTACATGCTCACAAAGTGCTGGGAGATTAGCGAGGCAGCATTGTTCACAAAATCCTAGCCCTTCTTGGTTATAGATTCTTCTCTTTTAGCAGAGATGGTAGTCAGTCACCAGTTTGCACAAAAGCCATTCAGCTCTTGAGACAGGAAAAATTGCTGCAAACCATTCCTTTTCATTTATTAATTTATTTTCAGGAAAGTTTTAACAAATATTTAAGGGTTTGCATCAGTGTTTCCGTGTGTTACATGGAAGTCTTTCCAAGAACCCCAGCATCTGATTTGAAGAGGGAGAAAAGGAAGGAGAGAAGGGAAAATAAAATTCTCTCTTTTACCCTCTGAATGTTCCCCCATTTTTAATACAGTGTTTGAGGAAAAACTGAAAGTGACACCTCTAGAACAAAAGTAGTGGAGCTACTGCATTTGTTGTCATTAAGGTTTAGATTCATAAATACTATAATTACAGTTAGCAGTAAGCAATATGAGCAGTAAGCATATCCGCTTGTTCAAATCCTGCAGTGTTTGCCTATGTGGGAAACCCTGAGAATTCTAATTTAAGACTTTGAGTGACCTCTAAGATAGGGAAGTAGAGTTGTTTGTTATAAAGGGAGGCACAATACTGTAATTACTTTTTATGCCACTGTCAGCATCTTTAATAAGTATCTGCGCTCTCCTCAGCCTGTGTACTAACTTTGATGCAGTGGGTATAGAATAAAATTGGCACTTTGTCCTGCTTTGTCCTTTCTATTAAAGTCGTACAGCTAAAAATGAGATAAAGATACTATTTTCTAACTAATGAATAGAAAAGATGCTTATTTTCGTTATTTGTGGCATTATTGCACACTTAACGGAGGACCCATCAGGAAAAGACTTGGGGGTTTGCAGGGTGCTCATCATGCATAGTAGGGGAAATATAACCTTTGGCATAATTTTCTTTTCTGTTTTCCTCATACTTGGCAAAATCTTGTCTGTTCTACAGGTATTGATGCCCTTTTTCCTTTCAAACATAATAAATATGTTAATAAAAATGAATAACATAATAAATTAAACTTAGAATAACTATTCCTAACTTCAATCTCAGAGCATCTCGTATCTGTTTCAACCCGTAGAATCATTTGTTACCCTAATCTTGTCTCCTTAGTCCTGTTTCCCCTTTTCTCTTAACCTTTTCAGAAAAATCCCGTCTCCTTTTAAGTCCTGCTTTCTCTTGGGTTTTAAGCTGTGACAATTCCAGTAGCATTACAACTTCAATAGCTGTGGTAGTTAGCGGATGGCAAAACCAGTATCTGTTTGAAGGACTTTCTGAGTAAGTGATCAGATACATTCAGTGTGATGATTTAGTTTCAGAGTATAGGTCATAGGTCATCCTCAACTTTTCACCTGCCAATGAAAGCAAATTGCCAAGAGGAACTTGTGCAACCTGTTCTAATTACTTCCCCTCACAGTTAAAAATGTGTACCTGATTAAAAGGCCGTGTTTCTCTCACTTCAGCTGCCAGCCATAGGATCTTGTTATGTTGCCAGCTGCTAGGCTGAAAGCTCGTTATCAATACCATTATTAATTTAATTGATATTTTGTTGCTGCTTTAAGATTAAACTCTTAACTGGTATTTCTAACTATGCTGTAAAGTCACGTGAAACATTACTCCCTTCAGCCAGTCATTTGAGGCATGGCTCTCCCTCATAATTTACCTGAAAAACTGGATGTACCAAAAGAGCAACTGGAATGAGAATGGACGAGTCAGGTCTGCCAGTGAATAACTCCTACATGGCTTCTGCTTTGCACAAGTGTGAATGGCTCAGCAAAGTACACGCAGTGGATAATCAGATCCACTCTATTTTTTTTTCTAGATGCTGGAAAGCATAAATTTAAATTCTGAACAGCTGTCATGTTTCACCACATTCCTGCCCTTTTTTTAATTTCCTATTTACAAATCTTCATGTGAATGTCTTATTGTTCCAAAGGATTTTTGGAGAAAAAAGTCCTGAAACATTTTGTGGATTCTGCTCTCTGTTCAGGGCATGTCAATGGTCATCTAATACTTAGAGTTTGTTTCTCTTCCTTGATTGGTTGGTTAAGTGTTTTAAAATGGAAAAATATATTAATCTTTTTATTGCAGAAATACTTTTTTGCATGCAAATACATGTCTCTATATGTAGAGTAGCATCCACAAAATGTTTCAGGACTTTTTTGTCTATCTGTCTAGTAGGTCTAAATAATTCACATTTTTACATAAATAAATCTTTGTTTACTGAAAAGAATTCAGTACAGATTTTGTTTACAATTAATAATTTCCTGTTCTGAAAGCAAAAATTATTTTCATCCACTTCTCATACAGAAAGAATGCTATTAACCATCAAAAGCTGGTCTTTAGAACAGTCTTGGCTTTCAAAATTTCAAAATGTGCTTGCTTGCTTTTGGTGCTCCTGCAGTGTGAAATGTTATCTCATTAGGTCACCACTTTCATTCGCTGAAGTGCTGGAATTGGAGCAGGTAATAGTGCCTGGATAGATAAAACACATTCTCAATACCTCTGCTAAAATATTAGGACTGCTGGTCAGGAGTGTTCCCACTTTTTCAGGAATTTTAGGTTCACAGTGTTCACAGATGAAAGTACAAACTATTTGATCTCAATGCACATGATGACATCTTTGATGGGTACAATGAAGAGTTTCTGCTATGCTTGTGAGTAGCTGCAGGAATGTATTTACAGCTCGGCGACTGAATTTGCAAATCTGTTTCTCTTTTCATTTACAGCATGAAAAGTGGTATAATATTTGTTTCTGTTTTAAGAAGCCAATGGTCTAACACAAACATCTATTCTTTCAAGTGTGAATGGACAGAGCAGAATATGTTCCCTAAATATCTATTTCAGAGAAAACTAAATTACATCTGATCAGCTTTTTATCAAATTAATAGGAGGCCATCATTTGTGAAGTAGACAAGTTTATAGGCATGTAAAGTGTGACAAGATATTTCTCTAATTTGCCCTTTAGCTATTCTTTTGTGGAAATCTATTTTTCATTGCCTGGAGATTTTAAACATTTCCCAGATCTATTTTAGAAACTGGAGAGGCCTCATTGTCTTTCTCTTGAATTTTCTACTCTGAAACTAGCTCTGGTGATGAACAAATGTACTTTGTATGCTCTTGGCACTGGCACTAACAGCTTCAAACTAGAAATTAATTTTGAAACACCAGGCTTCTGTGACCACTGCACTGCTATTAAGCTCTCTGGCATGATCTTTACTTTCACTCAGTCACAGTTGATAACAGTTTTTTCTTCCTTTTTTTTTTTTTTTTTGGTTTATTTCTTTTTAAGCTCTATTTTATGGTGTGTGTTACCTTTTCCCCAAAATTAATATTTAACTCAAAGTATATTGGGAAACAAAAAAAACAAGCATAGTACAGGTACATCCTGGTCATGTCGGAGTTTTCACTTTATTTGCAAATAATAGAATTTCAGTTTGGCTCAGCTGTTTGCACCTTGGTGGAAAAACACAGTATTGACAATTTTCTGTTCCTTGCAGTGGCTGTCGTGCTGTAAAAAAAACCTGCAGCATCAGCGGGCCCATCAATCAAAAGCTTTTAAAGGAAATACTTGAAAAGGAAAAGCCAGCTGTCTCTTCCAGAGTTTTCTCCTTGCTGTCTGAAGGAAAGAGAATAAGCTGGAACACCCATTGCCAGCCTGGCCATTTTTGTTGTATTCTAAAATGGTCCTTGGAGTCGTGACTCTCTTGATTGACATAAAAATACAGATGAAGATCTCTGATAGGCAGTAGAAGAAGGATGAAGCTGAAGAAGTTCAGGTGCGAACTGGGAAGCATACACTCCAAATGTATGTCTCTTTACTCATCTGGGATCAGTGCTGAATAGGTTTCAGAATACATGACAATGAAAATTAAAATCCGTTTTGCATCTTAAATTCATCATGTCAAAGGAAGACTCTAATACTTCTCCTAAGATTCCAGAGGGCAGAAGTCTAAGGCTTATAGCAAGCAAAGTAATCATGCATATTAATACTATCTCTTTTTTTCTCTTTTTTAGGTGTGGTATTATTTAAACTGCTGCAAATTATACCACTAGAATGAACGAACATGATGTAACAGAAGATTTAAATACAAACATGGGCTGATTAAACTGCAAGTTTATGTGGAAAGTGCAGGTGCCATCAGTAACATGTTGAACTTCCTTAACTCAGTGTTCTCCAAACTTTGTGGTAACAGCCCAACAAGTGTTGTGCTGTTACTAAAAATATTAATCTCAGGCTTCTTGATTTTATCTTCTGAAATTTGGATGCTCTCTGTAAGTTATGGCTTGCTTCAAAAGTCCAGTGATCACTGATATTTTGTGTAAATATGCAGAAAAAAACTCCTTGCAACTTGGAATACTTAGGGATGGATAAAATTCTGTCCTTGAAATCAACAGCTGTTCTGTTTCTGAGAGTAGTCTAGGTCAGATTTCACCCTTGTCAATGAAAACAGAACACGCTTGCTTTGCCTTCACTAGACTCCAGAAAGGAAGAAGGTTATGTCCAAAATTCCTCACTGCTTTGATTTTGGAGTTCCAGGGCGTTTACCTCATTTAGCATTAGTTTGGATGGGACTACTTTCAGAAAATAAACAAAATTGGAATGCATAAGTGAAAATACACAGCATACAGAATAATTTTTCTGAAGGTGTTGTTGTGGGAGCTCAAATATTTATTTTTTTGTCTTCCTTCTGAATATGGGCCTTTAGTTGGAGCGAAAACCTTACTACTGGTAAAGCCAGGTACTTCCTATATGTTATTATTTCTACTGAAGATTAAGTAAGCAACAGTATGACTCTGTGTATCAGCTGTGATATGCATTAGGTATTTCTTATATATTCTAATTTTTCTAAAAGCATCTTTTTTATATCAGTGTGACAGTTAAAATATTCATTTGCTGTGATAGTAAAATAAAGATTTTACCTTTATGTTGCTGGTATAGACTGTCGCAGAAATTTTTTTGTTTTGGAAAGGAATTTATATGAAATATATATTTATACTTATATATTGTAATAACAGACAGGCATCATTTACCTTATGGTATGTGTTGATACTACCTTTGATGCTAAAGCAGGTTCCAGAGCTTTTGAGGCCAGATTTTATGGTCTTGAATATTTTATCCCAACACTAACACTGAGTAAGGTTTAGTTCACACACATCAATGGTTTTAATGCAGCAACCTATTCAACTGGATCTAAGACATAAAAATTCTTCAGCTTGCTTGGGAGGCTTATTCAACACTGTGAACTTGAGCTCAGCTGAATCACAATGTGGCAATGCAAAGGAGCCTACAGAAAACTAAATTAAAAATATAAATTAAAAATTCAGAGCAGAAGCCATTGTGGAAAGTTTGCCCTATGTAGAAACAAAATGTTGGAACGCTTGAATAAGTAATTGTTCCATGTAGAATATCAAATTTCTCTCTTCCAATTTATTCTGAAATGCAATGAAAGATGAAAAATATTGAGCCTACTGGTTTTCTGGGATAAGAGTAAAAGAATGCAGTTGTGAGCTATCATTGATTTGCCAGGTGGTCATTCAGCCTCCTGAGCTTGTTGTTTTGTGATCAGGGCATGAGGACTACTATATTTGAGCAGCAATTCATTATTCTGTGTGTGTTGCCTTTTCTATCTCACCTATAATTTAATGATGATTACAACACTTCCAAGCATTGGCTGCTTCCTTAAAATCATGCATATCATAACAATAATTAAGGCTTCATTTCGAGCCATAAAGTCACCTTTTTCTTTTTTTTTTCTTTCTTTTTTTTTTTTTTTTAAATAGAATAATCTACAGGACATGGATTAACTTGGCTGGAGGGCTGGAGAAAAATTCTGAATCACCAAGAGGCTGGGAGAGGATTTGCTCGCTCTAAAGTATACGTAGTTATTAGTGGAGTTCTGAAGTGTTCTCTGTAGCCACCTTTTCGATGCTCGCTTCCCTTGTGGCAGAAGGAGGGTTTGGTGTACAACACTGTATTTCATAGTGATGCAGGTACCGGAAAGGTGGGGCTCGCTACGTGGCTGACAGGCAAAGGGAGAAATGGTCACAGTGAAAGGAGCACCTCACTGGGTAGCAGCAATGTGTCTGCTCCCAGGGAGACCACCTGAAAGGCAGAGATATCAAATAACGTTTTATGAAGGACTCAGTCATCTGGCAAAAAAATCAACAGATCCGAGACTTCTTGGTGAGGACTAGAAATTGTCTTGCCATGTGCAAAGGTAGTGGACAAAGAACCTGGGTACTTAAGTTGAAAACTGAAAGAGGATATGAGGTTAAGATCTATGTGACAGAGTAGGATGAGATAAAAGATCTGGGAACAGAATTTAAAAGCTCTTGAAAAGACTTATGAAGACCACAATTGGTATAACAGCATTTTCTAAAACTTTTCCTATGCAGGACAGTGGAAGAGATAGCACTGCAGGGCTTTAAAATGAGAGCAGATCTTTCCCATTCCCCACTCACAGATCCTCCCTCCTCAAATTAAATATCTTCTGTGGTGCCTGAGAAAGGAGAAAGTTATCCTGAGAAAAAAAAAGCCCATCCCTTTTCTTCCCACCGGCACAAGCAAATGTCTATAGAGGTAGATTTTGTTGGAGTATTTTAACATAGATTTTAGTTGTTTGTGTGTTTATGCCCAGAAAGTAAGACTTCACTATAAATCATGTAAATTAGTTGTATTGAGTTACTGAAAACAAAATAGTTTTTTTTCAATTAAAAACAACATATTTTTACTTAATGCATGCCATTCTGAGATAAATTCTGGTATATAATTTGCTCACTTGTATCAAACTGGAGTAGTTAAATGATACTTAATAGTAGTGGTAAAATGTCTGAATTGTGGGTAATAAGATTAGTCAAGTGGGGGATGGCAAATCCAAGGTATCTCAGTATATAAGAATGCTTCCCTAGAAATTGCATGAAGAGATAGCTATTGTAAAATGAGATTGTGAAATGCAATTCCTTGGTCCGGCAGTGAGTTTCTCCCGTGTAGCTGACGTGGAATAATATTAATGGCAATAACTATGTCAGTTCATTAAAAACTTGCCTGTAATAGACATAGCACAAATAATAGTGTATATGAAAATGCCCATGCCATTGTTGTAAAGAAACGTCTTTTCCAAAGGGAGTAAAACATTTTCTCCTGATCCTCAAACATTCTCTGATGGCCTTCATTTGCTGAAACGCAGCAAGCATGATATGAGGTCCAGTCATCCTGAACCATCCTGTTGTGGCTGCTTTATTACTTTTACATCTTTCTTTCTTCCAAAAGCTAATGATGATCCCAATTCATTGTTTGCCATTTATATTTGTATAAAGTGTAATTTTTCTAATGTAAGTGGCATGAGCTGAAAGTAAACTTCTCCTTTCTAGTCTGCTGAGGAAATTTGCCGTGGGTGAGTGCTTTGTTTATATCAAATACCACCTAGCTGCTAGATTTTTATTTGCCAGTGATAACTGGGACAACAGTGTTTCTGGGGTGACCGAATATAGCTGTCAAATATTCTTTTGGAAGAAGTGATCACATTTCTCAGCCATGGAAAACTCTAATATAAGGTCGAGGAGGTTTCAAAAGGTCATGGATGCTGTTTCACTAAGCTACAAAGGAGCTGATAAAGCAGAGTGTTGGTCTAGCAGAAATGAATCCCTGAGGGAAGTGTTAATCAGACTATCTTTGGCAGGTAGAAGGGCAATGCAGAGAATGCTTGGAGGAAAATGTCTCCTTGGAATGGTAACACCATAAAACCTTTTGTTTCTTAAAGTTTTAAGTATGAAAGCAATTAGCCTTTTTGTAGAAAGTATTTTGGAATCTATCTATCTATCTATCTATCTATCTATCTATCTATCTATCTATCTTTGTAGACTTTTAAATGTTTTTCTTACTAAATCATATAGAATTTAGTCTTATATCCACACCATAGGATTCTGTCCTTATCATCTGTCAAGCAGTAATGGATTTTGAGCTCTTGCAAGTAATTTTTGGTTGGAAGAATCTGGAGATTTTGTTAGGCTGCCTAGCTGTATTTGTGTTCCTACTTCTAAAAAGAAGGAATACAAAATACACAGGCAACTCTACTTTTTAGGATTCTCAGCCAGAACACTAGAATCTGCTTCACAGAAAGCAGTGGTACCTCCAAAACTGACTGTTTTGGAGGCAGAGAAGATGCAGACTGCAAGAGGCAGACAGCGTTATTCTGGTATTTCAAAAAAATGTTGTCTTATCTAGGTAACACTTCATATAGAACAGGGTACTATAACGTTTTCTAAAAAACCCAAACAAACAAACAAAAAACCCCCAAAAAACCAACTGTGTGGTTGAATTTGAAAATACAACTAGAAGAGAATCTTTGTAGGAAAACATTAGAAAAACTATTGGAAAGCTTATCTTAGTATCAGCTTATTAACAAAGATATAGTTAGAAGAAAGAAACTGGGGTTGTTTTTCTGTTTTTTTTTTTTTCTTTTTTTTTTTTTTTCAGTTTTCAAATGCACCTGTATTTTTCAGGAAACCTAATTTATCTGAGGATTAGGCTACCTGCTCTGCAGTTTGTATCTTCCAGTAGCAGTCTTACATGTTTTTTCACCTTAAAGTCCAAGTTTGTGCCCTGGTTTTCAACACTGCAGATTTTCAGTTACAATTTTCCCTCTTTACCATCAGTGCAACACTACCTAATTACATATGAGGGCAGTAATTCAACAAAGACTGTTCAGCAGTCTGAGCAGGTTAGTGTTTATTTTATTAAGATAATAAATGATCCAGAGAGAGTAAGACATGTTTATCTATATAGTTATATGGTGATTTGTGTGTATGTGTGTGTGTGTATCTCACTAGTTCTGTGGTGAAGAAGTGATTAACAATTTACAGTGAAATAAATAGGCTGTGTTGTCACATAGCAAGTAATACTCCTGTCCACAACAGCAGGCAGGAAAAAATCCTCATCATGATTAGCCTGAAAGATGAGTAATTTAGATATTATTCTTTCCCTCACATACAATAAGGGAACACCCTTTAGTTAACTGTACTCTAGAACTTCAAAAGAAAAGCACAAAATTTAAATATAGATCCTTTTTCTTTTCCTTCTGTTTCAGTTAATCCTGCCTACAAATCTTAGAACACAGGTGGTGTCTGGAAGAATTTGCAGTCTTTTTTGTTGTTTCACTGGCACAATCAGGGCTTAAGAAGAAGAAATGTGAGTGCAACCATATATGCTTACTTTTAGATAATGGAATCTTACTACATTATTAATATTATGATAATAATATATTATTAATTAACATTAGTATAACATTGTGTTACATGTAAGCACTGTTTAAACTTACAGGCTTTCACAGTATTATGCCAAGATGCCATTTTGTTTTTATTAATTGCCTAATTTTTCTTTCACATTGACTTCATCATTCTTCTTTCACATTGGCTGCATGTTATTTTTAGTGCTAACTAGTAAAATTCTGCCTAAAACCTATATAAAACTGATATTTGAAAACATCATGCATTGCATACTGTTCAGAATATTAAAAGACTTTGGTAAAATAAAAAAAAAACCTACCAAACAATATTTGGCTTAATCCTGTTAAACCAGACAGGCTTAAGAGTTATTCCTTCCATGCAGAGAGCACATTAGACAGAAGGGCAGGGAAACTCAGCTTTAAGAACCGCATTGCTGTGGCAAAGCATTGGCCGCTGGGTGCCACTCTTGATCCACGCGGCTTCATGCAAAATACTTCCTTTGGCAGAACAAATGTTTCTCCCCCCATGAACAGCAGGTGCTCTCTTAACTGTTTGAACATCCCTACAGAGCAGAAGAGGGCCTGATTAAGGAAAAAGACTTTCTTCTTTCTCTTTTTTTTTTTTTCTTTCTTATTTTTCTGGTAAAGATTCTCTCTATCCACCACCTCTGTTATTAGTTAGCCTCACTAAAGACATGTACAAGAATGTAAAACTGGAACTAAGTTTAAAACTGGGGTTACTTGGTGCTTTGTGTAAGGGTTGCATGGACTGTGATCTGCTGAATTTCAAATCTAGTAGAATCTTAGCTAAAAAGGAAAGAGACTTCCATGATAAGAGTGTTTGCTAAGTTTTGTATTATTGCAAACACATGCCCCAATTTTACCAGGCTTTTTTTTTTTTTTTTTNTTTTTTTTTTTTGTTTTTTTTTTTTTTTTTTTTTTTTTTTTTTGCTGTTGCTGCTGTTTGTAGTGTGGTATATAGAAGCATCGCAGGAAACTGAGAACAGGAACTTGCCCATATATGAAATAATATTGCTTTTGTAAAATCTATGTAAAAATAGAGAAACATACTCTTCCTTTTTGCCTGGATTTTTTAACAGAATGAGTAATTACTTATGGTTATTCCCCTGTACGACTGAAAACAGAAGAAATAGCAAAACAAATGCTGTGAAGTTACTTCAGTGCAAGATGTCAAATATGCTTCCTATTTTGACTTTAGTCAATGAGTTTGACATTTTTTACGTAATTAGACTTCTGGGAAATTTTTCTTGTTTGAGTATTATATTTTTATTCAAGCGAAGGTTTTCTGTTTTTGTCCTCAGAATAACTCAAAATGTTAATGATTGTTATATTCCTGTGAACTGGAAGTTTGTTTTTCAGGGTTCTGTTATAGAATTCAAGTGTCATAAATTCATAAAGGCACACACAGCAAACAACTGAATATTCAGTGGCATTCACTCTCTTCAGGGCTTTCCGTTTCAAATCCTCACCAAGACAAAACACAATCTTTTCCAGATAAGCCCAGAATTCATGGCAAGTAGAAGAAAGACAAATGTTTAGAAAGCCAATAAACCAATTCTATAACGATGCAAAAAAAATTGACTTTTAGGAAAAATTCAAGCAAATTATATCCTTGCCTTTCTTGCACCTAGTTATCTGCTTGCTCAAACAGATTAAAAAGACACTATAACCATATGGGAAGAGAGGACTAATATTTATGAAATAACTGTTAAATACTTTAAAAATGGTAAAGGCCATATCTCAGAAACCTGTATACATTGACTCCTTGAAGAAGCAATTTTTTTATACATTTTCTGTTCCTTTCGACACTATGATGTGCACTAAACTGGACAAGGCAGACAAGGCACTGGGGCTAGTTTACGAACCCTTACGTTTCCTTCACAGCATTCTTAATGCTAAGAAGAAATAATAATACAACTCACATTTTCCCAGTCTAACAGAACTGTTTTTCTTTTCCCTTTTCCTATTCTTGATCTGAATGCCAGATTATTGCTTTACATTGTGTCATATTTTAAAGACATGGAAGCCTATACAATTCAATTCAGAATGTGATTTTAAACCCCAAAGCATTTCTTTCTTTCGGTCTTCCTCTTTCTTTCTTTCATTATACTTCTATCTCTTTCTTTTTCTTCATTAATATGTGGAGCACTGCATAATCAAACACAAATCCACTCAAAATGAATAATGATAGGTAGAACTTTACAAGAGACTGTGAGCTCTTCTACGGCTAAGGCAGACCACTTCTATGCCGTCTTCCATTTTGTGAGGTAATTTTCCTCAGAAAATAGTCCAACAAATTGACATACCCTTGCAACGTCACCTTTCCCCAGTGCTTTCACTGAAGGTTTTCTGTTCAGTAATGTTAGTGCATAGAGCATCTCCAGGAGGAATTTCTAAGGTATAACGAGGGTGTTCTTTCAATTCAAAATTTGACTTTGGTGTTTTCTTTTCACTGATCTTTTTTTGTGTCTTTTGAACATCTTGAAAAATGTAGAGGTATTTGTGATGTGTCAAAAAGACGTGCTTATTTTTATGTACAAAGCATAGCTTCTTCTGTTTGGATAAACAATATATCCACTCTTTGAAAATGCACTGTATCATATCAGGGTCAACAGTAAACAACAAAAGTGGTAAATAAAAAAAATTTTTCAAGAAGCATATTTGTTTAAAAGTGTTTCAAAAGAAGACTAATTTACTGGTGAGAAAGTTCAAAGAGGTACGAACATTAAAAAGAAAAAATATCCTAAAATTATACTGGGAATGTGTGAATGAATTTTTGTCACAGAAAAAGCCTGAAATAATACAGTGATTAGAAATCGGTACCAATGTGCTAAAAGAAAGATGAATATGAACTGACAACTTTTACTGAAGCTATCTTTTATATAAGTTGCCTATGACTAAGCAGATTTTTGGGAAATATTAAAAAAAATAATATTGGAGCTACATAATTTTGTTACTGATAAGTCGAAGAGACATCATATTTATGATAATGTAGCGCTCGAAAAAAGGAGCTCACATTTCCAGGAAATGGGTTATGATTTCGGAGTTAGTTGTAATTTAACAGAAGTGTAGTGCTACTAGTGAGGCCTGGATCAATATGAGATAGATATTTCTGAAATTACACATCTTAGAAAACCATATGGTATCTCAATTTTGCTCATTACTACCTCAGTTTCTAAATATGGTGTGTAGTTTTCTTTTGAAAGAGAGGAGACCAAACAGATTTATGAAAGAATATCTAAAAAGGGAAAAATTTATTACAGAGTAAGTTTATTATTTGGGGAATTCTAAATCCTATACTGCAACATTGTAAGAGAACTGGAGTAGTTCTCATCCTTGCTATATTTCAGTGTCTCTGGCTGCAAAATTAACAAGGTACCTCAGTGATGAGGGCAATATACACACAGGTGTGTCTTTTCAGATAAGAAGAAACTTTGTGGAGTAGTGAATAATACAGAGCAATTAAGATATAATTTTATCTTTTAGTTATATGTTGTAAAATATCAACAAAGTAGAATATATTACACATTAAATTATTTTCCTGCAGGATATAATAATTCATAGTTTGAAGTGAGTAATGCAGTATTGTTTGGCTGAAGACAAAGAGTATATTTAAACCAATACAGATTGAGAAAAATTACCAGAGACAGGTGAACTTACTTTTTTAAAGTCATTAAAAAGAAAATCTGAAATTAAAAAAATTCTTTTAGTGAACAAATTACCAAGTATCAATGGCCTGCTCTTAGCTTGCAGTAATTCATATACATTTGTAAGTGTGAGGATAACAGAAACATCGTCACTGGCTATTAAAAATATAGAAGATATACAAGATTTAACAGTAAGTGTAAAATAACATTCTTCTATCTTGAAATATGAGATCAGAGAAAAATCTCCTTGAATGATATGATTGTATATTAGATTATGTGTCATAGATTTTATATTCTTTTCTAAATAACTGGTCTTGACGTCTGCCAGAACAAGTTAATAAGGGCTGCAATGACAATTCCTCTATAGACACAGAACAGGAGAAAAACTAAAGGAGTGGCTTGATTCATCCAGGTCGTGAACTCCAAACGACAACCTGTCATTGTTTTTATGACAGATGAAGTTGCTAAGCCGCTATCGATCATATTTAAAAAGCCATGACAGATTGGTGAAGTTCTCAGTGACTGAAAAAAGGAGAACATAACCCCCAGTTTTAAAAAGGGGGGAAAAGGAACATCCAGGGAAATACCGGCTAGTCAGTCTCACCTCTGTTCCTTCCAAGATCATGGAGAAGATCCTCCTGGAAACTATGCTAAGGCACATGAAAAAGTGACAGGTGATTGTTGACAGCCAGCATGGCTTCACTAAGAGCAAATGATGCCTGGAAATTCTGGTGGACTTTTACAGTGGGGTTACAGCACTGGTGGATAATAGACTTGTGCACAGCATTCGACACTGTCCTGCCTGACATCCTTGTCTCTAAACTGGAGAGATGTGGATTTGATGAACCACTTGGATGATCCACTTGGTGGATAAGGAATTGACTGAATGGTCACACTCTAAGTGTTGTGGTCAGTGGCTCAATGTCCAGGAGACCAGTGATAAGCATCTCCCTAACAGGTCATCACTGGGACCAGTGTTATTTAACAGCTTTGTATATAGACAATGGGAGTGAGTGCACTTTCATCTGGTTTGTGGAGATGGGATACCATCCACAGGGACATTGACAGGTGAGAGAGGCGAGGCCATACAAACCTCATGAAGTTCAACTCAGAAAAGGTCCTGCACCTGGGTCAAGGTAAACTCAAACAAGAATACAGGCCGGTCAATGAGCAGATTGAAAGCAACCCTGCAGAAAGGACTTGGGGATATTGGCAGATAAAAACCAAAGTATGAGCTGGAAATGTGCGCAGTATGCACTCGCAGCCCGGAAAGCCAGTCCTGTTCTGGACTGCACCAGAGATGTGGCCAGCAGTTTGAGCGAGGTGATTCTTCCCCGCTCCCCAGCTCTTGTGTGATCCACATGGAATACTTCACCCAGTTCTGGGGATCCCAGCTAACAAGGACATGGATCTGTTCAAGCAAGTCCAGAGGAGGGTCATGAGGGTGATCAGAGGGATGGAACACCTCTGCTATGAGGACTGGCTGAGAGAGCTGGAACTGAAGAAGAGAGTGGCTGAAGAAGAGAGGGGCTGAAGAAGAGAAAGCTCTGTGGACACTCTCTAGCAGCCTTCCAGTACCTAAAGGGGTCCTACTGGAAAGATCCAGAGGGACTTTTTATCGGGTAGTGTTAAGGGTAATGCTTTTAAATGGAAAGAGGGTAGGTTTAGATTAGATATTAGGAAAAAATTATTTACTGTTATTGTGATTAAGCACTGAGGCAGGTTGCCCAAAGAATTAGTGGATGCCCCACCCCTTGATGTGTTCAAGTTCAGGTTGAATGGGGATTTGAGCAACCTGGTATGGTGGAAGGTGTCTCTGCCCATGGCAAGTAGGTTGGAACTAGGTGATCTTTGAAGTTCTCTTCCAAACCAAACTGTTCCATGATACTCCATTTTCCTTATCTTAGGTCTAAGAAATGAAACAACCTGTAAAATGGGCAAAAAGTTGTTTTATTCTCCTTAGAATATTAATATATCAGAGAGATAACAATAGACAACTAGAAATATGATTCCTATTTTGTATGAACTTAATTTACCGGGGTTTGGACTGTGAATTGGAATTTGGCAATGAGATTGTAAGATTCTAATTAGTTCGTGCTTTCTTAGTTTATGCTTCATGCACATGCACAAGACCTTAGGGGAGATATTAAATTGATTAGGGTTTTGGAAATAGGAAAAATCAAATCTTAATGCTGAAAAATTACCAAAATTACAGACTATCCTGTTCAAATATATTATTGGGTTATCTTCTTTTCAAATGATAAATAATACTCTTTTGTTCATGTAATAGTTCTCTCTGTACTTGCATTGCAGAGTAAGGTCTAGAATACAGAAAAGTATCTTAAGCAAACAAAAATTAAGAAAAAAATATAAACTTTAGAACCCTTGAAATTGATAACCGTAAATATATTCTATCTGAATACCTACAGATTACTTGGATGGTGGAAGAAATTAGATTTAAAATGATATGAGGTTTTAGCATTTTACCACTGCAACTAGGTTGATACTTAGGGGAGAGGAAATCTCTGGGATAAGTAAATGCTACAGTTTCAATCTGAGCACTCCCAGAAGTTATCTGTTAATGAAAAGTAAGATCTATACCTCACCTGGTATGAAGGAAAGGAGGTTTTATAGAATGTGAAAAAATAATAGGTAGAAACACACACTGGAAACATTGTTTTCTCACCATTAATAGAAGAAAAATTACCATGTTTCTGCAAGTTAAAACTGTAACAATTGTCAAGTTACTAACTACGTTAGAAAATTTTCAATAGTCTCTCTTTTTAGAAAAAAACTTTGAAAAGACTGCTATTTTCTGTGTTTTTACTCTTTATTATGCACAGATATGGATTTTTCTGATTGGAAAGAAGAGATGCACATGGAACAAATAAGTGGACAATTGAATAATAGTCTGTGCACTGTTGCTCTCTTGATATTCACTTTAAAATCCACTCCAAATATAAGTAAACATTCTGCTCTGGTCTGCTTTGCTATTAGTAATCAGCCAACTCAATAATTTTTCTGCAAGCCTTCTTAAAACATTATTAGTAATAGAATTGATAGATAACAGCTGAAATTTTGTAGGAATTTTTAATTGGCCCTTGTGAATTATATAAAATTGCTATTTAACTATGTAGTCACCTTAAAATTCTGCAAATTTCACATTTTTAAAATATAATGAATACCTTACAAATATATTGATCCAGCTTTGTAAACTGAGATGGTTAAAAACCTATGCCACTAAATTTCCGTGGTGCAGAGATTAATGGTGGTCGAAGATAAGAACCTAAAGGCTTGCAGTGGAAAGCCTCAATGATTTTTTTTTTTGTCTCCAATGATACTAAAATCTTTGCCAAAAATATTGACATGTCAAGAAAAATTTTAAAATTATTCAACCCTTGAAGATGTGGGATGAGCAAAAAGGAAGTTTCCAGAGAGCGCTCTCTCTCGCTGTCTCTCATTTATGCAGAAATAAGCTTATAATTTTCTAAATCAAGGAAAACTACATGAGACTTTGCAGGAGATCCATCCATCCACTTTAGACATTTTAGGCTTGTTTTATGGTTTTGGTTGTGTACTTGGTTGACTGCTTCTTTCTGTGCTGTTGGTATAAAGTCTGTTTTCTCCTTATGTTTTTGTCCTAAATAAATCATTTAAGCAACATTCATTGTTCCATGTTATGACTCTAAGTCAAGGATGCTTCAGTGAAAACCAGTGCATTGCATTTCAGTGTAGAAGAACTGCACAATGTCATTTCAAAATAGATTTTCTAGTTAAAGTTGCCTGAAGGTTGTCAGAGGGATGGGAGGTGATTCTGAATACTGTCACAGGTAGAAATTTTAAGTACTCTGTAAAATTAGAATTGCTCTATAAATTTATTTTTTTTCAGGCCAGGACAAAAATGACATTTTAAGTATGAGTTTCACATTACAAGGGACATTCAGTTTTCCATAGGATTTCAGTTTATTAGAGATCGAACATCTGTCCAAATTCCAGATTCCTTATCATTCTTATATAAAGATTTTTCTTTAACTGTAGGTGAAAAAATGAAGGCCTGAAGCATGAGGGTTCTTAGACCACTGCTCAAAGTACAAGTTGGAATTATTATTCTACAATATAGGTTGTGCTAAAATGATCCTTCCTTCAAAATTTTCAAATTAATAGTTTTCTTTTGTCTAAAATCTAATTCTACTTTCAAGAAAAGTGTCAGAAAACCTTCACTTACCTTAAGCAGTAAAACTTTCAAAGTAGCTATTCCAAATATTAGAGTAAAATAGCATCAAACTGAACTGTCCAAAATTCAACAATTGACGTGTTGTAGTCCGTCTTTCTTAACAAACACAAGCAAATGCATAATGTATCAAATTATCTCAGCCCATTATTACAGTTTATTTGGAGAAATAAATATGAACCACTTTTTTTACTGATTTCTGAAACATGACAATGCTCTCAATCTTAGAAAACAGGTCTCAGTCTCCCTACCCTGTAATACTCACCAGGGATTTCTGCAGCTACTGTGGGAACACCTTATTTTAGCTATAACTCCTGTTATTCACATAGGAACACATGGGAACACCCACTTGTCCTGGTCAAAACATTTTCTTTCTGAACTATATCAGCAATGCTTAGACATGCTTCTGTCAAACGAGCATTTATAATTTAATCACTGGGACTTTAGTTTGGTATATCTCTTGAGACTAAACTCCTAATTTTCTGCAACCTAAGTGCTTAATTCTTCCATGGCTTCTCTTCAGCTTAGCAGCCTAAACTGTGGAGAGACCATAAACCTTAGCTCTGCCTGCAGAGCTCTATTAGCTTCAGTTAAAGAAGTGTTAGGCCAAAGCTTAGTGGCTTTGAAAATCTCTTTTGAAGGGAATTTCATTCCACCTGATACATCCAGCTTTATGACAAAGGACCAGCTTCAAACACTGTATTTAGCTTTTCTCAGTTGTACACATGACCACTGAAACAACAAGAAGCATGAAACATTTATTATACTTTGATGTAGAGGAAGCATTTGACTCAATTGAATGGTCCTACAATTTTTTTTCTTACTTTAAAAGGTTCTGTTTTGGAGTGAATGAGATTAAATGGATAAAGCTGCTGTGTATTTGAAAGCATGGTTTGGATCAGCTATACTTTTTATAACAAAACTAGTTACCCTGCTTTTCTTCAGCTACTATAGAATCTGTCAGAACAGAAGATTCAAACGGCCTCAGTTTGCTGTAATCCAGAACCTCTGACCTTTCACAAATGCACCTAATTGATCAGTGAAATGATGTGTTAACTAGTGTAACATGCAAAATCCACTTAATGCTTTCTTTCCTCCTACATAAAACAGGTTTTTTAGGTAGGAGACATTAATAGCAATATCGTAGACTATGTTACCTGGAGTTTCTTTGCAAAAACTTTGTCATTACAGAGCAAATTCTGCCACTACCATTTTTTTGTAATGTTCCTCTAAGTCTTTGTTTACCTGAAAAGAGAGGCAGAGAGGAGAATTTCGTCTAATTTGGAGGGAGTGGTATGGAATATGGAGGATGAAAAGAAGTGATAAACATGAGGAGAAAAGGGAAAGCCCAGAAAGGTCAGCTAAAAGAAAAAAAAAAATCATAAAGTTTTATATTACCTGAATATTGCTGTAATATAAGATGGAAATGATACAGAAAGAAAGTGGTTTATGCTAGCAGAACTACATCAGCAATAAGGAAAGCTCAAGTGTTTTGGAGGAAAAATAACTTCTAACCACTTGGTAAAATCATGAAAACTGAAATGTCTTTGAGTGCTATTGAG
This sequence comes from Cnemophilus loriae, assembly GCA_013397755.1. NCBI lineage: Eukaryota > Metazoa > Chordata > Aves > Passeriformes > Corvidae > Cnemophilus > Cnemophilus loriae. Next base: position 199,831 of record VZTF01004975.1, on the reverse strand, counting down.
AAGTACTTTTTACTTTTCAAATTTGTGGGCAAAGTTTTTGGTGACTGCTATTGTAATTTGCTGTTCTAACACCATGTAATGGCCAGGGTAGAGGGCCATTAATCTTGTTCACTGGAAAAAAAATATTTTTCCTGGTAGCTATATGAGTCATTATTTTTTCTTTTTCACAGCATTAATGGTACTATTTTTTTTCTGAAGGAGTTGGCAGCAACTTTTGCCATATAAGGATAAAACAAAGTTATAAAAAAAAAAACCTTCTTGAAAGAAACAATCTCCTCATGAGTTAAAACTGCAATTTATTTAAAATTTAATGAAATGTTTTTTTAATGTATTTGTTGTATTTTGTCACAGCAGCAAGGGTATACATAATTTATATCTTGTTTATAAGCCTAACAAATGTGTTTTCCAGAGATAAGGGGTCTGTTTCTAATACCAGTTATTCTTTGCATAGCAGAACTTTCCTGAAAGGTTTATGAACATTACTTATGATTATTTGTTGATGATGGTGCTTTTTAAAATTGTAACCCCTGCTTTGCATGCCAGAAATCCTGATGCTTATTCACTTCACTTGATGATCAGCGAAGGTCAGCTTCCCTTCAGATCAGCAGGGAATTGAGCATCCTGCCCCCGGCCTGTAGATGTACAACTCTGTTAAGCAAGAAACTCTAATGCTTTATTACCTTTTACAGAAATTTAGATATTAAGACCCTGGGTACAAGATAGCTGTCACTGAATTTACCCTGACATTTTTAGCTCCTGATCCCTATAGTTTACAGTCTAATCTAACATATTGCAAATCCAAATGCCAGAGGGCTTTTATCAATTTGAACTTTGTAGTCCATTTTAGCTATATTTTCTAAAGGGCTGATTTCTCCTTAAGCATTGCAGCAAAGTGCCATATCTTAAGGAAAACCAGCACTGAGAACTGAGCTCTTGAAAATACACATACTAGTGCTCATTGTCACAATTAAACCATCATGGATGAAATTTTAGCCCCACTGAATTCAGCAGCAAGAATACTCATGGTTGCAAGAGAAGTCAGGATTTCACTCAGTGGAATGGAAGCATTATTAAAAACTCTGCTTGAAGTTCACTCTCAGCCTCTTATGGGAAGAAACAAGTTTTTGATTATTACAGTGTTATCATCCTTTTTTCTTTGATTCTCTTGTCAGCAGAGAAATAACACTCACTGGTGGCAAAATAGGTTTTAGAATTATCACTCAGGGAGATGAATGCAGGACTTGTGTACTTCACTCCTAGATCTACTTCTGCTGCCAGCTGAACTGTCAGCTCTCACAGGCATGACGGTCTGCATTTCCCTTTGCAGTGTTTTCTTCACCTTGATAGATTATTAAGCGTAGATTTTTCGTCCAAATGAGAGGTTATATTGTGGTACATAGACAGGATCTGATTTACCACACTGCTGGGAGCAAAGTTGAAGTGACCCTAGCTTGCAAGACATCCTCTTGGCAGTCTGCAAAATGAAGTCTCTAAAGAACCAAGTGGCCTTGAGAACAGATATGAAGTATGTCTGTGCTCTCTCTTTGAGGTTTCTGTGTACAGAGCTGGGTTAGCGATCTGCCTCCTAGTCCCTGATGATTATAAACAAGCCTCTGTGTATGCCTCCAGGTGATTTTTCCTTGAATGGACCTGGTACTATTTTAACAAGTTATGCTTTGTGGCTGAGAGTGAGGTATTGGATTTAGACTCAGAAGGGGAGAGAAAAGTTGCTTTTCCTCTTCAGTCACTGAGTTTATTTGTGAACTCGGGCAAATTAATTCACTTCAATAATTTCTCCAGCATATAGAAGGAGAATAATACTTCTTTATATAAATAACCGCTAGTTCTTAGGTTACTTCAGGTAGGACTGTGACAGAACATGTTCTGCCTGAAACACTAAGGTGTGTAGGAGAAGTGACAGAATTAACAGGAGATGTAGAGGCAGCAGTCCTTGTCCTTGTCACCAACTCTTTGAACAACCTTGAGAAAGTCACACATTCTCTTTGTGTGGTAGTTTCCAGGAGCATTCCTCTCTCAAACAATGGTTTTCTGAGGTCAAAGTAATTAACTTTTGTTAGTCATTCATCTGCTTGAAATTGAAAGTAGTTTTCTCTTTCACAAAGCAGAGGTACTTCATGGGAGAATCTGGCCTATGAAGTAAGGTGCAGTACAAGTGGAAGCGGGGCAAGGGTTCTCTTGTCATCAGCACTCTTTTGCAGAGTTATCCACAGTATTCTAAAATTCATTCAGAAGTTATAGGTTGAAATGAACTGCCCCAGTAAATATGAAGCTAACATCTCTCTCAGAAACAAGGCTTTGTTTTTGAAGTAATCTTAAGTTGCATAAACATCTGATTTACATCAGAGATCTGCAGAAATTTAGATAGTTTAAAAATGAAAATTATGGAAAACATTTTTGAAAAATAAAGGCATATTTCCAATGGAAAACAAATTAGAAAGTTGGAGAGAGTCTTTTTACAAGGACAAGTAGTGACAATGCAAGGTGCAATGGCTTCAAACCGAAACAGAGTAGGTTTAGATTAGATTAGATGCTGGGAAGAAATTATTTACTGTGAATATGGTGAGGCACCGGAACAAGTTTCCCAGAGAAGCTGTGGATGTCCCATCCCTGGCAGTGTTCAAGGCCAGGCTGGATGGGGCTCTGAGCGATGCGGTCTAGTGAAAGGCATCCATGCCCATGGCAGGGAGATTGAAACTAGAGGATATTTCAGGTCCCTTTGAACCCAACCAAATTATCCACAAATAGAGAAACAATGAAAATTCAAGGAAGTAATGGGAACATATAAATAATGCATCTCATAGATTAACTACAGAGCTAATATTAAAAAGATGCGATTATATTTTTTGATCATTACCAAAATTTGTAATGTTTTAATTATTTTATATGACAATAAAATCATGTTGCAAACCTGTATATATACAATGAAAAGATACTCTTTTTGTAGACAGCAAGAATCAAAAAACAACAACAGAACTTTTTTTTTGTTTAAAATTTCAAATTGCTTTAATCTATCTATTCAGGCTGCTGTTTCACAAGCTTGGTTTATCTGTCTCTGACACTCACTGTATGTCACCTGTTTTGTCTTCTGTTTTTTGCAATATTTTAAAATTGAATTTCAGTTAATTACCTACTTAGGGTCTTATTACTAACATCTATTATCAGAGTGCTAGGAAGCCCACCACCCAAGTCTGCACAGAATCTGGTTGTCCCCACTGTGGTATGCTAGTGGATGATGCAATATGAAAGGATCTGGATCTCATGAGCTGTGTTTTCCATGTGTAATTCTTGTAGGCTGCTCTAATTCAAAGCACAGGGCAGTCCCCAGACAAAGCCAGCCAGGTCAGGGGGTGGATGGTATACTGGGATGTGTATTTGTTTAATGCATTCAGCCTCCATGAGCCAGCGATCCCACTCCAGCCTGCTCCAGCCCATGAGTGACACACACATCTGAGTGTGTGGTGGTGCATTAGCACTGTTTACGATGGGTACATTTGGACTTGAGAATGGATCTGGACAGCTGTTTAAATGGAGATTTAAACTAACCTTGTCCTGTCACAAATCCCATTGCTTGGATTCAGCTTGTGCTGCAGCAAAGAAGTTGTTTGTGCAGGGAGGCTGTTTGCCAGCAGAAGGGGACTTGTGCCAGGTTACCTTGTTCTCTGGGAGCTGGTCAGAGCTGCGGTGCCTGCAGTCAGCCCTCCTCGTCCAGGCAGCCTGAGGACACGTGGGTGCTGGGCAGGGCTGTGTGCCTGGTGCCAGGTGTCTCCACTCAGCCCTGGCACATCCTCATTTTTGCCAGTTATCACTGCAAGAAGAAGCAAGTAGGTATCTACCTACTCCCTTGTTTAACCTCATATTCAAAAGCTTCTGGAAATACCATAACAGCACTGAACAGAAATACTTCAAGGCTGCAATAGCACGATAGCAAAATATTATTTACCCATTTATTTTCCCTGAAAGTTTATGTCAGAAGTTGTGTGGCTGCAACAGTTTCTCAAATGGTTCTTGATTTGGGAAGAGTAAATTACTGATGTTTAGCTCAAAGGGTTTAAAAAACAATGGAGGATTTTAGATATTCTGTTATTTTTTTTCTTAGTATTACAGTCACCAATATAAATCTTCTGTTCAGATTGCCTGTGCTTTCCCCTGGCTGCAGAAGGTTGCTTAGCAACCTGCTTGGTTTAGTCATGTGATAAAAGTACCGAGATGCCAAAAAAGTCCACATTAAAATTATTTTTAAAAGGGTGGTATGCTTTTCAAAATAACTAACTAGGTAAAAAGAAAAATAGATTTGTATAACCTGAAAATTTGTTTTTACCCTGTTACTTGAGGTGTAAAGATTCACTGAATTCCAAATTCCAAGCAATTAGTTTTGAATTTTTACAGGCCAATCTACTCCAGATTTCCAGCGTTCAGCAAAACATGCCACTGGTTGCACAACAGTGTGGTTCCTGTTGATAACAGAAAAAATATTGCATGTCTCTGCAAAGAGAATTAATGTCATTATGACATTTACTGAACACATAAAGTAGTTAAACATATTAGAAAATATGTGACTTTGTAAAGGAGTTCAATTTTTAAATGTCAAACTCTCTTAAAAGCAGAGAGATTTTAGAAAGCTTATTTGGATTCCTAGTACAATCACTATCTTTTTTTTAAACAGTATATTTTCTTCAGAGAGTTGGTGCAGCCTCCATCATGGAAATTTTCAGCCAGTGTTATTGCCTGTCAGTTGTAATCCCTCAGAATTTCAGCCAGCAAGGGTATAATAAGGTAAGTTTTGTCTTTTCAAACTCACATCAGATAAAGAATTCTTGAAGTTTATTCTTTAACTCACTTTGTTAAATATTTGATTTTTTCCACAGAAAGTTAAATTCACATGTTTATTAAGCACTCAATTAAAAACTCTCATGTTACTGTAGATACCAATGTTTTAGTGTAGAGACGGAAAAAGGAGAACACATTAATATAAAAGGACTCCAACTCAAATTTCCTTTGCTGAAAAAAACTAAATTCTAACGGAGATTTTAAGCAAGAAAATGATATTTGCATTTGAAGTGGTTTAAATGCATAGTTTCAGACACCAGATTAGTATTAAAGAAATAAAGAGCTATTGTTTTTCTTTTTGTACTATATTTTGGTTAGGTCCAGCTACATTGTGACTTCTTCCTGTTTTCAGAAAGATTCCTTCGCCATTTAAATTTATCAATAAAATAAAAAATACTCTGATGGATATATTGATGGGCAATTACAGCTATATGAACTTTGAAAATGGAAATTCATGTTGCTAGACAGATGGCTCCATTACCTTGTAGAATTTCATTATTAATTTTGTAACGTTCTCTTAGTCTCTTCTGTTTCCTAACCCCACTGACTGAGTTTTTGGTCACTGATTTTGACTTGTGCTGCTACCAGTTCTGTTGGAGCAGATTGCAACCATTTCTTTCTTTTGCATGGCGGGAATATATTTCCTTTCCTTACCTTCATTGCTCCCTGTTAGTCAGTTGGTTCCCTTTTTCCTTTTTTCTACCACCTCTCTGTCGGAACATAAATACATTTTCCTGGCTGGTGAAAGGATATTAATTGCTGTCCAAAGCAATGAGTTGCACCTGCCTGCTGAGCCTCTTGTGTATTTCCAGATAGAGATATATTATTCTGATATATATATTCTCTTATTTAATGTGGTATTACAGTATCACAATTTCCCTTTGCATACATCTGCAAATGTACATTTATGTTTTCTAAAGTATAACTTCAACTGTTCCTTTTGCGAAAAATCTAGTCTCTGAAATCTGTGAGAGGCAACTCTGATAAACAGGAAGATGAAGTGAAACCTGACAACCTAGTTTTAAAAACATATGCATTTATTTGTTATTTGAGGGAAGGAAGACTAGACACAAGCCAGGAATATTCCACCAGCTTTGTGAGATACTGTTCTCTTTCTGCTTTTCATGGTTCAGAACAACAGTCCACTTAGACGAGTGAAAGTTAAAATTATTGTCAGAAAAAAATTCTGTTGAAAGACTCCTAAATTACTCTGCAGGATCAAATATGATGATATCTGAGAGAGAAAGTCTCCTGGCTTCTCATTCCTTTCTCATACTTTAAATAGGCAAGGTATGGAATGGTTTGTAAGATGATTATCTGTGATTTAGGACCACTGAGGAAAATATGTATTTCCTATAAGTTTTATGCCACCTGAGAGTCACCTCTATCTTTCAGACAAACATTCAGGAGAACTGAACGAGACTTTAAAAGGGCAGGACTTGTTTGTTGTCTCACAAGCCAGTGAAGGCATACCTGTGAGGAAATTATGTTAGAGCAGACCCAGCTTTTCAATTTATGAAGTTAAATAAAGCTTTGTAAGAGAGATGTGGAATTTCATAACACTCCATTGAGAGTATTGTGAGGGGCTGAAGGGGGGGGAGGAAGAGAATATACATCACTGACATACTTCATCACTTCACATACAGACATCACAGTCAATTAAGTATAGAGCTCTCTGTCAACAAACTTGACACATACATCTAGGGAATGTCACCAATGCCCCAAAATCAATATTCAAGTTATGACAGACTGACAGCTTACCAGCTGAATGAGCGTCTCCTTATTTTACCTATTACTGCTTCAGAACACTGCAAAGTCCTTGTAACATGAACAAACAAAAATAACTAAGGGATATTACTGAGCAGAAACAAGAGTCAACAATACATACAGAATTTAAGAAAATGAGTAATGAAATTCAGGTCATCAAGGAACTAAAATACAATGTTGTTAAGGAATCTGAAAATACAATTTCTCAATATTCCAGGAAGCTAAAAGTGCATTTTTATGTAATTTATCTGGTTGAATACAACATTCTCTCTAGAAATAAATCACTATGGACCTAGGGAAGAGTTTACCAGTGCTGCAATATTACTATTTTTCTTTTTTTGATATATAAGACCATAAAAGCAGACCTAGCAGAAAAGACCAGTGAGGTAGCTAGTTTGAAAATTGCTTGACAGTGGCCATTATATGAATGAGATGAAGGCTAAACATGCTACTTCTGAAACATTGCCTTTATAAGTGTGGCTCAATAGGTGTACAGCATACCAGCATATCTATGAAAGGAGAATATTATTCTGTCACAATTTTATGTTTTAGGGGATGACAGCCTTATTATGCTCAAGACGCACAATATGTGAATAGTATCATATAAGGCTATACATAGGGGTCTTATTTATGCTAAATAGAACAAACTGGCCTCTTAAAATTGATTTTTTTTAATTTTAATTTTTGTTTTTATTTTTTTAAATTTTATTTATTTATTTATTTATTTATTTATTTTTAATTTTTTTTTGTTTGTTTTTGTGAAGATAAGCTCCAGAGTTTGTCTTTATGGATCCTTATTCCGGCAACTTGGTCGTCAAAATACACATCAGTAAATATTGTGGGAGGTACGAAAAAGGGCACTAAAGCACCCTTAGGCAGTAGCACAAAAAGGTCTGATATGCAAATTTGTCATCTTCACACTACAAATAATAGAATCATAGAAAGGCTTAGGTTGAAAGGCACCTTAAAGATCATCTTGTTCCAACCCTCACCGACTGTGGGCAGGGATACTTCCTACTAGATCGAGTTGCTCAGAGCCCCATCCAACTTGATCTTGAACGCTTCCAGGGATGGGGCATCAACAGCTCCTCTAGGCAACCTGTTCCAGTTCCTCACCATCCTCTGTGTAAAGAACTTCCTCCTAACATCTAATCTAATTATTTTTATTTTAGTTTAAAACCATTCTCTCTTTTTTATCACTATGTCTATGTAAAAAGTCCCTCCCTTCTTTTTGTAAGTCCCCTCTAAGTACTGGAAGGCCACAAAGTTATCTCCCTGGAACCTTCTCTTCTCCAGGTTGAATTACCCCAGCTTTCTCAGCCTGTCTTCGTCAGAGAGGTGCTCCATCCCTCTGATCATCTTTGTGACCCTCCTCTGGACTTGCTCCAACAGGTCTGTCTTTCTTGTGCTGAGGACCCCTGACCTGGGCTTAATATTCCAGGTGAGAAATAATCACTGTTTTTATCTTGAACCATGAACTTGCTTGTTCCACATCCTTCTGTTTTCTTTCGCTGTGCTGCTGTGGGTGGGGTTGGGGGAAGTGGACAATGAAGGGAGAGGGGTGTATTTGGCCATTAGCCAAGGCTAATCCACCACAATCATCTGATTCTTCCACTTTTTACGCCACCTGCAAACTTGTTGAGGGTATAGAGCGTCCTGTCATCCGGGTCATTAATGAAGAAGTTGAACATTATTGGCCCCAGTATCAACCGCTGGGGTACACTGCTACTAGTTTTCTTCCAGCTGGGTTTTGTGCCACTGGTTAAAATCCAGTGGGCTTAGCCATTCAACAAATGTCAATCACTCCACTGTGCACACCCATAACCTGTACTTCATCATCTTGTCCAAGAGAATGTTATGTGAGACAGTGTTAAAAGCCCTAGTAAAGTCAGAGTAAATGACATCCGCTACTCTCCTCTCAGTCACAGAGCTAGTCACCTCATTGTAGAAGGCAAATGTCTGGGTCAAGCGTGATTTGCCCTTCATAATTCTATGAACACTACTCCTGATCACTTTGTCCTTCACATGTTTGGAAATGCTGCTCAGAAGGATTATATCCATTGTCTTCTCAGCTAGAGAGGTGAGGCTGACCAGTCTATAGTTCTCCAGTTCTTCCTCCTTGCCATGCTTGAAGACAGGAATGGCATTTGCTCTCTTCGAGATCCTCCCCAGTCATAACTCTTCAGAAGCAATCAGGAGTGACTCCTCAATGTAATCGGCCAGCTCCCTCAGCAATCAGACCCTACGAACATATTTATGTATTTAAACTTAGTTTTGTCCTAATGCACTTTCTGGAGAAACAAAAGACTTTATAAAACTGACAGCATTTCAGGAGAGACTTTAAGACTAAGCTAATAATGTCTCTATGAAAGTGACTGTAACTATTGGATAAGTGAAAGAGGAATCCTTCAAAATAAGTTCACAATAGTCTGTAAATAACACACTATTTAAAGATCTAACTCTTAAAGATCTCTCCCATGTGTTCTATACATGAACTAAATGTGATGTCAGATTCTAGAGTTAATGAACTAAGCTCAGCCATCCAGACAGAATTTTGAATGGAGGGAGGAACGTAATCAGAGATTATAATATTTGCTTTCTGATCAGATATTTACTTTAAACCCATTAGAAACCACAAAAACCTAGAGAATACACAAAAGTGCAAAGGGCACAGGAAACATAAAGGGAAATAAAGTGACAATTTCTTGATATAGTGGCATTTGGTTATCAAGAGACAACTATTTAAAATGCTGTTTTTCAATAATATGGCATGTAGAATAGTTTATTATTTTATAGTATATTCCAAATTTTTATTATTTGTATTAATTATTGTAATTTCTTGTATCTGCCATAAATTGGCTAATCTTTATTTTTCACCTTTATTCATGTACTAAGTAGAATTTTGCAGTTGCTTTCTGCCGCATTGTTGAACTGAGATTTCTGCTGCTTTCATTAATGCATCGTGTAGCCTTTGTTGTTTACGTTGACACATGATGAAGATCCAAATGTCTATATGTATATACAAGGTGATATATAGAAAATACCTGTATTTGTTTTCTAATGCAGAATTTCATGAGAAAACAGCATAAAGAAACATCTATTTCCCATAAATACTATTCCACCCTTTAATAAACTGACATTTGTTAAATTTGCCACCTACAGAGGAATAAAATGTATATTTGATTACCTCCAGGTAAGTCTTTGAAAGAAAATATTTTTCTGTACTCTTCTAGGATTCTGCTAATTTAGCAGCCAGAAGGAGTTTTATGGTCTGAAAAGATGTAAGCATATTTACTAAAGAGACTCCAGTAACACAAATTTGCAGACATTTTGTAATCACTTAAGCTTAGAAAGAACAAAATGTACTCTAAAAAATACAGCTTTTAAAATGTTCACTGAACACAGCTCCTTTAAATTTTCAGAAGGGCTGCTGCTTACATCTAATATTCAGACAAATACAGTAAGTCAGATTTTCTGAGTGCTGCTTTAAATTGAAAGCAAAGAGGAAATGGTATTCTTATTATGAAGTTAAAGACAGGTATGTGAAATAACTTTTCAAGGTCAAACAGCAAGTGAATTGCTAATGGGGCACAGAGTCCAGATTTTTTGCTGTGCAGCCTTGTATATCATCTAATAAATCACACTAAACCTTTTCCCAAAGCTGAGCTCATTAGTTTAGAATTATTATTGCTGTACCTTTTCCCTAATAAAACATACTTCTCTTTTGGGTCAAGATATGAATGTTGCCATTGTGCTGAAAGTTTGTTTCAGGCCGCTTGATCAAGATGAAAAATCAGATGAAGTCTTTAAACAACTCAGAAATCGCTTGCTCTTGGGGAATGAGAAGTAGAGGAATGGGGGACACAGGGGACACCTGCTCATCCTGATGTCTTATGGAAGGGCAACAGAGCAAGATATAAGGAACCCAGAAGATTTCTGGTGAATGTCAGGTTCTCAACACAGGTACTGCATAATCTAAGGGGCAATGCACAGACTGATCTGCTATTCACAGACAGGGAAGAAAGGATAAGAGAGAGAATAAATAGTAGAAACATTGGCTATAGTAATCATGAAATTGTGGTGTCACAAATCCTGAGGTGAATGAAGAAACAAGTAACAGAGAACTGACCCTGAAAATTAGGAAACCAACTTTCAGATTACTCATGGAATGCACCTTCTTCTCCTCCTTCCCACAGAACTGATCCTGCGCCATGAGTGGAGGTAGCTGGAATGACATACCATGTGATTCATACCAGGAGTAAGGCTGGAATACTAATACCTGAGTCTAGCAAACCGTAGAATCTGAGGCTGCATAGGATCCTTTCCAGAGAGTTTTTAGCACCTGCTTCTTCTGGTACTGTATTTAGCTTAATCTCATTTGATGTTTTTGTCTGATGAAATGTAGATTGTCTATATTTATTTATCCTGGAGACTTCTACAGACACTTCAAGGCACAGTTCATTTGACTAATACAGGCTAGAGACTTCATGCCCTAAATGTGCCTACTCTCATCATTGCCTAAAGGAAGGCTAATACAATAAGCTTAGAATACAGACACCTAACATTAGGTAGAGATAAATCCCATCATTTTGACAGAAAATTAGGCTAGGCTTGGGAAAATTTTTTAAAAATCTTTTAATGCTGCTGTTTTTACACTTAAAGATTAGATCCTCCAATATCATGTTAATAAATACTGCATTTAAATGATGACGATAATTTCTAGAAATCCAAACTCTCAGCAGGTCCTGAGGCTGCTCCATTGTAAACGTGAGTGGCGTGCCTAAGTATTTCTTTGCTGCAATCCCATGTCAGTCATGGTTCATAAGCAATATGTTCCTTCTCATACCAAAGCATCCTTGTAGGAACGGGTAACACATTATTTCCTACCATACAGATGCAAAAAAGAGATAAGGTAAAAAAATAATATGAGCTCTGTTGCGGAATAAGGGTGTTAGCAAATCCAAATTAATCTTGCTTAAACCTCAAAGTAGAAGCAAATACCAACGTATTTGTAACACATGCGTCTTGTATTCTGCTCTGTCTCCAATTATAACTTGCAGAAGAAAGCTACAGGCTGCTGAGAACATAGAACATATCTGGAATATATGATTATTGTTTTTTAACTTCTTTTTTTTAATGGAGACGTCTTTTAGACTTTGAAAATCCTTATGTTGAAGAAAAACAACCTTTTTCTTCCACGTGGACCCATATGAAGATATGCATAATCAAAACCAGGAGTGGCTTTTCTTTATCCTGTAGTTGCCAGTTTGCATAACAGCAGTGGTTGTATGGATGTCTTGACATACACAAACAAATCCATTTATTAACATTCAGAATACATCTGCACACTGCTTGTGTTATTTTTTTTTTCCTCTCTAATGCTGCTCCTGTGCATACACTATTTTCTTTTTCACCATTGGCTTTTTGGCATCAGCAAAGTAATGGAAATGTTGCCTTTGTCATAGAAAATGAGTGAACACTGTATATTTTGTCAAAGCCAGAAAATACTGGCCCTGTGGTAGAAGACAAGAAAAAAAAGAAGTACAAAATGGTGAAACAGTAGGTTCCAACTCATTGGAACTCACTGTTATGTACTTCAAAGGCTTTCAGAATAGTAAAAAAAATAAACAGAACCATGTTCAGGAAACTCAGAATAAGAATGACTAATGTCCTTATCACCTTTCATTGTATCCCGAGAGGCAGTAGTAATTCATTTTTTTGTCAATAATTTGTTTATTTCAAGTTTTTTTAATATTTATCTTTTTAATCTCAAATATAAGTATTTGTAAACAAATATCACTGGTGAATAGTGAATGGATCCTAAAGCAATGAGTTTTCAATCCTTGCTCTTTCATAATATTTTGTTTAACTAGTGAAGCCTAAACCCATTTTCCTGCTGTGAACAAATATTTCTTCTCATATTGCTCAAATTCTGGCAGTGATCTTATGAAACACCAGACAAGAGGTCAAATGCAGAAATTATGAAAGAAGCTCTTAGGCTGTCTTTAATGGCCTGGCTTAAAAGCAGTAACTTCATATATTCTTTGCCAGTTCCTAAACATGGAAGTTAGAACAAATGGTACTCCCTTGAATTTGACTTCAATTTCTGCAAATGCCTCATTTACATGAAGATTTAGCTATGAGGGTTATTGCAACATTTACTATATTTTTCACCTCTTCTGAACTGTAACTTTACCATTTAAATTTGATGCAAAAAAATATTTTGCTCTTCCATCTAAATGAAAACAGTAACTTCTGTAAAAAGTGAGAGTTTATATAGAGAGAGACAGAATGTAAGATCTTGTTACTTTAAAAAAGCAGAGAGTAGTTGATGCACTTGATTCATATATGGTAATAAACGATGCATAGGATGTGCAAAACTTAATACAATATGTGAGTAATATATAGAGGGGGGGGATATATGGGGAGAGGAAAGGTTTAAAGAGACTCTGACTCATTTGGAAGCAATCCAAAAAGCTCTTCATGGCAGCAACACCAAAAGTACAAAACCATGTAGTTTATTTAACACAACATTAAACTGAAATCCCAAGTAGAGAAGGAGGCGGCAGTTTCAATGCATTAAGCATACCTTTTCCCCCCAAGAAGTAACAGTGAGGTTCCATTTGAGTCACTAATAACTTCATTTATTTTTGTTTTACTGATCTTGGACAGTAACGTGACAGAACTGAGCACAGCAAGTGACCTAGATGGTTGGCTACACGCAGTTTTATTCGCTTTTATTTGTCAGTGAAGCTCATTGTTCAGCTGCAGAGATCTTCATTGTCGGCCAAGAAAAGCAACTTTCGGTTGCTGGGTGCGTGCTTGGGTGGTGGGATGTAGTTACGGTAGTAGACTGCAGTGAGGCTGTTGGTATTGGCTTGGTCATGAAACATCACTGGTGAAAGCAGTCCCAGAGTGAGGATTTCACTACTTAATCACATTAAATTATGTAATCTAACAGGGATTTTTTTGAGACTTGAGGAATTTGTGTCTAAGACTCCCGGCAATTCCAACTCTATTAGAAAGTATTACCTAGGAACTACTGCTGCCTATATTGATGAAAGCAACACAAGAAAAACTACTTAGCTGGGATAAACAGGATTAAAGAATAAAAAGTTGTGCAAAGGCAGTTTGGATGTTTATGTCCCATATGAACAGTCAAGATGAAGTATGGCTTCACCGGGTTGAAAGAATTTTGACGGTAAAGTAACAAACTTGATTTTATAGCTTGAAAAGGAAGGCATGACATTTGTATGTTTTGCTTTTGGCTGATTTTCTTCAAGAATTTGCTACCTTGCTATAGGAAATGTGTGCCCTCAAAATTATTTCCTTTCTCCTTCCAAGCAATTCGCGACATGACCAAATAAGGTGCTTGATTTTTATCACATCTTTACAATGCACTTTTGCTAGCAGTGATCCTGGGAGTAATTCAGCTCACATACGAGCAAGTGCCCAAGCAGCTAGGAAGAGGGATTCTGTGAATATGTGGGGACCTAGTCTTACAAGGCTGTTCTTAACATGAAAGCAGTCAAGGATATTCTGTCTGTGGCAAAGTCGTGCAATGGCATTTAATTTCTTTTCTGTGATAAGGGAAGACATTTACTGAGCATTAGAAGTTCATGAAGGGTTGGAGGATAATTTGACAGGCACTTGCAGGCTGCCTGCAAACACCTGAGATAGCTGGATGATACATCTAGAGAGTATCTATTGAGAAAATACACAACTTCCAATCAACGGTGGCCATGTGCCCAATATCAAAACATTGGGCAAGTATTCTTGGATCCTTGCATGAATTTTAAGTTTAGATGTTATTAGAAACAGCATAACAGCAGAAATAAGCTTAGGCAGAGTAAAAGCTTATTATGCATTGTTTATTTCTAAAATCACTGTTATATTGGATTTATAAGAGTGTACTAAGAATATTGCTCTTGCTGTGCAGAGGTATCAGCACTCTCTTTGACAGTAAAGAAGAATTCTGATAAGTACCTTTTATCTCTACAGGATATATTAAAAGAGTAGAAAGGGAAGGGGGATGTCATGACTTTTGTCATGCCTCTGTTGACATGATCATGTTGTAAAGCTGCTGATTATGAGATTACTAAGTGACCTTTCATTATTATTTTCTCCTTAAGGCAGAGGAATTTGGCTACCATTTGATCATGTTCCTATTCTGTCAGCTGTGACATATTCAAGGCATTAATACAAAAAAAAAGGAACTGTTTTTCTCAGATATTTTTACTATTTTGTTGCTGTCTACAGCTGAAGCACAGCAGACAAATTGCTCCTCACTATAGCTAGGGATAGTCTGAACTGGGTCAGTCTAACTGCTGCAGGGCTACATGGGCTATTGAGCAGAATAAAACACTGCTAAATCTGGTTGGGAAGGACAGAATAAATGGGTTATGTGCTTTTTCAGGTATAGGCTGCAACTATATAAACAAGCCTAAATATAATCCATGAAATAATAGTAAAGTCTTTTTACACCAACTTTCTGTGTAGCCTAATGATATCTCATTGTGGATCTGGATTACCTTTATCTCATTGAAATTTGTTTAGAAACAAGAAGAGGAAGACAAAAGCAAAACTGGTAGAATATTTGTATTCATAAAATGGTCAAATTGCAATGATATTAGTTCAAATAAAATCTCATAAATAAAATGCTTTGAGTCTCCTACAGAATGCGTGAATGGAGAGGTAAGTGCCTAAGATTGAGGTCAAACCAGAGAGTCTTCATAAGGTAGAAGAAAAAAACTAAGTAGGCTGTCTAATGGTGGCCAATAGAAAATACTAAGATTACAGCTGGGTCTGCCTTCTCCAGTGTTCAGATATTTTGCAGAGTCAGGATTCGCTCCATGGTTTTTCCCCATCAAGCAAACAAACAAAATTCCAACACCCAGTCAGGAAATCACTCTTTTGAGTTTATTGTCAATACTTGGCTAACTTTGCAAGAAACAGGACTGGATTTCTAGCATCTGTTTGTGCATTTCAGTAGAAGTCCTTTGTAGTTTGGTTGACTTTATCTTCCAAGAAACTGCTCTAGACATTGTTATGCTTCTTCTCAATCTCATCTCTGTCAATTAATTCGGAACTCTTTTATGTGTAGTAGAAAAGATTGAAGCTATGTTTTCTTTCCTCTCCAGAAGCAGAATATTTCTTTCTTGCTAAGGCATATAAGTGGGGTTTGGGATTTGATCTTCCTTGTGAAAGCAGATAGATCTGTGTCTCCCACAACACACATGATTCTACAAAACATAGCACTATGAAAGAAAGCACATAAACCATACTGTCAGGCTGCTTTCAGAGAGAACAACAGTTTCTATCACTTCTTAGGAATTTCTTTTTGAGGTATCAGGAACTGGCAGGCGTGCTTTGAGAACTTTTGCTAGATTACTTCTCTCAGAATTCAGCTGGAAGATTGTTTAATTTCAGGATGCCAGTGTTTTGTTCTACCAATAATGAAATGTTTCTACATATATATGTACCAATACAGTTTCAGGTATCAGATCAGAGTCAAGAAAAAAGTTGAGCAGTATATGCTGTTAAGCTTCAATGAGAAATGGGTGAAATCGTCTGAAATCTTTTGTCAGAGTCATAATTACTATTATTTTTCTGGCTATCAGAGAGAAATATTACCCACCGCCTTTTCATCCACAATTTTATTTCTTTCAGGATGTCTCCATTTTGGGGAATTCGTCTCTTTTGACAACCTTGATGTTAGTTCAGGTAAACACAGCTAAAGTAATTTTTAAATTATTTTTCTTTAATGCTTATCTAATCCTAATGAGATGCTGAATTCAGAAAAGTGTTGGCTTTCATGGCATTGAATAGAAAGGGTCAAGTCTTGTTGCTATTGAGCCTGCTGTAAATATTGCCCTAAGGCTGAAGTCAGTCCTCTGAATCTGGTGTTTAGAGCTGTGGACTCCACTTGAAGGATATTGTACACCATTAAGAAAGTATTTCAGATTCTTTTTTTATTGTTGGGCAGTTTTGGAAGACTCTGATAGGCATAAGTTTGTGTGTAGTAAATATTATTTATTTGGATAATTAATATTTCTTGATTAATTAATAGTCTTTAGAAGCTATTGCTAAAGCAAAGGGGATCTAAATGCCACACACTCTCCATAATAATAAGAAAGTGATGAAGTATATTATCACAATCGACCTGTTTCTTGGACTTACTTTAAGAAATAAAACTTAGATTAGAGTTCCTTCTAGTAGCAAGGCAGTATTTTAAAAACTGTTTCTCAGACAAAGCAAAGGTTAAGTAAGAGGGAGGGTGCCTTGTTGGTAGAACTCACCAGGGGCCAGGTCTGATCCTGGGATCAGTAAGATATTGGCTAAAAATGCCTAAAAAATGTGGCATTACTTTCCAAAGCTAAAATAACTCCCTTTCCTATGTCTGTTTTGAGTTTTGAAGATCTTTTATTAACACTAAGCTTTAAAAGTCATTTATTCTTCTATGTAACAACAGCTATTACCATTTCATTTATCTCTCCTGTAATAGAAAATCTGAGAAGTATGCCAAATCCCTTCAAAAAATAAAAAAATGGAAGTGGCTACAAGGTTGGGGGTGGGGAGTGGAGATGAGCAAACAAACCTACCAGATTTTCCATTTGGAGATATTTTCAGTAGGTTATACTTACTGCTGTTTCCCATATTAAGCCACTTTATATTTTTCTACATGTTGATCTGGATCCCTCATACTAGAAGATTAGAAATCTGTAGGGGAGTGTGAGCTCCCTCTTTTTTAATTGTATCTCTAGCAAAGTGTGTTTATCTCCAATGCAGGCTTCTAATCACTACCATACCTTAATTAATCTTTGATACTTCAAATATTGGCAGCTCCAAGACTGTAATGGATTTGCTATGTAAATATGCTGCCTTCTTCACAGAAGCCTGTGAATGAAAAAGCAATAGATCAGATTCCAAGCAAGAAGCTACCGAGAGTAATCTGCCATCAAGATTGATTAAAATTGTCATTTAGTCTGAAATGCCTTATTCCATGTTAATATAGTCCGAATTCTTAAAAGAATATGAGTTTTAACTAAATGTAATTGTTTACCTTCAGGTGAATTAAGCTAATCTAGAAAATGGAATATTGGTAATGTTTATTGTATTCTTACTAGATGGTAGCAGAAAATAAATGCTAGAAAACATTTTATAAACTAAAAAACCCTTTACAATTTTATCAGATATTAAGAGAATGTGGATAAGTTTTTCTGCTGTTTTGGATCCTATTATTAGGGCTTTCAACAAGGAATGCAGTAATTAAAGACCCATATAATTCATTATACAACAATTAAACCACAAAAACTTGAGGATCTTTCATGACCTCCTCTCATGGAAGGCATGATACTATTATTAGTAATTGTAGGTCTTTAATATTCTGTGTATCAGAGTAAGTTCAGCATAGTTAGTAACTGCGGTACTGAAAAACAAGATTTACAATTCCTTGGCAATTTTTTATCCTTTCTAATGCTCACATTACAGCTTCAACATACACTGTCTGAAGCTAAGAAGTTGCTAACTTTTCTACAAGGTGGGCTCCTCCACATTTATTCACTGACAATCCTCAAAAGCATGGGTAGGGTACAGCAGATCATATCCCTGAATTGTTTGTAGGCATTGTTTCATTGCTTAGGTTTTTCAAACAGGACCACAGAAAAACCTGAGGTTTCTGGTAAATGCTTGTGCTTGTTCTGCAACATTCGTACAGGAATTTAAAATTACAATTGCATGTAATTAAAGTGATTAAATGAAAGAGTAAAACCAGAAGTCATGTACACAATATTTCAGACAAATGATGTATGTTACTCTAGGGTTTTTTTGCTTCCTTTTTT
>VZTF01004975.1:146728-181323 GCA_013397755.1 Cnemophilus loriae | reverse complement strand
CTTTGAAACAAAATAAATTAAGTCTGTAAGTGGTGTATAGGGCATAGAATTTATTTACTGTATAATGTGCTGCACAGCCACTCTCAATTACAATCCACACTAAATCTGACTAATGCTATTTATTATTTGACTCAAGTTCTGCTTAAGAGCTTGATTTTAAAAAGTTTATAATATCAGGTTTAAAGTGAAGTATGTAACATTCATGGCTGAACTATCTTTGAAACCCTTCAAACCCTATGATTTTTTAATTTTAAAAAATAAACCAATGTATGATCATGATTTGCAAAAGTTCTGCAGAAATATGTGCTCTGCTAGGTTTTAGTTGCACTATGAGCAACAAATACAAGCAAATTACATACAAGCGTGACATACACAAATAGTAATGATGCATGCTGACAATATACCTCACAATTACCTTGAATTTATATCAAAAATTGTTTCCAAATTGTTTACTTGTATGAGTGGCAAAAGGAAGGAATTAGGCTTTATAGGTTCGTATTAGAAATCTTTTACTGTCTCTTTCCTTCTGTCTTCTACAAGAAAATAACCTCCTCAATGCCAACATGCTGCCTTCCATACTTTGAAAAGATACTTCCAATCAACGGCTGCACACACCACAGAAGTTAAAACATTCTGCACAGTAGCAACTGACTGGACCTGAGAAATGGTAATCTTTTCTAGGAGAGCATTTAAATTTCCCTAAAGAACAGGGAACCTTCTCATCCACGACCAGAGGCTCCCTGAGGTTCTGGTTGAGGTATGAGTTCAAATGCTTTAACAAGGCTTTTATGCTACTATCTATTCAAAAGGAGATACCTTTTCCTCTGCTTCTTGTTAGAAAGCCTGATGGATGTTAGGTTATCTATATATATATTTTATGATTCAGAGAAGTATTAAAGCGAAGATCTAATTCACCTATATGCATATAAAATATTTTGATAATCCTTCAAAGCTAAACAACAAACAAAACACAACAAAAAAGCCAAATCCACAAACCCAAACCTAACACCTTTTGGAAATGCATTTTCCTTCCTGTCTTCACTTGCTTTTCCTCTCAGACTCTCTCTTTTAACTGTGACTGCTTTTTCCATTTGTTCTGTCCTTCAACCTCAGGTGGCCGGAAAAGTCCTTTTAATGCTGTCCTTGATGTTACTTTTTCTACAAATCCCAGGCTGCTTCTTGACTCACCCAACAACTCTTCTCATCATACATCTCCGTTGCTACAGTTCTTCTTTATCGATTCCAGGATGCTGCTTTCGTTGTACTCTTTCTAATATGGCTGTTGAATTAGGAACTATCCTGTGATTCCTGTGTGATGCTTTTTGGAACAGCCTTGCTAAGTCTTGGTACGCACTGGCTCCAGAGTCTCTCCATTTAGTGGTAGATGGGAAGGATGACTGGAGGAAGAACAGTTATTAAATGAGAATTAAAAGCTACTTCTCATTGCTGTATAGTCCTGAGAAACTGGCTAAGGCATTGATTTACTGGGGCAGTGGTAGACTTGAGCGAATCAGAACTATTGGCAGCATGAAAGAGCGAGTCTCTGGAAGGAGTGATTGGGGACAGAAAGTGGAACAGATGGGAATGTGATACTGCAAGAGGAGTTTGTTAAAAAAATATAATGGTCTTCCTGAAAAGACTTCTTGCTTGTGCCCAGAACAATAAACTGGGACACAAGGACATCGAAGGAAAAATGGGGTTGAATTAACCATTAATAATTCCACCCAGCAGGTGTCGTCTCACTTTAGTTATATGGATTTACATGGAAAATAGTTTTCTGCTTCTTTAGGCCTCAATTCAGCAAAACACTTGAGCATATCCTTAACTCCAAAAGAATTCCAGTTGTACATGACGAGTCTTAGATACATTTAAGGATATAAGTTATAAGCTAAGGGTATAGTTAAGTGTTTCAGAATAGACATGGCATTGCGTGTGGCAGGAGCGTACCACCCTGCCCCCTCTCCCCTTTGTGCGGTCTTTGGAGCAGTGGGTCTGTGATAGGAAGCCTCTACTTGGGTCTGAGATGGCAGCCAGAGACTTCGCAAGACTAAGTGCCGTCTCCCTCCCTGGCTGAGCAACTGTTTTGTACTGGATATCTGTTACTGATCCATCGGCCCTTTGGGTGGACAGAGACTCTCTTCTTTGTACCCTTGAATGAGAGGCCTCCTGAGTGTGTGCAAGTGTGTGCATGCTTTGGGTCACCGTCCTTGTCATGTAGTGACAATTTACCTGATGGGGGTTAAATGTCATTGGAGCGTCACTGTACTTACCTCCACTCTTTGTTATTTTTAGCCACTGGTCTTCATAGCAAAATAAATTTTGTTTGCATTTGTTATCTGAGTATGAGTTTGTTTTTGTATACTCCCATGACATTGGGTCTCAACAGTTCTTTTCAGTTCAGTGCATTCAAGGCAATTTATTTCTGTTTCTTTTTATGTTACTGGCTCCATTTTAAAACTGCTACTTGTTTGCTTGCTTTATTATTTCAGACCTGTTAACAGTCCGAAACCAGCCAGGGCCATCCACAAACCAAAAAACAAAACAAAAAAAGACCAACAATTTTCTCAGGAAATGGAATTTTCTGTGAATCTTTTAAGCCTGTGTGTCTGCAGAGGGCAGCATCAACTTTTTCTGTATTCTAATTCATTCCTCTACTTTGAGAAACTAACATTTTAAATATGCTTTATAAGCACTTATGATTTTAAATAAGAAAAATACGTCTGGCCAAAGCAGATGATAGCATTCTCAGGAACAACATGGAACTTTTAGACTTCCATCTGATCTAGTTAGAAAACTGATCCTTCTGGAGACATAAGTTGTCTTTGACCTCACCAACACTTCAATTTTCTTGAAAATAATCTCATTTCTTTTTTCCTGTGAAGTAATATTGGTTCTAGATTCTTTACAAAACTCTGTCGTTCTTTCTTTTAAGCTAATAGAGTTTTTATCTGGTTTTGCTGTTATTGAAGCTTCTGGAGTTCTTATTTCTTTATAATGTTCAATTAGATTCATAACATGAATTAGAAATAAACATTATACAGTTATGCAATAGGCATTCTGATATTGCTTGTGGGTGACAAATATGTTTTTCTTCCTTCTAGAATTTTTGTTTGCTTTGCCCTGAAACACTGCATTTGGACCATCCTCTGAATGTTCCAGAAATGACAGTCTTGGCAGGATATGTTTCAAGGATTTAAAAAGAAAGAATATCCATGATCTTATCCAATCTCCTTCAGAGGCATTATTAAATACTGTGTCTTAAGCTTGTTAAAAGTTGCTGGGAATTGTCCTATAATTATACTTTGTCATTATCAAGGAATAGACCATGATAAGGACAAGAGTCATGTCAAATTCTTCCATTCTTATGGTCTTAATTCTGATATCTTCCAATTTCTTTGAGTTGGAAAGGTCAGTGTACTTCTTCTATTAAAAGCTGGGGGAACTAAAGTTGTTTCAAATTTGGCAGACTCTCACACTCATCATTCATAAAAAACTTAAATTTTGGTAGATAAATTTTCTCTACAGACAGTAGAAAAAACTATTGCATTTTGATATATATAAATTTTTTAAGGTAGTGTTGGTTGTCATTTACTGAAACTCTTATATGCTTTGAATAAATCTTACTATATTCAATTTTAGCAAATTATTAAACAAATCTCCCTTATGGATAATTCAGTTTTAGTACAGTATGTGAGGATTAAACTACTGTTAATGCTCATTTATAAATTAGTATCAT
Source organism: Cnemophilus loriae (assembly GCA_013397755.1). NCBI lineage: Eukaryota > Metazoa > Chordata > Aves > Passeriformes > Corvidae > Cnemophilus > Cnemophilus loriae. The sequence continues at coordinate 177,587 of VZTF01004975.1, read as the reverse complement.
ATTTTGGGGAGATAAGATTCAGGCAAAAAGGGTATTACAATTTTCCAGGAAAACTTTTAAAATTAATACTTCGATAGTACCCATAGTAACATTGTTATAGCTGCCTTTCTGAATTTTATAAACAAGTTCATGTTGTCTAAAAATAATCTATAATTATCAATAAATACATTATAAAAAGGCCAAATATTAAAAGTTTTGCATTAGACACTACTGCTAAATAACTTGGACACTCTAATATCTGAAGACTTATCAAAATAATAGTAGGCTTTTCTATATGAGTCCTAGACCAACATAAACAGCTTGGTCCCTGAAAAGCTCTAGTCTTTAATCCAGGATACAAACAATCAGCTTCTTGTCATCTACTAGGTCAGATAATGACACAGAAGCAATATTTGAGATTACATACAAGCATCACATACACAAAAGTATTTGAAGTTTTTGAAGATATAGAGAGGTATCCCTCAAGGATAAGTTATAGTAGTGTGTTTCCCAAACACATTTTTTTTCAAACCAAATTATAATTTGTTCTTTTGCTAAAATACTCACTGGACGCTAAAAATAAACTCCAGCTATATAACTACATAAAAGAAATAGATATATTGAGGACTTTTTAGTGTGCTTTTGGTTTCCTGGTTCAAGTGAAGAATCATCAGAGAGGGTTCTTCTTAGAAATCATCAGAAAAATAATTCCCACTGACTTTCCGGCACAGCATAAAACCAGTGTATGTTTCAACAACAGCAAGAGATTAATGTCTTACTCAGAAGATACACCTTAGTTTGTTGGATTAGAAATTCTTCCATCTTATCTCAGATGAGCAAACAAATATTAACCGGTAATTAGCAGAGAAAGTCTCTTACATTAGAAGGCTTATGTTAAGGAATACTTTGAAAATTCAGGCTTTAGCGCAAGCTTTTTGATTACCAAAGGGACACAGTTACAAAAGCATTGCAGTATCTGTTCTTATTTTAAAACTGACTTTTCAACTTTTGATGAGAAAACATGTAATAAAATGTGATTAAGTGTTGGTAAGCATTGTGAATAGATAGATGTCTGCCAAGTGACCAAAGAAGTTGTCATTAGCTGGAACAATTGAGATCTGGGAGAGATCATAAAGAACGCACAATTATTACGGAGACACTCTTTGTGAATGGAAAGGCATGATCAACTTTTCACAAAAACAGCAGCAGTGAGAGTTTTCAATACTTTCGGGTAAGTGAGACAACAGATGTGGGTACAGACTTAGTCGCTTGGTGGACAACAAATATAACATTTGTGAAGATACAGGACTAAAGGCAGAACCATTCAAGGACACTTTCAGGAGCGGGTTTACCTTAAGATGATCCTGAGACCTGAAAGCAGTGTAATGAAGATTCATCTTACAGGTGATGAAGAGCTTACAGACCAATCTGTGAACAATGAATGACAAGGGTGCTGGAAAATGTTAGCTGACCATGAAGAACAGCTCAACAATCCTCCCTCACAAAGTAGAATGGCATGATTATTTTGCTACTCTCAGAAAGCAGAGATATTTAAAAATGAACAGATAATATTTCACAAATCAAATTGGATTTATTGATTAAAGTTTTTAGAAACACTTGGTAAAAAGAGGCATATGTTGGCTGAATTTGGAGATGTACCTGATGGTACAAGGAGTGTTGGAAGGGTGCATTTACAAACATTAGTGAGTCTTCAAATAACAAACTTTTATATTCTTTTCTTAATTTTTTTTTTTTAATAATTGCAATGGTTGGAATTTGATTACTTTTATTGCATTTGCAGTCACTATCTATGCTAAACGTTCCTTTGTGCTTTTAGTAGATAGACTAGAAAATGCATTTGTTGCACCTGATAATTGCAGCCTAAATACCATAATTCCAAAATATAATTTCATCATTGCCTCTTTTTCTTTTGTTCCTTTAATCAGAGTAACATTTTTTAATAAGACCTTGACCACAATTAAATAAGAGTTGATGCCTTCTTTTTTGCCAGGAATAATTTCCCTTTGCTCTGCTATACTTTATTTTATGCTCCATGATGTTACAGTAATTAGAGCTGTCTGAAACATGTATACATTTTAATGGATTCTGCCCGAAACCATCTGCTGCATGTGTACTTTCACCTGCCCATTCCAGATCCACTTTAAAAATGTCCAGATATAAACCAGCTACAGCGCAATAAGCTGTAATTGAATTTGATGGGCCTAGTATTGCTAGGAGGATGTTGGCTACGAAACGAAAGCTACTCAGGTACAATACTAGCCATTAACTGTAACAGTTCATTCAGGAAATCCATCCTCAGTTTCTTCATTTTTATTTTAGGGTATGACTACGATTTTAAACTCCTTGTGTATTCTCCGAATTGGCTATTTATTTTGGCAGGAATGCTACTTGGTCCTGTCATTCAAGCATCACTATAGTGAAGAGAATTCCAGAATAATCTTAATGACAGAGACACTGCATTATTTGAAATTATATTTTCATAAATAAAATCATAAAAAATATTAAAACCAAATGATGAATAGAGTTAGTTTTGTTAATATTATGTTTCTTAAAAACCTCTGCTGAATGCATGCTGAATGTACCATTTTCTCTTAATGGAAAGTAAGATTGAAACCAAAGGCTTTTATTTTATGGATAATTTTCAGATCTATGTTGTACATTGAGGAACAGTTTCATATTACGTAGCAGTCACTGTGTGAAAGGTTATCCATACACACCCAAATTCTGATTCACACATGAATATATATGTGTGTGTGTGTTCCTATTCATATCCATATTTATTTGTTATATATAGTTTCTTGGTATCAAGAAACACAATTCATTCACTCGAATGTGTACATACACATATAATAAAATATAGTAAAGTTTATATATATGTGTACATTTATCTATAAAGTTTTTAAGATTTTTTTCTTAAAAGTTTTCTAGTGAAGTTTTATGATAATGACTTAACTTTGAGAGAATCTTCTGCTGACAGTCAAGCATCAAAGCTTCTGATCCAAAACTGCATCAAAGCTGCTTTTGAATGTTGCACTGAACATTCTGAAACTTTTAAGTTCAGCCAAGCATTGACGAAGCACAAAAGAGAAGCCATCACTCAAGACTCCTAATCGTATGGAATAAATAAACTTTTAGAGCACTTCTGAAGCTACCAGAAAAGATCATCCATGCCACAATTATACTTCACTGTAGCAACTTTTTGTTGAATTTCTTCTGCACCTAGATAATGCAAGACTTTAGTCTTCTGCAAATAGAGAATGACTATGCTGTCATAGAATATAGTATCCAGGTAAAACTACAAATTAATATTACAAAGAAACAGATGAAGTATAAATCTGTCAGTGGAATCTCTCCACATTTTACAGAGGTTTCTATTTTTTTTTCAATATAAGTAGCTTGTATGGTCTTTTTCAATTATTTACATTAGCTGCTGTCATATGTGAGGCCAAAGTGATCTTCTACAAATGGCATAATATTTGAAACTCCAAGTCAGCCTCACCTCTCTGCGTGGTACGGTCATGGGACAGATCCTCTGAAAGACGTGTTGAAACATATGAAAAACAGGGAGGTGATTATGGACAGCAGATCTTACAGCAGTCTTTCAATATATAAAGGGAACTTAAAGGAAAGAGGGAGATTTTTACATGGCCTGTAGAGATAGAACAAGAGGTAATGGTTTTGAAATAAAAGAGGGTAGATTTATATTGGCTATAGGAGCATATTTGCTATAATGAGCGTGGTGAGACACTGGAACAGGTTGCCCAGAGAATTTGTAGATGCCACATTCCTGGAAGTGTTCAAGGTCAAGATGGACAGAGCTTTTAGCAACCTTGTCTTTTGAAAGATGTCTGTGTCCACGGCAGGAGGATTTGATGTTTAAAAATCTCTTCCAACCCAAACCATTCTATGATTCTGATATCCTATCTGAATCTGTGACTTTCTATTGCAAGCATTTATACAATTTCAGGAGTTCGGGGTAATTTCCATACACCCTAATCAGTGAAGCGGGGCTCTACATCTCTGTCCATCATTTCTAAAAGAATAGTATTGTTTAATTTACAGTGAACATATTTTCAGGAGGTGGCAACTCATTTTTATCAGAGCTCTTTCACTGTGTTGTAATCTTAAATATGCATCAGAGATATGCTTTGCTCCTTTTCAAATCTGCCCTTCTCTTTAATGTTTTTATCCACACACTGGTTAAGGAGATTGGTGTTCTGTCACTATCTATGTTGTGTTTAAAACACAACTCTTACAATTAATGTGCAGGAAATTATATTCTACTGTCTAATGTTATCTTGATGGTTATACCATACCTGATGAAAATGGATTCAACAGCACAGATTATCCCCAAATCTTACTATTTTATAGAAAGGCTAGTTTAAGGAAGTGAAAATTCTAGTCTAGGCTTTATCAATTACTTTTTTCCCAGCCAAGAGGAACAATTTTCTGTCTCTAAGGTCTATTCTCTAAGGTACAATGTTCTCTCTTCCATGTGCGTTTTTTGTGCTTCATTTGGTCTGCCTTTCTGACATGTGTGATAAACTGCGTTGCAGATTTCAAAGTGATACTGTCCACTTTGGGTAAGGATTTAAAATCTCTGGCTTGTTCTTTTTATTTTTATCCCATAAATTAAATATTACTTTAAAAACATATTTCTGTAAGTCTTTATCACCATCTAATTGGTTTAAACAAGACTTGGTTTGATGACATTTATATTAAGTCAGAAATATTGCATGGCAATAGTTCTACTAGCACACTAACAGCCTTGTCTAGTTTTACTTTTCACTATCCTACTAATACTAATACAGTACTGAATCTAATTTGCCTTTTCCTGAAAATACTTCTGCTAATAATAGCCTATATTTTCTGTCTAGTTAGACTTTTGGAAATAGTAATTTAAAAAAAATATCTATATATCTATATATCTTATATCTCATTGTGTTCTGGACCTCACCTTGCTGATTTTTGTTTAATTTTTGAGAGATTGTATCTGCAACGAGAGCTAACAGGTACGAACTAAACTGTGGAAGTTCTGTCTGACCATCAGGAAACAAGTTTTAACTCTGAGGGTGACCAAGCACTGACAAATTGCCCTAGGAATTTTTGGTCTCCATCCTCAGAGATATTCAAAATCTGTCTGGACATGATCCTGGGCAACTGAATCTACATGACCCTGCATGAGCAGGGTGGGGCTGGAACTGACGGCTTCCAGAGTTGCCTTCCACCTGCGGTTCTGTGCGTTTCTGTTAAAGTCTCAGTGTTTCTCAGTAGAGCAAAATCACTTCTCTGTAGATCTTAGCACTGTCTTTGTCAGTTTGCAAACTGTTTTGAGGGGAACAATTAAAGGGGGTAAAATTTACCATCTCTTCAATTCCATAAGTCTAATGGCTAAAGAAATGTGAGGACTGTTATTTACCTTTTGAGAAGGTTTGAAATTTTTTCTCCACGCAATCAAAACAAATTTATATTCTTCCATTTTTATTGGAATTACTGAGCACAGCACAATAAACCGACTGATGCTACAAATGTGCAAAAGATCTGCTCCATTTTTCTAAGAATTTTGATATTTACAAATATATTGAACACAGATTTTTTTTTCTGTCTTTCAATCACCTAAAGATGTTCCCTTTTTAAAACTTAGAAAAAGTTGTTTTTATTGACATAATTTTGATGCTTTTAATATAAGTTGAAAATCAGTCTTTTCTTTCCTATTTTAGACCAACTATTGTAGGCATCCTGTTTTTTCCTCAACTTGATATAAATTTGTTTCGCTTACACTTTCACCACAGTAGAAGATGTTCTTACCATATTGGTAAGAATTACTCCATCACATAGAAAGCATTTTTTGTTTCCTTCCTTAATTATTTAGATTATTTTCTCCTCAAAAGACCACTCAGGAATAGAAGACTGTGCATAACACAATGTACTATAAATTGCTTTTTATTTTCCCCCGAGTTACATCAACAATTTTTTAACAAATACAGTCCTTGACTGATTTTAGATCTCCCTGTTTTAGGCAGACAATCATAGTGATGAAATTAGGAGCTCACTTGCCCAAGGCTATTTCTATTTCCATTGCAAAGAAATGGGTGTTCTGAAAGGAAAGTTAAATCTCAGGAGTTTCTAAGGGCCCTCTAAAGACGTTTGCATCTCCTCAGCAGCCACAGAGAATACTTGGGACAGCTGTATATCTAACTTAAGTGCCTCAGTAGAGTGTTTAACACTAGCTTAGATGTATCCAGACATGCTCTGTCTTTGAACACAGATTCACTGACTGTAATCAGATCTATTGTTTACCTTCCAAACCCTGGCCTTGTATTATTTGCTACTCAGTAGTAATATTGCTACAGCAGCATCACTCCAGTTTGTGCGCAGACATCACTGAAAATTAAGCTGTGTGCCTTTCGCATTTAGGCTAACAGGTTTTTCAACATCTTTTGCAACGTTTTCCCATTAAAAATTCCTCTTTGCTGTGATGGTTTTGCCACTGACTTTACCTGAATGCTACATTGCATTTGCAAAATGTAAATTTTAGAAAGTCATTAATCGTTCTCCTGCAAGCCTGAAATACTATTGGCTTTTTTGTGACTCTGGGCTTTGGCTTTCAGAACTCCTTGCTCCTATAAAATTTAAACTATCATGATGATAGGATCAGAGAAGTGTCCATCTTCAATCTTTTTCTGTCTAAACTATGTTTACAGAACCTGAAATTGTCTGGAAAATGTGGTGGATGCTGTTTTCAAGCTGGGAAAGCTGCACCTGGGGAGAGGATCTAACCTCAATTTCCTGTTGGTTGGTGAGTGAGGCAGCCCAGGATCCCTTCCTTCTCTGTTCCCATTCTCACAACTGCTTGTCTCCTTTCCTCAGTTTCTTGCATTCTGACTAGGATCCAAAGGTTAATTGGTTGCCCATTCACTAATCACAATTTGCCTTCAATGTCATAAACCATGACTGCAAGTTCTTCCTGATCTTAGCTAAAGAAAGCTCAAGGGTCACTCGTGAAAAAAAAAAGCTGCTCTCATGAGTGGCTCACAAGGGGCATGAAATTTACATTTTTAGTAAAGGAAATGAAAAATTAGGAAAAATATACAGCTGATCCAGTGGGACCAACTAAAAACTTTTCCCATTCTTCAACTGATTTGAAATGCCTTTTTTAGATACTTAGCTAATCAGAGAAAATTATTTTTTTTTTATTGCTATCCATGACTGAAAATCAAAATCCCTGCTTTTGCAAAACTAAGACTATGAAAATGAAATATATTTGTTTGTTAGGGACACGGTCATTTGTCTTCGTGCACCATCAATTAATGTACTTATCATCTCAATTTCTGGTATATAAAAAATTAAAACAATTCAGAAAATATGTTCTAACAGCACTCTAATGACCACTTTGAATAAAGTAAATGAGACAGCATGGTTTCAAATTCTGAAATAAATGCATTTCAGGATGATGTAAGACATAAGGTAAAATACCAGTTTAGCAGAATGCCGCCAGTAGAGAAGGTAAAAAAAATAGTTGTGTGATGATAGTCCAAAGCTTACCAACTGAAGACCTAAATTTTTTCTACTCTTTCTTTGAGAAGAAGAAAACACTTTAAACTATGTGGCAGGAGAGTAAAGCTACAAAAGAACTCTAAAGAAACAAGTTTCTACAAGAAAAAAGCAAATGGTTCTTCACGAAATGTGAAACTCAAATCAATGACAATGTAGTAGAAAAATATGAGAGAGTTCAAAATAAGTCGGGGGACAAATTGCTTTGAGGTATAGAAATCTCACAGGGAGACAGAAGGACCATTTGTTCTAGTAAATTGACATAGCAAGCTCTACTCCAGAAAAAATCATAACCACCTTAAAAGTAGATCAAGGACACAGCTGAGTTCAAGAAAGACTAGAGGCTAAGGATTCTAAAACCTTTTTGGAAAATTATAAAAATTCCACTGAATGCATTTTTTTTCTAATGGATATTATTCCCTCTATGACGACAAATGTCTTGTAAGTGTCTGCTAATTTTCCAAGAAGTTTTGGTTGGTTGGTTGGTTGATTGAGGGGGGGGTTTTCATTTTTTTTTTTTTTTTTAAGTCTGGTAGGACTAGTTCAGGAATACTAACTAAGAAGCCAACTAATCACAAGCCAAGACGGCTGAGTCAGAACTTATTAGGTAGACTGTGATATACCGCACTTCATTCTATGTGACTAACATTTCAAAACTATCTGACCATAGCAATGTTTTATAACAGAGATGCAGGGATACACTCTGTTTGCTTGTGCTTCTGGATATACACTCTCTGTTTAGTTATTTGCGTAGCTAGTCTGAGGCAGTAAAGCAACCAGGGTAGATTTAGCAGATCAACACCTCAAGGAATGTATTAAACTGGAATCGTACTCAGGCTCATAATCAAGGACTGAGACATCTAACACTCTCATTTGAGTTAATTGTTTTGCCATGGCTTTCAAGCACAGAAGAATTAAGTCAGTGAAGGACATTGCTTATGCTTTATGCAGCAGCACTTGGTTTATGCAAATGATGGCGTATGGTTGGCAAAGCAGTGTTATTGCAATTAGGGAGACTTAAGATGGTTGGTCAAACATGGATTGAAGCTTAAAGGTCATGTGTGTCGTGCACACAAAGCTTGTGTGTCGTGCAAAAAGTAGCTACTGCTGTTGGAACTGATCCGGAATTATTGTAATTTGAATAATGTTAAATTATCGATAGATATATACGAGTTTATTATGCCCTCAGTAGTTCCATTAGCCATAATTAGAACCATGACTAAAACCTGACAAACACTTTATTAAAAGGCCCCTCAAATTATTGCCCTAATATATTTTTTAAAATATGACTATGTTGGTATATTTTAAAAGTATCTGGTTTGATTAAACAGGAACAGAGAGCAAAGAGTTTTCAGGATAATTTTAAACTTGGAAAAATTTGAATTTAATGAATTAATACAGTCTCCTTGGAAAGTAACACAAGGACGGTCCCTTCATAATATTATTTTTTCTGCTTTGTATAAGAGAGGTGTTCTAAAATCTGATGGATTATGCTCATTACCATTATAAACATGCAGAGCAATTATTATCTCTGTTGTTTCATTTATACTTTTAAAAAACTTCGGGCTTACTTTGTTTGTGTGTATTTGGAGAGCAGATGGCTTCTTTGGTATTTAAAATGACGGTAAGAGTATTGATGCTGCCGGTAGAAACTGGAAAAAGAAAAATAAGGAACTGAGCTTTTGTACTTAATTTAATTGTCACTCTCAGTTTTACTTTCTGTTAGGTTTTTTAGCTGTTTTTAAAGAAGACAAAAAACAAAGCAACATTTCCCAAAAGCTTCTGTAAGCAACAAACAAACAAATGTTTATTCACTGTAGATATTTAACTTTATCGTCTAAGTGTCTATGGCTTGGTCAGGAAAGGGAATAAGGCACCTCGACTCAGACTGCATTAAGGTGAGCTGAAGCAGCTTATGGAGTGTACACTCATCAAGCTTGCAGGTGGCACCAAAGTGGAAGGACAGATTGATAACAGCCGTTCAGAAGGGTGTAGGAGTCTGGGCAAATGGGCCAACAGGAACCTCCTGAAATTCAGCAAGGATAAACAGCAAATCTTGCACTTTTGAAGGAAGGGATTCCTACGGTGTTATAGACTGGGACTTTGGAGCAGCACTGCTGAGGACTTGGGGAGATGCTGGCAGATGGAAAGCTGGGCATCAGCCTGCAGCGTACTCTGGCAACAAATACCAAGAACACTCAGGTTGGCACTAGGAGGTCCAGGAAAGTAGTTATCATCCTCTGCACTGTACCTGTCAGATCACTTCTGGAGGCCTGTAGCAAGTTCAGGGTGCAAGAAAGATGTTGATCAGCTGGTTTCCAGACATGGAATAGCATAGCTATTTGATAAAAATATTTCTCTCAGTTTCAGTAATATTTGTTGTGCCAGTAGCTAAGGAAATAGTGAACTTTTGCATTGAAATGAAACTTCTATGTTTGGTTTTGATGCTGATCATGTGCCAGTGCCACCAATATTCCTTTTGTTAAACCAATAACTAAACTGAGAATTAATTGTATTTTTTTTTTTTTTTTTAATTTCTTAGCTACCTAGGTGCTTTAGTCAGCACTCTGCACTACCGCCACTGTTCCTTTCTTCTTTCTGTGATTTGGAAACCATCTTGGTCAACAAGACTTCATTTCTATCTAGCAAAAATTCAGTAAAGGCCATTTTTCGTAAAAAAATTAAAATTGTCTTTCAACATTTCTGCTGTGATAGCCTACAAGATATAGCCTTTTCCTATACTGAATTTTAGTTCCCTGCTCTCACAGCACGAATTCAAACCTTTAGCCCTGAACTCGTGAGTGAAGAGGGGAGATGATAGAAAAGTGTTCTCAGCATTAAAGTATGATTTAGTGAGGACTGGTTTGGTGGGTTATATTCAGTTTCATCTGTTGAACCTTTTCCCCTTATGCAATATAATTCCAGAAACACTGACAAGGAAAAAGAGCTAATGTGATTATTTTCAAAATTTATCAAGGGAAAATCCTAGTGTAGCCACAAAGGTAGCAGCTTAGGTAAGATTGTTTCCAAATAAGAAGACAAACAACAGGAAATAGAAGACTACACATCCAGAAACCCAGAGTGTCTCTGTTTAAGTGCTGTTCTGTGTCTTAAGTGATGTTCTGTGCCCTTGGTCTTTCTTATTTCAAAACTGAACATTTATTGTTTGAGTGGTAGGATTGACTGCGTGAAACTCTTAGTACTAATGCAGCACTGACAAATTGCACTTTTTATTTAGTTTAATAGCAATGTTTAAAAACTGGCTTATCAAGTAGTCTGTAATAGGTTTGCAACATTAATTTATCTGATGACTGAGATGTTGTAACGTGACTAGATTGTGCACGTTTAATAGGAAGCTGACTGAAAAAAATGTTCTAAACCGATAAATTACCCTTCAGAAAGCATTTGTGATTTGAGAGTAAGTAAGGATTGGAGAAGGTTCTTGAACACAGGAGGTTAAATAACTACTCAGAATAATAGTATCAAAAGTGAAAGAAGTGTATTGCTGAAGAGAAACAGACTGAGGTGCCTGCTGTTTCAACATCAGTATCATCAGAGACTAAGACTTGAGGTAAGATAGAGATGTATGGACTGCTTTATAGTTTTAAAACCTATAGCAAGTATGCTGTTCTTACTGTTAAAATCACTTTAAGAGGCTTGTTTCATCTAGTTGCAGACTGACCAAATACCTCCAAAGTCAATCAGTTTTACTGGATCAGCATAATGAATGCATAGAGAACTGTACCCTTAGGCCTGGCTAATGCAATTAGTTTGGGGACTTGAGAAGGTCTAAGATTTGTAAATGAAGAGCAAACTGTGTAACTGTGGCAAAGCTGAAGCATATTTTCATAGGATTACAAATTGGATCTGTGAATTCTTTAAAATCCACCTCCCTGTATCTATTTCAATGAATCAAGAAAGCGATTCTAGTTAATTGCTAATGACTAATCTATTGAAAAGTCAAAATGTTAAAACAAATCAGAAGTAATTTTAAGTTGTTTCATATATTAAAGGCATCTAATTGAATAATTCTTTTCCAAAAGTTTTAAGAGGTTATATTATATAATCTCTTAATTGATTTACTTAATTTAGCTGCCAGAATTTCTCACAGGAGTTACTTTTAAAGTACATGATGAAAACTACTAATGAAAAAAGGTTATTGTGCTGTATCCCTGCAGTAGCACTTTATATTAAGTGACATTAATTGCTTAATAATTACAATACAAGTCGCAATTGCAGTATAAAGAAACAGCAGTATTCCCATTACTCATAATTCAGTTCTCAATAAATACATTCAGTTTACAATTTCTGTATTTGTGACTAATACCCCAAATGTGCCTATGTTATTGTGTGTGTCCAGTTGATTCATCTCTAGTAATGTCATTTTAATTTAAAACCACAATAGAGCGGGTCCAACCAGCTCTGCTAGCCTGAAATATGCCAGGATTTCTATGTTAGAAACCTCTTTTATAAAAATTCATAACTAGTCTGTAAAACTGGGATTCAGCCTGAAACCTGGCGTGTGTTAGGGAGAAATGTTTTTCACAGAATTTCAGTCAACGTGGTTTATCTATTTAATGTAAAAAAGTGTAACTCAAGAGTTTGGACTTACCATTGCTGTAAAGAGTATAGAATCCTAAATGCAGTCTGGCATGACTAATTTTTGTCACTATGTCTTTACAGTTTGTTAATGACTGAGCATGCTTTTGGATACCTAGTTCTATATATAGGACAAAGTTTAAGACAGAGGAGTTTGGTAAATTGTCCTTAAAAATCTCTTACAAGGTTGAGGCTTGTATACAAGATAAAGTCATAACTAAATAGAAAGCAGCACTTGGGAACTGAGAATCAGGAAGAACCGTTCTGTTTAGCAATTTCATTGTTGTACAGTTTGAGGAGATCAGGTAATAAATTTTAAAGATTTATAATTTAAAGACCAAAAAGCTTTGCAGAAGCTCTGTGCTTCTAGTACCTCTTTATTTTTCTGCACATGCAATAATAAACATTTGGTTCAAAAGGCCAATTCTAAAGTGAGCAAGATATAAGGCAGAAACCAAATCACAGGTCTTTGCATGAATGCTGTTGCATACAAATTTTTGATGACCCTAGAGTGGTCCAACCTTGGACCTGAAGGGGTTTCAAACAGTAGGGAAGTGACCTTTTTTTGGTGTCATCTTTCAACGTAATTGAAAATATATACTGACTCCCTAAAACAATTAGGTGTGCACATGAGATGGACTATATGCATTTAGATGGGAGGTGAGATTGTTTTGTTTTCCTTCCAAAAAGGTTGAACAAAACTGTAATTTTAGGACAGTTGATCAAAGAAATATGTGGTTACTATCACAAAATAGATATGTATTTATGTGTGTATATGTGCACATGCATGTGTATTAATTTTGTAGCATAAGATAAGCTCAGTTCTTTCAGAAATATTACATGGTTTAGGAATGGTACTCCCCAATTTATTTTCCCTCCCTCCAAGGCTCCAAAACCACTCCATGGACTTGCTTCTGCTCCCTGCCTTCTCATCATAGGTGGCCAGAGAGGAGAATTGGAGACACAAAAGACAAAGATCATGGGCTGAGACAAAAGCAATTTAATGGAAACAGCAACAAGATAAGAAAATTAACATTAACAGCAACAATATTAATAACAAAAATTTAAGACAAGAAGTGATTTACATGGAAAGTCTGTGGCAATACTGACCATTTTGCCCACCACACTTGCTCCCCCCTGAAGTAATACCCTTCCTCTCAGAAGTCAGAAAGTCCCTTTTTGCTGCCCCTGTCAATGATGTAAGGTGGTATAGATTATCATAATGTCTTGTCCACACCCTCTCCCACTGAACTGGGCTGGAACCAGGACAAAATTGTATTTAAAAATATTCATCAAAATCAAATATAAGTGAAAATTATTTACCCACAATTTAATTTCAAGTACCTTTCAAATAAATTTCCTTTGACACATAGAAATAAAACATTTGGATATATGTTTCCAGTTACGGGTTTCCATGGAATAAGTCTTTTTAATTATATCATGCTATCTAAAGTGTAGCCCATTCCTTGTCTTTTAATGTTCTTTTCTTTTCTGTACTTTTTCCTCTCAATTTTCTTTTACAATATTCTTTTAGAAAATCTAAACAAGCATAATTAAATGAAAACACATGACCTTTTGACATATTTTATTTTTTGTTATCTTTTTCTACCTCTGCCTTTTTTCTGTCTTTCTTCTCCCATTCAGAGCGTTTACCTACATAAAAATTAGCACTTCACTTTAATTCATACATTGTGGCACAGCATAACATTTGCAGAGGCACCACGTTGTCTCAACACATGACACTGCCATGCCTTGTATTTGGGTAGCTGCCACTTGGTACTTAATGATGGGTAAGAGTGTCTTGTGTTTTCTAGCTCAATAGAAGAGTGCAGAAAGTGTGAAGTCAGGCTCCTTTCTTACACTAGGATATCAGCATTCATTTTAGTGTCTGTTCAAGTTAAAATTCAAATCCTGAATTTAATTTCTTAATTTAAGTGAGACATGGGTCTCGCTGTTTTCCTGTAGAGGACAAATGTGACTTAAGACCATACGCTGGTAGCTGTGGTATTTTGAGGTACAAATTTTGAATCTATGTCACCATTGCAATAAGAGGTATTTGAAATCACCTCAGGAATTTCAACTCTTATTCAGATAAGTAAAAAATGTGCCACTAGAGGCACTGAACCTGACAGAAAGCAAATAAATGTTATATTATAATTCAAAGATAAGGCTGTACACAATTTTTTTATTTATGCAATCCCAGTTATTGTGTGTAAATGCCCTCTTATGCTCTTCTTTTTCCAAGTTCTCTTTATCTCTGAGTCTGTATTTGTTGTACATCTTCACTGCTGGAAAACTGCTGATTATTCCTTTAAAGAATTTCAGAAGATGTTTTTTTCTGCATTAGTGAACCTGCACTGCTTTTGTGCTGCTTTAAGTGTAGCACAGGTCTCCTTCACAGCTGTCTGGTAGGATTCCTAGTCTGTACTCCAACCAGTATAGAAGCTAACCTCTAAAATTATTGTAGGTACCAATTTCTCATTTATTTTTCAATCTTCTGAATCATTACTTTTCTTGGTAATCAAACCCAAGCTCTTTTATCTTCTCTTTTTCCTGTGTTGTACTTCATATTTCCAGATCTTCCCACCAACTTCCCTTATGTAGCTGTCATTCTCCTGTCTCAGCCATGGAACTCCTTTTCTAGACCATTTGGAACAGAATTCCAGCTATATTATGAAATCTAATCTTCACTTCTTTGGTTGCATCCCAGTACTACTGCATTTTTCATAATCTCTTTTCTCACCTAGCTGCTAGGCTTTGGGCATTTGATTAATTGTAGTTCTCCCACTCTCACTCACTGTATCTGACTGAGTTTGAATATTTCGGGTTTCTCTTACCAGGATTCCTTAGCTGCTAGTATAAAGTCCAGATGTCTTAGGATGAAAATGCACTTTACGTTTGTAATAATCACATAAAGTTTTGCCACCCCATCAGCTCCTATACAGTGCTATGTCCAAAATATCCACTCTCTCCTCTCATGCATATGCTTTTAAGGGCCTTATTGGCCCTCTAGCTATTGAGTATTAGGAAGGCATCTCCTGGCTTTGATCAGTCTTTTAGCAGCAATGAAAGGAATTCAATTTGCCATCGAATGCAGTCCTTTATCCTAAACTAAAATTGTCGACTGACATACTATTGTAATTTTGTTGTTCTGACCAATGTAATAATTTTTTTCTCAGTTACACACCACTGTTGAATGTTGCTTGCAGCTTATTCATAACATCACCAAGACTGTGAGTTTTAGTTTTGTGTGTATACAACAGCACATGTGCCTTCTCCATGGTGTATCTAGTCCATTTAGAGGTTTTAAGTTCATAGAATCATAGAGTCTTTCAGGCTGGAAGAGACCTTTAGGATCATCAAGTCCATCTCTTAACCCAGCACTGCCAAGTCCTCCACTAAACCATTTCCCTAAGCACCACATCTGAACATCTTTTAAACTTTTTGAGCTGCCCACATTGCCTGGACAGCCTGTTCCTATACTTGGCTGTCCTTTCAGTGAAGAATTTTTTCCTAATATCCAATCTAAGCATCTCCTGGTGCAACTTGAAGCTGTTCCCTCACCCTGTGTTTCTTGTTAGGAGATAGGGACTGACTGTCACCCATCTACAACCTCTCTCCTTTTCTCCAGATTAAACAACCTTAGGTTCCTCAGCCACTCCTCATAATGCTTGTGCTCCAGACCCTTCACCAACTTTGTTACAAGAAGATTATCTGTCTCTAACAGACATTAAAATTTTCTGAGAAGCAGTTCTCTCACATGACTCTTCTTTCCATGTGTACTTTTCATTATAGTTTTTATTCAGACTAGCTCAGTAATTTGCGCAACAAACATCTCACAGAAATAAATTACACATCAGCTCTCCATCCATCACAGGCTCACTCAGTGTTTCAGCTAAATTTTCATCTACTTGCACTTAAAAAAAAAAAGGTATTAGTTAGGATGACATTTTCCCTAAATGTTTGAATAAGAATTTTATTTTCACAGCTTTTTAAAAATTAATTTTTGTCAAAAGACAGAAAAGATATACAAAGACGTAATTCTCAACACTCATGTCTGTAAAAATGTCTTTCTTTCACAGCACCTCAATAGACAAATGACAACTATTTATTTCTAATTTATTTTCCTGTAACAATTGCCTGCGTCGATCCTCTTTCTCTTTTTAATTCCTTTGAAGTAGTTTGATTTTGTAACCCTAAGAAGAGAATAATAACATTTCAGATAATTGCTGTTGGTAGAAAAATTCCAGGCATGGGTGGTTTTTTTTCTGCTGGGGTTTCTAGAGTTGTACTTATGGGGACCTTTGAAAGTATGAAGCAACGTTTTAGGTTTCAAACCTGTTCCTCTAGTTCCTGTGCTCTTTAACTTTCATCATTTAAGCTTTAAACATCAAAAGAAGTGATGTGAAATAAGGCAGCAAGTGCATAGGGAAAAAAATTGAAATACACAGTCAGATAGAGAAGTTTATCCTGAGAAGTTTTGTAACAAACTATTGTATTGAATTTAACTCCTAACAGAGTAGTGCTAGAGAATACAATCAAAAGGATATACACCTTCTATTATCTGTATTTTTATCCGAACAACCACAAAAAGTGAGAACAACCTCAAAATCACTTTTTCGTGGCATAATTGCTATAAATTGCTCAGTTTTAAACACTCTTTAAACTATTTTGAGAAGACATATAAGTACTAAGTTAATTTTGAATTTGATGCTAAAACCAGCATTAACAATTCAATTAGTACTGGTGAGATTTGCTAATTAAACATTGGACAATATGAACTTGTAATAATTTTGTTACCTTTTCACTTTGTAATGAATGGTATTTCATTTCATTATATATATATGCATTTCATAATGTAAGTGGTACTACGTAAGTAATTGTTGCCACTAATAAAGCAGGTAGGATTGAATTCTATGTTTTCAATTAAATTATATTCACGAGTCTATTAAAGATTATAGTTTACATAAAAGAAACAACACTAAAGCAAGGATGATTTCCCAGTTATTTCTTTCTTCCTTAAGAACTCAGAAATTCATGTCACAAGTCATTAACTTAAGCAATTCTTACCTGTTCATGGAATTTATTGGGCTAAGGCAAAATTGCTGATGTCAATGGAAGATTTTCTTTAATGCACTTTTATGTGAACTTTGAATTTCCAACACATGTATTTCTTCTTTAAATGTATTTACAAGTGGTCCATTTAGTGTGTTTCCAGGTACTCTTCTGTGTTAGAGAAGTTCTAACTTAATAGTTGAAATTAGATGTTGCGTTATGTTTTATATTCTGAAGCTAAAAATGTTGCTCATCTGTTTTTGCAATCTTTGCATTCAAACTTCCAATATTTTAAGTTATGTGAGAGAGGAGAAAGGGCTTTTAAAATGTTTCATTCATTTTTCTTACATGCTATATTTCCCTCAGAAGTCCTTTTGCTTGCATACGACAACACAGACAAATACCAGTATTTGGTATTATCTACTACAAGAGCCTTGAGCAAAAATAATCTTTTATTGATTTCTTTCCTTTATCTTACTAATTATTTACTTTTATAAAATAAGACAATTTATCTGAATTTTAAAGAGACTTTTCTAAATAGAATTCACTACGGCTCATAATTGATGACACTGATTGACTGCAAAAACAAACCCAGTATAAATTTATGTTATAATATTTAAGAAAAAATTACACCCCGAGTGAAACCAAAAACTCTACATTACATTTAACGAGAAAGTCTCTCAAGGAAAGATGGCATGCAAGGCACACCTCAAGACTTTTTGATCATATAGTCAGGAAAATGAGGGAAGGTTAGTTTGGTAGTATGACAGATCACAGGATTCAAGATTTTGGGAGGTTTTTTAGCATTCATAATAAGCACTGATCAAATCTACTACAAAATGCCCAGAAGTAATAAAAAGAGAATATTCATGTATCAATATCATTCCAGTTTTCATCAATATAGATGACTCAAAGGGCAATGCTGATACATGAAGGAATGGATATAAGGTGGTTTTGAACACTAAAATTAAGTATTAAAATTTTTTGTCTTATAATTCAGATAAAGTATTTTATCCCAAATCAGAGAAGCCAGATACTGGCACAGTGATACTGTAGGAAAAAAGATTCTTAATTGTTTTACTATGAAAAAAATTCTATTATGTTACTATTTTTGCTAGCAAGATGTTGCATTGCTCAGCTCCATGTTCTTTCAGTCTTAAATGCTGAAGATGTTAAAAGTTCATACAGATTTCTTTAACTGTCTATCAAGGCCAGGGTTTGGGATAGGTTTTTAAATATCATCACTGATTTAGAAGAAAATTTTCAGGTATCCAATTGGGCTGTTTTCTTCATCTTATGAAGATCTAAGACTAGTTGCATCCCCTGTATGGTACTCTAAAATACCTTATTGTTTCTGGCCTAGAATGATTTTTGGAAATTCTTTGAAAGAGCTATTAATGGATTCCTTTTTTGGGACACTAACGTTGTACTAGAATTTTTCATGATACTCAATTTCTTTGGATAATAGTGTTGGAGACAAGAATAAGACAGATTCTGTGTTGAATTGTTGAAGACATTGTACTGGACAACAGATGATGTGGCAGTTATCTCTTTCAGACTCTCCTTTGCCAGCTGGACATTATAAGTATTCCGACTCCATTTATTTAATTTTTACCAATTTCTTGAAATGTTTGAAATCGTTATCTTCCTTGGTATCACCTTTGATAAGCTTTAATAAGAACCTTGATTAAATTTATAATGTAGGAAAGTAGTGATATATTGCTAGGGCTTTCCTAAGTATGCACCATGATGTTTTTCTTGATCTTCTGAAATTTTTACTATTCAGTCATTTCAACTGATACTGTTTTCTTAGTTCAGAGAATCTAGCAGTTGGAAGATCTGGCAGTTTGTCCTTTGCAAATGGAAAGAAATGAAGACAATTTCTTTCTTGTTCTCTGTTTTTTGAGATGGCATCATCTTATGACTTCATAGGTCTTATTTCTATATTGCAGCTAATAAGGAGTCAGGTGGTGATATTCAAGGTACTTTTAAATAAGGAAAAATTTGCCTTTAGTAAATTTTTTAAGATTGTCTTGGTTTTATTTTTTTAGTATCTTTTCTTACTATTCCTGATACTCTATCTTTGAAGGTTTTTCTATCTGTAGCTGCCAAGAATCATAGAATCACAGAATCATTTAGATTGTAAAAGATCTTTGATATCAAGTCCAAGCTTTTGACTGATCACCACCTTGGCAACTAGACCTTGGCACTAAGGGCCACATCCAGTTATTTCTTGAACACCTCTATGGATGGCGACTCCATCATCCTCCTGGGCAGTCCATAACAGTGTTTAACAACACTTTCCATGAGGAAATTCCTCCTGATGTTTAACCTGAATGTTCCTGGGCACAGCTTGAGGCTATGTTTTCTTGCCCCCTCACTTGTTGCCTGGGAGAAGAGGATGACTCCCACCTGGCTACAGCCTCCTTTCACGAGTTGTAGGGAGTGATCAGGTCTTCCCCGAGCCTCCTTCTCCCCAGGCTAAACAAACCCAGATCCCTCAGCTCCTTATATGCTAAAAACTTTCTCTTTTTTATCTCCTTTGTCCATTAGATATTTTAAATTGGAGATTTGTGTGATCCTTCAAGACAGAACAGGTTATATTCGATTATTTGAGTCACATGACTATGAAAGTCATAAAAACCTAAGAAGACTGTCAAAGTATGACATAACTTTTAGACATGTGATCTCTTAATTAAATTTTTAAAAATACGAAATGATGGAAGTAAATATTGACTGAGTTGGTCTCTAAGTTTTTAATTTTCAGACTATGACTGTGACTTTGAAATACAGTGGCAGCAGTAACAGACAGTGTGTCTTTTCCTTTTGTCTAAACTGTCTACACTGTATAAAAGTATTGTGTTAAAAAAAGAAG
This sequence comes from Cnemophilus loriae, assembly GCA_013397755.1. Lineage (NCBI taxonomy): Eukaryota > Metazoa > Chordata > Aves > Passeriformes > Corvidae > Cnemophilus > Cnemophilus loriae. Next base: position 157,504 of record VZTF01004975.1, on the reverse strand, counting down.
TACCAAAATCACCTTCCATATTGAACTGTGCTGCCTGCCTATTTACACAGTGAAAAATAGGCAATTGACACTAAGTACATCCATTCCGTGACCGTTTCTTTTTACTTTCAGAGGCATACACGTTTGACCTGTACCCTTTTCATCTGATCGTACAGAAAGGACATTTCTGTGAACCACTCTGGCAAATGAAGCTGACCTTAATCTCATCCCGGGTTTCTTTACTTTTAATATCTTATCCTTGTGACAACCTTCTTCTGCTTCAGGTACCTTTTCAAGACACAACTCTTAGGAAATGCAGAAAATTCAGCCAACTAACTTACAAGCACAAAATGCACTGTGGTCATTGTTACTGAGCAATGTTAGGTGGAAAAATATTGTCTTTTTTTCTGATGTCTGGTACATCAAAATATTCTCAAAATGTTTCATTGCAATAATTTTAATTCAGTTCTTTCCAAATAAAAATTATTGAGTTTCTGTATTGGTTTAAATCTATCTTGTTCTGATAGCAATTCCAGGTTTAATGAACCAACATGTTTTAATGTAAAAAATAATTGGTAAACAACCTCCCCTCATTTCTGCCTTTGGTTTATCTCTTTATGTCTGTTGTCATATATTTTTTTACTTTCTCCTTTCCTGCATGTTCAGGACTTCCAGTGTTTTTTTAACTGTGTCAGAAATTCGGAAGGCTTCTTTTTACTATCTTTGTGTAGCACCTGCAATAATGGGCCCTACAATATTTAGATTATTTAAGTATTTCAGTAGTCAAAAAAAGGTAGGTAAATACCAAGGTATGTGACATAAAAGAATCTAGAAGAGATTTCAGAGCCTAAAACAATTCAAGGAAACAAAAGCAGTCATCATATTTGTTAGGTATAATCTTGAACAAAGGCAATAAAATTTATCTTTCTTAACGTGACAGGATGACTGCCAGCCTGAAAAATGAGCTTAACAGTAAGATAGGTATCATCCATTTTAACTTGTTTTTCTCATAGGGATAGATCAGCTGAAATCATCTGCTCACCACTGCAGTCACCTTCTGCAGACACTCTTGTACAGAGCACTAGATGTATAAAAAGATTCAGGTATAATGTCTGTTTACACATTGAATTTTTAAGAAGCTGTTCTGTAAAAGATGGATCAGATCTGAAGAACCTGTCTAGGTTTTGTAGATATTAGGAAATAATATGTTCATTTAGGATTAGGACATGGGAATGCACAATTTATGGACAGATCTTGCTACTAAATCCTCCCCTCTAGGTTTATATAGCAAAGAGAAAAACAGAAAGCTACTGAAGATGAGCTACTACATGTTTTATAAGTTTATTAATAAATATTTCAGATACGACAAAAGTATATTATTCCAGTTTAAATAATACCTTACAAATCAGTCATTGCCAGCTGTGAGAAGTGATTTATAAAAATAATAGCTTGCAAAATAGAGAAAATTAACATACCTAAATCATTAGGCTAAGAAAGCGATTAGATGCTAGTTTTGTTAGTAATGTGCTTGCAGCAAATTGATTGCTGGTGATTTAGATAAATGTGGGAATTGTTCACAAGGGGAAAGGCATCACCAATGTTGCTGTTCCAGAGGTACTATGAACAGCACTTTATTTGGCCATAAGACAGATTCCTGTTGCTGTATCTCTGAAAATTCTTCTCAGCATGGCAAAATTTGTACAAGCCATCTGTTTTTCTGAACTTTGGCCATTGTTCTCTGATTCTACTGCAGTTCAATTTTTTCAGTTACTATGTCAATAGCAGTGATATCAAGGTCATTATTTTACTTATGTTTGGATTATTCTGGGCTGATAATTGTAATAAACAACATGAAACATGTTATCCTCAATCATAAGGAAAATTACTGGTAATCAAAATGACAAAAAAAAAGTTGATCCTTTTATGTGGGGAGAAATGCAACAGCTCACACTTAAATGGTTTTACCATACGAACATTTCTTTTATATTGAATGTTATATGTGTTGTGTTGTTACACATAATGGGTAGTTACAATCTCATAACACATACTTTATGCTCTTGCTCAACTTTAAACTCCTGCCACATGCCTTATGTTATATAATTACCTTCAAAAATGAACTTTTCATTCATAGTGTATGTGTTCTTTTCTTTGCACAGATGCCTTAATTTCCTTTGTTGTTTCCTTGGACATTTTTTCCCTCAGCTGTCCTTTAGTTTATTCTTGTTTGCTTTGTTGCTGAGGTTAATGCTCTCAACTATTTTGTGTCCCACCGTGTAAAAAAGAAAGTATAACACACAGATGTCTTTGTACAGTACTTGTGTATTTGTTCACATGAGTATGAGCATACCTTTATTCTACCCTAAGAAGCCACTTGTTGACATTCAATGGCACAGACAAAATAATCCAAAAGCAAAAAAAAAATCCTAATATTAGCATCAGCCACACAACCTTGAACTGGTTTTGGAAGCCTCAGATCTCTTTTTCCCCCCTCCTTTTTCACAGAAATCTGGAGAAGACTACATATTAGCATGATTAATTGAAAAATCAGGGATGTATTGACAGCTCAGACTAGAATTCAATACTTTTATAAACTGGAGATTAATTCAAACTGTTTATTTAGAAAGTGAACAATGCTTAGAAAAGCTAGGTGGCATTTATATAATTAATAATAATTGTATCTATTCCATCTGGGTCTTCTTGTGGCTAATGGGCTTTTATCACTGCAGATGTGTCTCATTGATACATGCTGTCAGCCAAACAAATGCAAAACAGGAGATAATCAAAGAATGCACATTTTACGGCTAGAAGAGAGGCTACTGAAGTTATAGACCAAATGTTTTTTTTTCCTTAAAGTCTGTGTATGGATAATTATATCTCACAGCTGAGCTGCGTTATGTCTCAGATCTACAGGAATCAAGTTATGTTTTATTTACACATCTTTTATTATTTTCTTAATTTTGTACACATGTATTTTAAACTTCTGCCTAGAATTTCTATTGCATTAGATTTTCACTGTTTCAGTCAAAACTTGGCTAATGCCAAGGAAAACATGACTAATTCCTTATTTGGAAGTCAATTAGTATAGAGAGAACACTGAAAATCTATTTAAGTTATCACTTAAATTATTGTTATGAAAATATTTTTTGTATTTGTGTTACTTTTTTTGTAACACATAACATCAGGCACAGATACCATTTCAAAACTCTGCAAAGTTAAAAGTAAGTTATAATTAAAAGAGAATACTATGTGAGAGTATCTGGAAGGTTGGCATGGTTTTACTGATAAGATAATAGTAGGGCGTAATTTCATTGAAGAGAATTGAATCTGAATTATTACGTAAAATAGCTCCTTACCCTAATGAATACCTCTGCTTTGTCTAACTCAACAGCTGCAGGCCGTACACAGTTACTGGGTTTCTAGTGTAGGCCTGGCTTGAGAGCTTCCATAATGAAAACTACCCATTTCTGTGGGAGATTTGCTCATGATGAAATTATGTTAAAACTGAGAAACGGGTAATATGGCATTATGAATTCCAAAACTGAAGGTGACTTAAATGTCGCATATCATGGATTTAAATAACACACGTATATATCTAAAAAATTGAAAGCATATTTTCCAGCTTCATCTTTTAGAACTGTGGACTAGAAAAGATTTATTGTAAAACAGAAGTAACTGTGGTTTTTGGGGTGTTTTTTTGTGTAAGAAATTATGTATAAATTAAATACAGCAATTTTATAAATCTGCATGAGCATAACCACATGAGTATTTTTAAAGAGACTTAATTAAAATGTTCAATTCTTGAAATAGCATATGGTATGATTTTATTATAATAAAGTGAAATATGCTAATCCAGGTTTTAGTTCAATAGTAATGGTACCAATTCAATGATAGCATTTAAAGAAGTAATGAGTGTTAACCAAAGTAAATGATAGAGGAATTCTTAAATCCCTTTTAAAAGTATTTTAAGTGATTCTTAAAACACTGCAGTACCTTTCAGAAATTAAATTGCTCAAAGTAATAACTCATGTTTTTACAATCCATTGCACTCCGACTTTTTCCTCTCCACGGAGTCTGAGTTTCACTGAATTTCAGTTTGATTCCTCTCTTCTACTAAATTGTCAACATTTTTCCAAATGTTATACTACTGCCTCGTGTACAATAGAGTATCTACACTTAGGAAAGGGAGAGCAAGATAGCAATAAACCAAGGTACTGAAGAGGTTCAAATATTTATATAGAATCATAGAATACAACTTGCTTTGGTGGATTTGGACTATGTAGAAGAATATAGGTTTACCTGTAATCGTGAAACATGTGCCATGACAAGCAGGTACAAGTGGGTAAAGCCCCTGTGGTATGGGGAGTGATGAGGAGAGAAATATAAATATGGGGAAGCCTGGCAGATTGATGACATCACACTGCTGCAAACCTGTGCTTGTATGTATGTATACATATACGTATACGTATACGTATATGTATAGGTATGTGTATGTGTATGTGTATGTAGTTGGAAGGTATAGGATCTCGGCATGACATAGATAGTAAAATATAAAGGGTGGCTAATGTCCTGGTTGCAGGAAGGGGGCAGAGCTTAGTTTACCTGGAGTTTAATTAATAGTTGGTGCTAAACCACCGTAAATATTTACAAACTTGTATTTAATCTAATAATAGTAATTTTATTATGATTACATTTTTATTTTATGCAAATTGTCAAAATCATATTGGCTGCCCGTTGTATGTAATTCTGCTTTCTCACCTTTAATCACAGGTAGAAGCAAGAAATAAGGGAAAATAAAGTTAATTTTTTTGAAAGAAACATTTTTAATAGCTTTTCCTAAGTGCTGGTGATTCAGTTTTTCCTCAAAGTAATTTTCCATTTTATACCTTGAACATTTTCTGTAAAAACCTGATGGTCCTACTTCACAGCAAGTTCCACTGAGTCTCAAAACTTTAAGCATCTTGTTCAGCACAAGGTAAAAGCAGCAGCAGAGTCTAGTGTAGCTGCTGTATGCGAGAGATAAAGAGATTATCTGAAAAAATGTAAGACCCAGCTTAGCTGATTGTTGGGTGTCATCCCATAACTGTTTTGCTTCCCATTCTCCATCCCAAATAAGAACATATAAAGCTAATGGGAACATAAAAGTAGCTGAAAGATAAAGGAAAAGTATGTTGAAAGTTTTAAGTGAATCTAATGCAAATGATGAAGCATGCTTTTGTCAAACAAAACGCTGAAGCAAGTGCATGTATCTCTAGTGAGTATCTCTAAGTCTGTGAGGATGAAGGCTTTATTCTCATACTAAAGAAAGCTTATTCTTTTGAACTTAATATATTCTTCCTATTGAAATGACTAACTTTTGCAAACAGATTAATAAAATACATCCCTAGTATATAGGAACATTGATTGATGAACTTGCATTAAAAATGCATGTTTTCACTGAAAATATTGAATGTGGGCTGTAAAGAAAATTCGATCTTATTTATCCCAAACAAAAATGAAATTGATTGTCTTAGTCAATATTTATAGGTAGTAACATATTGTTTAACTCTTTCATGGTGTAAGGGGTTGTGTTTGTTTTCTTTTAAACATGCAATATTGCAAAGATACTTGCTTATTTTCAACAAATTCACCTATTGGTGAATTGTTCATCTTTTCAGTAAAATGGTCACTTCACTTCTTTTCTTCAGATATTTTAAACTCTAAGTGTGTTAGTAGTCTCAGCCAAAAGGAGCTAATTATTTGTTAATTGGTTAATGCAGCATTTAATTTCTGGATGTCTCAACCCTAAAGAAGTATTCAGATGCTTATGGCAGAAATTGTATTCTGTGTAGTGTGTGAGTAGAGCAATGAGTATTTAGCTCTTCTAGCAAGCAGAGCAGAAAACTACGTAGAACTAACAGGAACCCTAAGAAAGAAGTCTGCCTGAAATTTCAAGCTCCATTACAGTTTAGATACATAATTCTCGTCTGGATGAAATTATCTGGTGAGATATATCTCCTGAAATTGTCTTCTCAGAGTAGATGGCTCTCTCTCTTATTTCAAAGAGAAGAGAAAGTTCTCTCAGCATTTGTAATGTGTTCAGTGACAGTGGTGTCAGTGATAGCATACTATATTTGATTCCTACATTAATAACTTTAGTATGTGGACACATGAGCTAAATTGTTTCATCTTCAGCTTAGTAGCTATAAATGTAGACCAAATCTATCATACTTTCGGATATGAACGTGATTAAGAATTTGAAGCATATGGGAATTGGCTGAGAGAGCTAGACTTGTTTATATTGGAAAAGAGAAGGCTCAGGGGAATATTTTCAATGTGTTTAAATACCTGATGGGTGGTAGTAAAGAAATTCCAGTAAACTGCAGAAAATGCCAGTTAAAAATAAGAAAAAAAAAATTTACTGCTGGGGTGGTAAAGCACTGAAATGGATTGTTCAGGAACGTTATGGAGTCTCCGTCTTTGGAGTTATTCAAATGTCGTCTGGATTTGGTGTTGAGTGACCAGCTTTACACGGTCCTGCTTGCGCAGGCCAGTTAGGCAAGGTGACTTACATAGGTGCCTACTTCAACAATTCTGTGATTCTGTTACTCTGTGATTAAACAAAACAGAACACTGAGCTCAGTAAACACTCTCACTTTGGGCTTCCTCTGGAGTATCGGTGCTTACTTTGTTGTAAAGAAACAATAGCATGCTCTTTTAGCACGCTAAGCTTGCAAAGCTACATTGATAAAAAATTATTTTTTGAAGATGTAGAACATAAATTGACTCCAAAACAGACCACTCTCCATTCCCAGGACACTGAGCACACACAGTAAATGCTTATGATTTCTTAAGAAAATGGCTAATGTTTCATCTAAATGCTGGTTTGATGTCTGATCCAAAACACAAAGATCAGAGCTTTGTAAATTTGCAAAATATCATATTCTGAGCATATTGAGCATTCTTGGCATTTGGGGAACAGAAAAAAATATATGACTGGAAAAAGCTGTCAGAGTTAGTACGGTCTTTTTGTTGTCTGTGGACAGAACTAAGGTTTGATCTTTCATCTGAAATGAGGGACTTGATTAGATCTAGGAATTTTTAATTACAATTTCAATCAGACTTACCTAAAAAATTGCAAATGTTTGGATATTTTTCATACTAATACTGCACATTTTTATTAAATACAAGATATAACAGTCTTACACACTCATAAGATGTAGATAATTTTTTTTCTTAAAAATAAATCTGTATATTTTTGTCATTTCTCTCACTGTTCTTTGGTTTGCATAGGTAAGTCTTGTGTAATCTTTTTTCCCTTAGGGGAAAAAAAAAATTAGTTCAGCATTATTGTCATAGTTCATCCCACATGTTGTTAACTTTCTTTCCAAATTTATTATCATCTGGTGTCAGATGGCCTAATTTGTGATTTCTGTTCTATAAGAACCAAAATAGTGTCTAACTTGTGGTACATATCCCACCAGTAAAACCATTAGAAAGAAAAAAAGCTAATCAAGGGTTTGTTAATATTTTCATTCTTGATATTGGGATTTTTTTGTGTGTGTGTTTTAATGAACTTCCTTAAGCACTGATTTGCTTTTACTTATAGATTTAGTCCTAGATTCCCAGAATGGCTGAGTTCAGAAGGGATCTCTGGAGATTTTTTAATCCAAACCCACTGATCAGATCAAGGTCTGCTCAGGTCTGTGTCTGTTTGGGTTTTGAATATGTATGGCGATCGAGACTTTACAACCTCTCCAAACAACCTGTTCCAAAATTTGACTATGCTCTCAGTATAAACAATGCTCTCCTATGTTCAGAAGCCATTTGCTTTGTTTCAAAATTTGACCATTTCCTCTTGTTCTGTAGTGGATCCACTGAGAAAAGTCTGGGTCCATCTTCTTTACTTCCTCCCATTAGTAAGATCTTCCTGTGTTTTCTCTTCTCTAGGAAAACATTCCCAGCACTCACGGCCTCTCCTCATATGACAGATTCTGCAGTTTCTCAATCATGGCCTTTTTCTGAGCTTGCTCTAGTAAATCCTTCTGTCGCTTTCTCGGGGACACCAGCTCTGGACCCAGTACTCCAAATGTGTCTCACCAGGGCTCAGTAGACATGAAGGGTCACCTTCTTTAAACTGCTGACAATGCTCTACCTAATGCATCTGAAATGCTTTTGTCCTCTGCCACCCCACACAGCTGGCTTATGTTCAGCCTGTGGTCCACTGGAATACTCAGGGCGTTTTTGTTCTACTTGTGTTGGGAATACCTACTGATCACCAGTGCTACTGAATATTTTTAGTCACATCGGAAGTATTTTACAGCTCTGTGTTCTGATATTTTTGCGAGAATTCTGAACTTTTCCCTAGAAACTGAAAGTTACAACTAAGACTTTCCAAAAAATCACTTCTAAGGTAAACTAACAATTTACCGGTGTGAGGATGCTATTATCATTAGAAGTTGCGGATTTTTGAGAAATACATTGTTGGAGACTGAAACCATTTGTTAGCAAGAAGACTTGCTGTTCTAGTTTTCCCTGTAGGTTTAGTAAACTTCAATGAATTTCCCATCCACTAGTCTTCCTTTGAATACATTCAAAGTTTTATCATCCACAATATGCTATGAGTGAATAGCATAACCATAGCTTGAAGCTGTATGAGTCACTTTTCTTGTTGGTTGTTTTTGTTTTGAATCTGCCATATTTAATTCAAGATCTTGTTTTAAACTGATCAGACAGCAAATGAGTCAGGCTTTAACAGTTTATATTTTACAGAAGTTTCTCATTGTCTTCTAAAGCCCCAGTCACCTTTTCTTTAGACTTGGCATCCTACATTGTTACTCAGCCTTCCCCTGTATGGAATATTGAACACAGTATGCAATATAGAGTTATATAATAGTATGAGTTGGAAAGAACTTTTTAAGGATCACCTATTCCACCCTCCCTGCCCTGAAGGGGCATCTTCAACTTGATCAGATTGCTCAGAGCATTATTCATATCCAGAAAACATAAATAATGCATTTAGGAAATCTTCATTCGTAGCTTGTTTCTTCAAGAGACAGTGCTATTTTTGAGTTTTAAACCAAGTCCTTGGACATAAAAATATCAGTTTCTTCTCAGTGAAGAACAACTATGTTCATTAGCATATATTTTTGAAACTGATTCGAAACAAGAGTTATACCATATTACTTTGGTACATGTTAGTTTGTCAGTCTTGAGGAGGATTTGGTTTCTCTCTGTGGTATTTACTGAGGATTTAGTGCACTTGCAGGGAATGTTAATGTACATTGAGAAATGGGGGACATGATCTTGTAGAAAACGATACAGATTCTGAAATATTTGTACTATGAATTGTAAGAGTTCTCACAAGATGTGAGGATTCATCTGAATTCTTGAGAACTGGATGGTATTTGAAAATGTATGTTGTTTCTTCAAATCCTATAAATAACTTTCTTCCATTTTTACCCGTAATCCACCTCAGTGAAAATATCTTAAAAGTCCTTTAATGAGAAAGTTATTATCCATCCAGAACTTAACTTCTAAATACCGAATATAGATCTCTATTTTCATCGTAGGAGAGAAAAATGACCTGAAACAGCCTTTGGTATACTTCCATATGGCACAAACCCTTAGTATTTCTTCTGGCTTTTTTCAGTATATAGAGCATGTCTGAACTTCATGCTCCAGGAAATACAGGCTGTGTAATAGTTTAATTTAGACTAGAATTTAGAACACTGTCAAGACCACAACGAAAACAGATTTTATCAGACTGAAAGGGTTGAAATCTTTGTCTTCGTTAATGATGTACCTTCCTTGAACAAAGCTTAGACAGACTTTCATCTTATAACTTCAGTGTTTTCTTCACTAAAGTATTTAGAAAATTACATATAGATGTATATAATAAGGACTCTTATATATATAGATCTCAAGTTATTTCTACCAGCTCACAGATAGTAGCTACTACAACTGTACTCTTTGAAGACTGAAACATGAAAAAAGAAGTGCATTTATAAAGTTATACAAAGGGAACCTAGGACAAGGTATGGGGTTTTTTTTGGTGTTAAGTCAATAAAGTTATTTGGTTTTGTAACATTGGGAAGGCTTTTAACACTGGTATGTGAACAAAGTGAAATATGGGATACAGAGGTAATCAGAAATAAAGAGTTTTTTATGTCATCAAAAACTAGTTGATGGCACCCTTAGGTAACAAACGCATGGTTTCTTCTTCTTAAGAACTATGTGGTTCTTCTTAAAAAACTGGTGTTGAACTTGAAAGTAAATTAATATGCCATAATCATAGAATGATTAGAATAGGATATGCTGTTCCTTTTCAATATTCCTGAGAATTACTTTTCCAGAACAGCTTTCACATATTTTGAAATATCAAGTATGAAAACCAAAAAAATTACCTTTGTTTTTGCCTTCCTGCCCGCCCATACTACAGGAAACCTGCTCAGGCAGTTGAAGATACATCTTACAGTATACATGGGCTACCTGGTGCCTGCAGACATCTCTATGTTCCTAGTGTTGTTCAGTATCAGGCATAAAAGTGGGTACAAAACACGGGAAGGATGTTTAGCTGGCACACACAAAAGTGCATTACTTACTGTTGCACTATTTTGTGACTCTTTTACTCCCCTTCTTTTGGGACAAACATAAAAGGAAAGCAGCAGCAGAGCTTCCCAGTGCAGTTGAAGGCTGACTGAAGATTGAAAGCCTAGAAATGTATCATAAGGTTAAGTAACTTTATGTTTGCTTCCAAAGCCCTAGGGTTGGAGGTTTTTTGGTCTGTGTTTGGATAATTACAAATGCAAATTACTTTTT
>VZTF01004975.1:65052-146692 GCA_013397755.1 Cnemophilus loriae | reverse complement strand
TTTTTTTTTTTTTTAACACGAAGGGGAAATGGCCTCTTTTTCCTTATTCTATTTCTCAAAAGTTCTTGAAAGATATGTGGCCAAACAGCTACTTTGTTCTTTGACTAAACAAATTATGTCTGGAATGTAAATCAGATATAAAATATTGCTCTTCTAACCAACAAAATATTTGATAAAATTGGGCAACTGTGAAAAAGCAAAGCTAGAGATGGAAACTATTCTGAAGCGTTAGATACCATAATGCATATCCATAATGCAAAAGATGCCTTTTACACTGTGAGAGAGAATATACTGAGAAATAAAAGTCTTAGAAAAAAAGAAGGCCAGTATTGTAGGGCTATAAAGCTCATTTATTTAAATTATCTGTCCAATGAGAGTAAAAGAGAGACAATACTTAACAGTAAAAGAAAAAAGAAAAAAAAAAAAAGAAAAAAATCTCACCAACATCACAGTATTTTAAAGGGCAGATAAACTTAAGGTTTAATTTATATGTAATAGTACAAAAATGTATTTTGTCGTCACTGCAGACACTGGGTCCATAGGAGAGCATACTCTTTTGCCCATGCCTGACTATTATTAAATACATTTCAACTTACGCAATTTTAGCTTCTTCATAGTAAAAGATTTTGCCATTTAGTTAAAGTAAAATTGGTTTAAGAAATGAGCTGCCAGTTCAAAGCTGCTTATTCAAAGCAACTGATCAAAAATGTCCTTTCCAAGAAAGGAAACAAAAGTGACTTTTTTCCTCCTAATACATATATGAGTCCACTATTTAACTGTTCCAGTAATACGAAGGGAGAATTGGACTTAGCTTCTCTCAGAGGAACAGCACTCAGCAAAAGCCTTTAGTCCTCTTAGCCTGAGGAATGCGTGTCTCTAACAGATTGCCAGAAAAGATTAACTGCTGCAGGTAGCACAGCTGCTGGTTCAAACAATTTTGATCTTTTTATATCTTGTGCTCATTCTGTTTCCACGTGGAATTGGTCTGCTTGTTACGGAGAGCCGCAGGTAGCACAGCTGCTGGTTCAAAAGACTCCAGTCCTCTTATATCTTCTGTGCATTGTTTCTGCATAGAGCTGGCCCAGTTGTTTTGGAGAGCCCCAAGGAAACCACTTTACGAAATAGTTTGCTAACCTTTTCAAGAAGTGAAATATGGTCCTACTTTTTTTTTGTCTTTGTAGTGGAAAAGCTTGTTCATCAAAACCAGTATTTACTGTAGTTTCTTTGCATAGTTTCTCCTAGGAGAGTAAAAAGAGATACCATTTAAAAAGCCTAGTTTAAGAAACAAAATAACATGCCTAACTATTTCCCAGTATGTACGGTTTGTGTGTTACATTTTAGGTTTTAAATAGGGTTTATAAAAGCTTATGATGGTGGGATGATGCATTTATCCTAACCAGCCATTTAGAAAGTAGATGACTAGAGTAAATTGTCTTGACTAGTGACAAGTCAAGAGAAACAGGCAGCTATGTAATCACCCATCTTGAAAAAGATTGATAAATTGAATTAATTTACATTGTGACATGCCTATCTCCCTGCTGCTGATGCTGAGCATCTCTAAGTGAAAGGTCTTACTTTTAAATAGCTGAAGTTACATGATATAAATCCCCCATTAATGATTCAGAAATCAAAGCCATGTTCTCACAGCTGAGCTCTGTACTGAAAAGCCTAGATGTTACTGAATGTTCTGTGGTGTGTATAAGCATGTATAAGCTGTGGGTGCAGGAACAACTCGAATTTCTGTGTATGAAATACTAATGTTGAATAAACTTGGCTGTATGGTCAAGGTAATAAGATCATACACCGCTGGGTGATCTTGCCAGTTCAGTTCAATGCTTTTTTGGCAGCTTCCAGACCTTGTTCTGTTGTGCTGTGGAGGTTTGACCAGAATGCTTGCATCATTCCTGAAGTTACAGTTTAACTTTCCTCTTAAAAAATTAAAAAAAAAAAAGACAAAATACTGAGGAGAGCCTGGTGGTGTAAATAGCTTTTAGTTTCTTAATAGTACATCAATATGATGGACTAAAGATTGTTTTCACTACTTTACCTATCTCCCCTTTAAACATAAGGCAGAATACTAAATGATTTTGTCAGGCATGTCTCTCTTCCTTCTTTGAAGAGAAGTAGTTTTGAGAGGTTAAGAAAAATTAAAGATAATCAAGAACACGACCACATGTTTTCTGACCAGCATAGCTACCTGAATGTGTAAAGAATATATTTCACTCTTCCGCACTATTATGAAATATCTGAGGTATTTTGAAGTCTAGATGTATAATTCTGAAATGAGGACTGCACTTTGAATTTGTATCATTTTATACTATATATCTGCACTGACAGACTGAGAGCACATTTTACATTTGTAGTACAAGAAAACCTTTGCGTGATAACTAAGGTTACTTGATTTAGGAAGAACTGAAAGAAGTCAAATTAAAACGTTGTCCACTTGTATTCTCGCTTAATTGCAAGATTTAGAATATTGTCTTCATATCTTTGATGAAGGGATGTATGGACTGAGAAACGAACAAAAGTATTTAGTCCAATATGTGTGCTCTGCATCATTACATTCTTTTGCAAATCCCTGCTGAGTTTTGGGTTGAAGTGTGCCGGAAGACCTACACAAGAATATTGTATTCATACTCTCTATTATTGATACCTAAAGGTCGAACTGTGCTTCCTCAGACAAAACCTAGGAGACTGCAGTAAGACTGTATTAGTTTTGGGTAGTGGATGCCCAAAAAAAACCACAGAGAGGAAGAGAGGATACTGCTGTGCTTGGTTCCCTTCTTGTTACAAGATTCATTGTAGACTGAGGTATCCCCTAGGATATGTGTTACACCAAGCATCAGGAGAATGAAGCATCTCATTACTTGGTCAAGTTTGTCAATAAAATTGTTATAAATACAATTAGATATTTTTTCAGGAACTAGATTAGGGAAAACTGGTTTCCAGGGACTGAAGATGACCCAGGAGGGAAAGTCTTGTCCTATCACTATAGTTATTCAAACTGCAGGTGACTTTTGGTATATTCAAGAGAATTATTAGTGATACCTTTTCATTTATTAAGCAGCAGTGTGCAGTTTCACAGATAACATTTCCATAGATTAATAGTTACTATGGGCAAGCTACTATTGTTTAGTAGTGGATAAGAATAAACACAAAAGAATCAGATATAAAATAAACTTCAAAGAACAGGATATTTTTCCACAATAAAGAGAATGGCTGGTGAAGGAAGTGTGCCAGTGATGCCTTCTGAGATGAAGGAAATATTATATTCTTTCTCTTCAGGGCAGTTTGTGTGTCTTTTCTAATCTCCACTAGCTGTGCAGATGTTAATGACCACTTTTTCCCAGATCTCTCTTCGTAATGTTTTTAATCCACCATTCTTCAAAAGTTTCAAAAGTGTGAAATGTCAACAAAACATTTCACATACAGACTGAATAATAGTGAAGACAAAAGAGAAACTATAATAAGCATCTGCTGCAGACCCTGAGGACTGAAGAGAGCAACAGGAAAACAAATAAAAACACTACTGGGCAAGTATTAAAACTCAGGACAACAAGATAATTTGCTCAAGGGTGACTACAATGAACTGGACATCTGTTGTGTAACAAATACAGGAAAGTGCAAAACATCAGAGATATTCTGCAATTAGCCAAAGGATAGCTTCATGATCTGGAAAGCAGAGGATGCAACCATGAAGGAAGCAAGTCTGTATTAACTTCTTTCAAGCTGTATCTGATAACCTGTTCGTAAAGGGCCACTTCTGTTTCTCAAAAAAAAAAAAAAAAAAAGGAAAAAAAAATCATTGAAGAGGCAATAGAATGATAAATAAAAATTTATGGTTTTAAAGGCAAGTGTCCAGACCCCTACAAATTACATGAACTAACAAACTAACAAAAGATCACTGTCTACATTTTAGTTGAAAATTCAGATGTTATCATGAGTGTGTTTATAGTGTATTCATACTTCCTTTCCTTTATTCCAGCCATTCTTAGAACATGTCTTGTGCTGATCTATGTCTGGTCTTAGTGCTTTTCTTACCTTGTGTTCTTTGTCCCAGCAGCTCATAATTCATTTTTCTTGTCCAGCATATCCCCCTTTTTTTCCCTAATCCTATCTGCTCGCTTTAACAGATCTTGTTTGTCGTTCTTGCATTCGCTCTTAGCTGATTCTCTCCAAAATTTTGTCTTCATGTCTGTCTGACTCCTCTGTATCACTATGAAATTTCTTTTGCATCATTAAGAAGAGAAGCTAATTAGGCATCAGACTTTCCAAGCCAGGACATTTAAAGTCCTCTCAAACAAATTCAGGTTTTTAGTACATTCAGTTTAAGGCTGGAGCATGTCCATTGGCTTTTTGAAGAAAGTAGAGGCACAGTTTAGAAAATGACATTTTAGTAAGTGCTGTGACCTGTGAGAAGCTTGGACATGCTAAACGATTATGTAGGCACAACAGTAGAAAAAATCAATAAAATAACTCACGCCTCTGCTGTCTTTAGTAGTTTGAGTTCTTATAGACCATGTTTTGGTCAAGTCCATGAAGATGAAAGAAGAAAGGCAGATAATATAGAAGCTACCATTCCAAATGTCAGCTTCTGCTACAAAGATTGCAGGCACTGAAGTTTTACAAAGCAAACATTGCCAACTTTATTACATTGGCCAAATGATGCCTTTTTTCTCAAGTCACATGTCAAAGATAATTGAACAATTTCCGCTGAAGCTTTCCCAAAACACACACCCTAGGCCAACACCAGTCATGAAAAAATCCAGCACAAGTGCTAAAAGTTGGCAGTGTTTGAAGCAGCTTTAAGATAATTCTAAATAGATTTTACTACTAGCTTGCCTCCAGATAGTATTGATGTGAAGTCTGCTTTTCAGAAACTTTATTGTGGTTTAAAAAATTCCATTCACTCTACCTATGAAGATATTAAGCAAGGTTTTATAAACCAACAGGTTTCATTTGAAAGTATATGCATGTGTATTTTAAAAGAACTTTAAAATGCTTGGAGTACATCTGTAGTGACTGCAGCTATAGTGTAGAAAAATCCAGATTAGATTTAAAGCCTATTAGCTGAAGGACTAATCATTAGCTGAAACTGAAGAACCAGCAGCAGTCCAAGGATAGCACCAGATAGATCTTGAGAAGTTCTGATCATTTGGATTTGCAGCTGTCCAGAGTTTTGCCAGGCTTATTTACAGCTAAGGAGCATCTTTTTTTCTGAGCTGTTTCTAAAAAATAATTGGAATAACTGCTCTTATAGGTAAATAAGCAGAAAAGCAAGGATGACAGAATCTGACCTTGCCAGTTGATAGTATAAGACCAAAAACATAATTTATTGAAAGCTATTCTTTTAAGTAGTGCTACTTTAACCAAGACTATATTGTTGATGTTATTAACCTTTCTTAAGACCTTTGAGAAAATAAGAAAATCTGAAGATGCACAGTAATTTGAAGAGTACCTTATAAACCTTATAAAAGAGATCAATTTCAACAACAAGCTGTCATCTACTGGCATAAAAGTAATGAAATTGGAATAGCCCACTGGAGAGGCTGCTGATGTTCCAGTTAGTCCTCATGTAATTGAAAGAATTTGGCCATGATTGAAGCATAAATTGTATGGATATTTTTGTTAAGAAGCTTGGCAGACTCCTCTAGGGAATTAATTTTCCTCTGATGGATACAATGACAAAGTTCTGTGCTATATTTCAGGAATTTTATTTCTGAGGTTCTTCTGTCTTACTGCAAAGCAGGAGCGATACACAATATATCTGCTGTCTATCACTGCAATTTCTTTCTTAGCTATCTGCTGTATGAAAAATGACGACGTAACTCAAATAATCTATTTCTTCCACAAAAATAAATTTGTCTTTTTATTATTAGGGTGATTTAAATATATTTTTAATTATAATATTTCAGATTTTAGGATCTACAGTCACCCTTGTACCCTGAGAAGTCATAAAAACTTTTAGGAGGTTATAGTGATGTCTCTGTAGAGTCTTGTGAAAAGATCATGTATGTTAAACATGAAAAACAAAAAAAAAGGCTTTGGTCCTCTGCAATCTGTATTTTTGTCAAATGAAGTGACCTTACCGTAAGGTCAGAATTGAAACTTTCATATTTGGCTAGATAATTCTGCATGGATGGGCTTACTGACACTTCCTACTTGTTTTTAAGAAAAAAGTGCTTAATCACATAGGACTTTAATCATTCCACATTCTAATTCCATTTTACAAAGCATGTGTTCACTTCCTGAATTTTCACTCGATGTTTAATCCCACACTGAATTCAGTTAGGTTAACGACTACACTAAAGCTGATGGAGACGACCTGTTTTAAACTTAATTTCATTGAAAACCTTCAATAGATAGGAGACAAAGACCTATTGTTCTTTTAGATATGCTAGAAGTGAGAATCTACTTTTTATCCCTTTAAAAATTTAGTTTAATTCAGTTCAACTTAATTGAAGTGACACTAGATTTATTCTAACGTGAATAAAAGTAAGTCACATCAGAGGATTTATTTAATAGGGTTAAACTGTACAAAACAGAAGAAAGAGTATTTTTTTCCCCTAGAGGCACCTTCCAAAGCTTCTCTTACTTTTGGTGAATGAGAATGCAAGAAGTCCCTTTTGATGTTTTTGTGAAATATACATTTGAACTCAACTGGGAGTTATCACTTCGAGGGTGGAATTAGGATGAAAATTCCTATTTTGAATTGTATGCAGGTATAAGAATGGATAAAAAAAGATACCTGCTTTAGACATTTTTAAATACCTAAATCTAACTTGAGACACTGAGAATCTTTCATCTTAATGATGAGTTATAATAGCAGGTTTTTAAAAAAGAAGACAACAAGAGAGTTTTGATGCAGAAATACAGTGTGTACATTGCAGTTATTTGAACTATTTTTCTGATTGTTAATATGTGCACACAGTATGACTATCGCGCTGTAAATATAGATGTGCTGGATATCTGGCAGTACATAATGTGTAGATGGGGGTTCCTTGTCTGTCGCATAAACAATAAAAATTTATTCCTTGGTCAGGTGCTTCTAGTGCAGTAGTCACCGAATTAATGGACACAAAGAGCTGGATATATGCACAATTAAACAGGGAAATCAGTCAATCAATTACACATACCAGAGTATAAAATAATTTTCTGTTTTCTAGAAACACAAAAGGTGAAAGATGTGAAAAATAAGAATCACATATTTAGTGCTTTTTTAAAATTGTATGATGACGTATTTTAATTCCAGCACTTAGCTATATTTACAGTTAACCTATCTGAATTCAGTAGGTGCTTAAACATCAAGTGAATATTAAGGATGTGAGTACATGCTTGATAGGATGAAATTCTTTCAGTAGTTCCCAGATATCCTGAGTAATATGTGCCAATATCTGCAAGAGGAATGAATATGCTTTCATGTAAAACTTAATCCTAGGCCTCATTGGAAAATACTGACCATTTTCATACACTATAATGAAAACATTAGGCGGTTATGCATATTATCTAATTTATAATGTATTTTCTAAATTTATAGTTGTTGCATGTATTTAAAAACAGACCAGATTTTGAAGGTCAGATAATCCACAAGCATTAACACTGAACCACTTGAGTAAATCTGTTCAAAAAAACCCCATGACTATGAGGTATTGAGAAACATTGATAGAGTCCAGATAGGATTGAGAGAGTCCAGAATGTTCCTACCCAGTTATTAGGAAATATGCTGTGCAGCCTTACATAGATATAGTCTTTATTTCTAGATATCAATTGCCATTGTATGCTTTAGAGTAAATCATGCAGCTGATATGTGATCATGTCTCAATTTCCATCAGATATCAATAAAAGAAATACCAAAATAGCAACACAGAATAGGTTTTATGTGTGTTAATCTAAAAATATTATAAACAGAGTGGTAAATCATGCCTTAGTCAACATTTTCCAGCATAGGCTATAAATTCAGGAACACCTGTGGTGGGTAAATGCCACAATTCCATCTGCTACATACTTATGTATGAAGCAGTCCAAAGGCAATTTCCCAATTGTTACCAACATGAAGGTTTACAAAAAAACCTGTCTTTAATAACCATGAAGCAATAATATAAACCATGTTTTTTTTTGCACTTTTTTTTAAAATTGCTATATTTAAATACTCAGTTCTGACACACTGATAAAAGTACAGTGATGACAAATCATTTTGTTTGCCTTGCCTGATTTTTCTCTGTAATTTTCAGCATTTGTTTATGGTACATTTCTTCTAGTTTGAGAACCTGATTTCTACTTGCAATGCAATTTTCATTACTTTTTAGTTTGCATACTTTAATTCCCTGACATGTAGTAGAATGAATTGTTACAGGAATGTAGTTTGCTAGTATCTCTTTTTAGAGACACTTTTTCTCCTGTAGTAAGATTAAAACCTATTAAAAATAGCTGCATTAGGTATCTGATAGTCCAAGTATGGAGAAAACAGATTTAAAGCTAAAAGGGTATTGTCATTTTTCCTTTTCTGTCCCAAGGGTATTTTAACAAAGCACAGGGAAAGATACCAAATTTAGATAAACACTGAATTTAGATGATTAAATAGAGGAACTTTTTCACTCATTTGTGTGATTTGAAATTTTTTTTTCTTTCTTGTTTATAGACATTAGAAAATATGTATTTTGAAAAAAAAAAAGAGAGAAATAACTTTAATCTAGATTCAATCTCATGAGGCCTAGATTCCATTTCTATTTGAATGGGTAGGTGTAACTTCATAAAAGACTGACTGAGCCATTATCTTGTAAGAGTCTCTCATGAGGAAAAACCCTGTTGTTTTTGAAGATGTACGTATTATTATTTTGTTTCTCTGGTGTAACTATATGAAATATCGTGCGTACAAATTATCCCAGACATTACACTTTATGGCTCCTGTCTTTGATTTTGTGGTGACGTAAACCGAAAGTTTTCCTATGAGTCTAAATTAAAATCAGATCCATTTAAATATCAGTTTCTCAACATTTTGATTTACAAACTTATGAACCTCTGTGAACCTTTTTGAGTTCAACTGAGCTGTGCACACATTTCAGTACAATGTTGAAAATACTTTTATTACTTAATAGTGATTTGAATCAAGAAAATTAAATGAAAGTCTTCTTAAAAGGTAATTAGTATTATGATTCCGTAGTCTTCTTAAATAAATGTATTCTGACTGTTATGTGTTGTTTAGAAAGCTTGGTTTCTCATAAAATTCTTCAAGATGTTGGAAACAAACTGCTTTGAAAACCCATCTACTCATATCGAGAACACTGAAAAGTAAAACTGCAGTTCCACCCTCTCTGACTTGCTGCTCTTATTGTATTTTTTAATTTCCTTTGATGACATTGCTTCTTCCTCTGCAATGAAATATTTCATACGATAAATGGACCATGCACTTTTCTACATGAGTCATTATTAAAAGGCCATAAATTAAAAAGGGAATAAGGTATAAAATTCATACTGGGTGACTAAGCACTTCTGACTTTGTCACTAAAATATCATAGAATGGGTGAAAATAAATGTTTGGTTTAATACTTATAGAAAAGTTAATTTTAGTAAATTTACTACTGAAAATTAGTTCCACTGAGATTTTGTAAGAAAAGTGTTGATCAAGATTATTATTTCTCAAATGTTTCATATATGCTCTCAACAACAACTTCAAAACTTTCTGACAGTAGACTATAAAGGGTATTTTTTCCATGAGATTTTAAGTAAATATTTGTTCTGAAAAGTAGTGTAGCAACATAATACCCTAAAACTATTTCCTGAGGAATACTCTTGAAAGAGAATAGCTTACCGTAACATATTATTTTACTTTTACGTTCCCTTTCAGAGCCAAAATATATATTATTGACTGTTACACCATGTTATACTATTTTATTAATGAGGTTCTGAATGCTATTTAATGAAACTTTACATATTTTTATCTCCTGCAGATCACCTCAGGGCATGACCTTAAATTAGTTGAAAAGAAACTTCTTCTACTTTAATTTAACTTTCATCCTAATTATTTTTTAAGGATCCAAAGCTTACAGCTTACTTCAGATATGGGATATATTACCTGATATATTTAATGCATCTCTTTTCAAATCAGGCCAACAATATAAATTATTTATTTAGCATCTTGTTTTCTCAGTATCTATGTTGAAGTCCTCAGAAATCAAAGTTTCCTAGTGTGACTAACATAGTTTCCAAAGCAAATTCTCAAATTCATCCATCTTAAAGAATATGCATGATTTTATCAAGGTATTTCTGAATATCTCGGAAGGTGCATTGGCTGACAGATACTTAGCTTAGGTATTGAATGTTGGTTTAAATCTCTCTGCAGTCACTTTTCTCTGGAATTATATAAATTAGTATTTTTGTCCCTACTATAATGTTTCAAGCATTATTTCTTATGACAATGGCTGATTTATTTTAATTTTTTTTCCTAGTGAGATAGTGAAAATTTGTATCTTCATTAACTTACATTTATTTTTCAGACTCTGATTGGGTGTATGAGTTCTTCAGTGATTTCTTACTGTTTTAAGTCCGTTCTGGTGGAGTGTTCAATTCTTCCATTGAGGCCCTTTGTTTTGCCCAATTTTATGGTTGTTGATGATGTTTTGTTTGCCTGTAATTGCACACACTTCTGTGAAATGCATTGCCCAAAACAGAGTACTACCTCACATTTCAGGCCACTGATGGTACATAAAACTGTGCTGCTACTTAACGGAATTAGATCTTCCTACTTAGAAAGGAATTTGCAATTTATGCGTAACTGAAGCCTCCTTCCTAATTCCCCCACATCCCTTCAGTCTGTTTCAGATTTTGTTATGATAATAAAATGATGAAACAGACGGAATTGGACAGGTTTAGGGATTCTTTGGTGAAAGCCTCCAAGAACTGTGCTGTTGCTATGTTTTGGTGAGAACCTCCGTCACTTTGTTTTTCCCTTGGTAGAACTGCTATGTAACTTAAGTTTATTTTTTCACTGTCTTTTAAGTGTTGGTTTTCTACAGAATTGGCATACTTGTATTTTTAAATTTATACTTCTTAATTCAATTAGAAAAAGGTATTTCTTTTCCCAGGAAATATCAGTTTGCAGTGAAAGCCACATCAAAACAATGTGCAGTGAGATTTCTGATGGTGAAAATCCTGCTGGGGCTATGTTAACCACGAATGGACTGTACTCTGTTTTACAGTGGATGTTTTTGTCACCCAGTAGGTTTCCTTTCAAGTAAAGGGAAGCAAAGATCAGAGAATCTGTATTTAGACCCTAAAACCTGGGCAAAAGAAAAATTTCACCTAAAAAAAAGAATCACATAGCAAGATAACCTGTACAATGGCAAGGCGGATAGGAAATGGCTCTTCTAGGAAACTTGGGGGTAAGGGTGGCTGCCTGCTGCTGCTGCAGAAGGGAAGATATCACAGGCTTTTACTTTTCAAAAGTTCTAGTTTTGAATGACAACTTTCAGCTACTCCTTAAAAAAAATCATGCTTCAAACTTTTGCTTTCAGCTGATACCTGATAGTGGTAGAGAGCTGGTGGTAGGGAGGAAGTCAGATGGGTGCAGGCCTGGAGAACAGGTGCCTGGAGAGGGCTGGAAACCCTGATGAAGGGAGTGTGCAAGTGCTCAACCATGACAGTGATATGGCACAGGGCAGGGCTCCTGGCACTGACCACAGCAGATATTCCTAGAACAGCAGAATCCTCATCTCAGACAGAGCTGAGGAGGCAGAAGACAGCTTTCCAGGTCTGGGTCTGCAGAGAGCACCTGGGACCTCTCACCCTGGCTGGGCTCACGGGAAATGAGCTCCTGTCCTGCAGGAGGTGTCCACTGATTCAGGAGACCTGTGGGAAGAGGTCAGCAAACTGAACAGCACCAAGGAAAATGGCAACAAATATGTTCATAGGATTTTCTATGTTCACAGAGACCCCGCAGGGGAAAAACAGTAAAAGAAGGCAGAACAGCCAGAGCCTGAACATGATGCAATGACAAATGGAGAGTCCTGCACTAGGAAAGGCTGGAGTCATGTGATTAGTTGCAACATGAGGCAGGTTTGTTCTTCCCTGCAGATCTGCCCTTGCAGAACAGATTCAATGCCCTAGTAGCACGTGATGGGGAAAAAATGCTGTCTGGGGAGACATCATAGCGGAGCCTGATCTGTATCAACACTAAGAAGACACAGCAAGGGATGGCAGAGAGAGGTTCCTTTCTCAGGGAGATGGATGGCCCATCAGCCAGCTTGCTGTCTAGGGAGGTTTGCTGATTGCCAGGCTCTCAGATCCAAAGTTGTAGGGACAATGCCAAGGTGTTGGACTATCACCCTCAGCTATCCAGCCACACATCACTGCCAGGAAAGACATTGACCATATGAAGATTTTCTACTTCGCTTTGGGCGTAGGGTTTGAGGGCATACAACCTGTCTGGTGTCTCCTTCATCCTGCTGGTGAATAAGAAAGGCTGGACCAGGAATGGGTGTATCTTGGAGGTCAATAACAGGTTGCACAGCTGATGTCATCAGCAGGAATTTGCTTTTTGTGACCACAAGATCTCTGAAGATGGAAGGTTGTTGAGGAGTGGTGGGATCCAATTGATAAAGTAGGACAAAACCATCTTTGCTCGAAGCAGAGTAGCCAATCTGTCAGAGTCCTAAGCCAGTAACATCAAGGGAGAGATACCTCAACCCACTTTTGGTGAGAAAGGGGTAGGCAGAGGTGGACATCCAAGAAAGCACATTGCCAGGAATAAAAGCACCAGAAGGATAAAGCAGGGTGAAGAGACATCCGCCCCAAGTGTATGCAAAGGAATGCATGCAGCCTGGTGTAGAGCCCTGGTCCTTGTTCAGCGAGTTTATTTCAAAGGGGCTTAAGGCAGTACTTTTCCCTGGGGTGACGAAAAGGAGAACTTGACAAAAGTTCTTGTGATGTTAAACAACAAACTTTTACTGGAAAACTTTAGAAAATAAGGGTACTTGGCAAATTTTGAAACAAAAATTCAATTGAAATAAAGCATTTCACAAGGCGTTGACTTAGCAAACTTTCACTCATCCAACTTAAAGTTACCCAGATTTCAAGAAGAAATGAGAGAGAGAGAGAGAGAGACAGAAAGATGACAAAAATTATTTTTCACTATTTGAATTCCAGCATGTTCTCAGCTCCTATAAAATCCAAAACAATGGGCCACGATCACGTGTGTCTTCGTGCAACTGCTTTTATCTGCTTTGGTCTCCCAGGCCCTCCCTTCCAGGTGGGGCTTCAGGTGTGCCAGTGACTGACAGCCATTCTGGGCTGGACTAGAGGCTCCAGGTGGTGGGGTGTAGAGCACATCCCACTTTTCATAGAACTTGCACTGCCTTCCCCCCCCACTCCTCACTTCTGTTGTTTTGAGCCAGTAATCATTTTCTCTAGTCTCTCACACCTGGGAAACAAACAGGAAGAACTAGAGGTCTGCACGTGGTCACAGCACTGAAACATCTCTAATAATGACACAGACTGGTCCCTGACTGGCAGGGGAGCATCTCTGCTGAGAAGAACTTAGGGGTGCTGGTAGATGGCAAGCTGGGCATAAGACAGCATCGTGTCTTGGCAGCAAAGCAGGCCAAGAACCTCTTGATGTGCAATAACAGGAACACCTGTAGGAGCTCTGGAGAAATGAATGTTCCTTGCCTTCAGTACCTGTAAAACTTCATCTAGAGACATGGATCTATTTCAGGTCCTCTGACAGATGACAAATTCTTATAAACTACAGCAAGTTCAGGCAAGGCACTTCATAGTGGTGCATGTTGTCAGGGTGAAACACAACAGGCATAAACTGAAACAAGAAGTCAACAAGACGAGCAATACTGATCTAAGGAAACAGTGCTGGCACTGAATGAAGTGATGCTCAGCATACGATATTTTGGAGAGTGAAACTTACATGAGATCTGAGCTGCCTGCCTTTCTGTCAGACAAAGCACAATCACACTGACACTGAATGTTAGACTACTGAAAAATGTGGTGTATTTCTGATTTTGGCACTTTTATCATATCTGTTGTTATAAAGAAAAAAATCAGTACTTCAATTTTGCAGTAGTTTTTGAACTACATTTCCAACTGAGTTGAAAAGAAAAAAAATATAACAAGGCATTCCAAAAGAAAAAGACAACCTTATAGATTAAAGTTGGGCCTGCTCAGTCTCAAGAAGGTATGACAGAGAGGGAATTTCATCAGTCTGTCATTATCTGCAGGGAAGGTGTAGAGGATGGAGCCAGGCTCTGCTCAGTGGTGTCAAAGCAGGAGGATAAGAAGCAATGGGCAGAAATTGATGCACGGGAAGTGCTACCTAAACGTGCAAGTGACCAAGCGCTGGAACAGACTGACCCAGAGAGGCTGTGGAGTCTCCCTCACCGGAGATATTCGAGAACCATCTGGACACAACCCTGTGCCATGTGCTCTGGGATGACCCTGGTTGAGCAGGGGAGTTGAACCAGATAACCACTGCGGTCCCTTCCAACCTGACTCATTCTGTGATTTCGCGATATTTATCAGGTCCCATTGCTACTATGAGTATTAATGGGAATAAGTAATATTTGATAGGAGTCTTTTAATTAGAGAGGTTCTAAAGGATCTGATCAATTAAATTGTTTGTTTCAAAGGTAATCCAAAGTTTTAAGCATCTGGATGGTGTTGTTAACTTTAGGGTGCTTTATCTTAATTATCTTTCTCTTTGTGCATATTATTTTTATTAAAATAGGTTGAGGGAAGAAGTCTAAGTTAACAACAAAGGCTGTTTCACTTCATTTCTTTTTGTGAAATAGCTGCAATAACGCAAGTAAACTAGGCTGCTCCTTAGAGACTAGCTGTACCATAATTCGGCTTTTTTCTTAAATAGTAGTTGAATATTAAATAGTAGTATTTTTGTTTCTTTTGAATTTAGCAGTAACTTAAGAGAGCCTAGCTATTTGCATTAACATTTTTTCTTCATTTTTATGTTTTAACATTACTTCATTAGAAAATAATCTTTTAGAATATTTAAAGACTAACGTGAAACATTTAACCACTCATCCAATTTTTACAATGATGCAAAATATTACTTTAACCTGCAAAATGAGTTTGAAAGTGTGACAAGACAGTCCCCAAAGCAATGTAGCAGAAATACTTTTTTAAAAGTTATTTAAACTGGTAGTTAATTATTAATTATGATAATTATTAATTATTTAATTAAACATGGCATAACTACATGAACTTTAGTGAATTAAGGTTTTTTAGAAGAATTTGTATGTTTTTTATGAAAAAATCCAAAGTGGATCAAAAATGAGAAACAAAGAGTAGTAATAAGTATGGTGTAACATTCACCATAAAATTTTTGTGTCTGTGAAGAATTAATCTTTACATTATAGTGACATTTGTAATAAAAGAAGTAATGTGATGATGTAATCTGTTGATGAAGCAAAAGTGTGTGGCATCCTACAAACGTGCAAGAATATTATATAGAAATAAGTGAAACCAAATATTATTAGTATAAGAAATAAAGTATTACATTATAACAAAAATAATATAAATGTCTGCTCTAAATCAGGTGATCATTTGGAAAGAACAGAAGAAAATGTTTTAATCAGCATGTGACTGAGGCACCACTATAACTCATCATTAATGGAATTCAAATTCATAATTTGTGAGAGACAATTTCAGTTAATATCTTTTAAAAATTACTGTGAAGGACTAGATATCATTTATTTGAGGACTCAGATAATTTTGCTTAAGAGTTTATAATTTTCACAAAGCGTTTTGGAAAAGGACTTGAGATTCAACTACAGTATTATATTACTGTGGATTATATGAGACATTGTGTCAGATAACCAGGTTTAGTAGATATTCCTCGGGTCCTAAATATTTTGTGAATAAAATGTAAGGTCGGTGTGAATTTCTTCCTAGGGCTGCTGGAAATCACACAGCTTGTTCTACAAATGTTTCTGTAATTTAGCAAGGGCTTTGTAGAGAATAGTGCTGAAAGCTGACCTTTGAAATGCACTAAATTTTTCAGTGCTGTCTTTTATGTGCAATTTATCACTACCCTGTGGATCATGCTGCATAGCACTTTATTTTCGAGCTAGTCATGTGCTCTTCAGTAGGACTATTCAGTGTTTGAGACATTATCCAATGTAAATTTAGTATCTCATTTCATTTCTCAGTTTGCATTAGCATCCTCTGCTTTTAAGCTGCTTGTTTCTTAAGGAGTGAATTTTTTTACATGTATCTTAGTCCTCTCAGCTATTACTTTATATAATTTCTCTTCCTTTTCTTTTCTCTTCAGCTTTTCTGAAGACTTTCTCATTTTTTTTCTCTTTTTCTTTCCTTTATGATACCAAAATAGATATTTTCACCTATGACCACAATATTCTGTATTCACATACATGAATATAGGCCTAAATATCAAAATACTTTTCATCTTAGATACTTCTTGCATTTCATAATTTCCTTTACATGTTCTATACACCCAGACTAATACTACATTTAATAACTATAAAAGATTAAATTGCAAATATGAATAAAAGAAGAATGAATTTTAATATTTCTTTTCTAAATCTGAAGATATGTTACAGTTGCTCCCTCATTTTATATTGTATTGTTATAAAGACACAGACTGCTATTCAGAAATTCTTTATGTCCCAGAAATAGGCCTTAAATATATGTTTGAAGAACTGGAAGAATGAAAAAAGATCTTTATCCAGATTGGTTTAAAAAGTTAACATGGAACTTAAAAAAAACCGTAGTGATGGGAAGCAGAGGTGGATTCAGAGTACTCGTCTCCCATTAATTTTTTCACTTATTTTTACGAAGGTTTTAGAAGAAGAATGGTGGGGGGGGAAAGAATTAAAAAACCAAAAACCGAAAAACAACCCTTTTTTATGTTCCCAGAGAAGGAGCTATAACTGTCGAGAATACCCTAAAGTGCTTCTTATGCTCAAAAAGTAACAGATGGTATCTTTGTAACTTTCTTCTCCACCTTTCATCCATTTTTCCTGTGTCAACAACATCCTTTCTCTTTCACACACTTTGTTACTGTCCTGCCCTTGTTGAATTCCTTGTCACTTTTGTATGAGATGCTTGACTTTATAAAATTTCTGTGGAAAGAAACAGCAGATGATTATGTCCTAATGGCTTACTCTTTCCTGCAGTATAGGATAGGTTCAGTTCCTTCTATGCTTACATTTAATCTTTTTTTTTTTTTGGAAAACGGAATACTTCAGACATTCCTTTCTGCATGGGTTTATACCTACCTGATGGAGCAAGCTGAGAGAAACAACAGAGTTTTTGTCCATCGGCTGTTCGTGGAAGCCATTTTTTATGTGTCGCCCTAACACGAGGCTGCCGAGCAGACAGGCACGCATGAACTGCACAGCTCTCCGATGTCTGACAGAACCAGCTTAACCCGCAGACCCTGCAGAAGCATGGGCTGTGATGCCACTGAAAGTGACAGTGGTCTCTTAATATATATGAGATATATAGATATAATATATATTCTGTATTAATATATAATAATGTATTACTCTCTTCAAACAACTGGCAGGGAAGGAACATATTTAGTTTATATGTCATGAGTATCTCTTAATATAATTTCTCCTACGTTCTCGTTTTCCATTTGACAGCAGTTTTTCCAGCCACTGCTTAGCCTCACTACAGAGTAAGTTTGATAATAAAATAGAAGTTCCACCCACTTTATCCTATTTATGAGCAAAATAAGTCAAGAAAATGGTGGTTTTACTGCAAAAGATTCAGACGGCTCAGAAAATCTTGTTGTCAGAGGAAGTAGTTTACCAGAGAAACTAAAAGTACTTTATCACAGAAGCTGTTTTTTAATGTATTTATGAGTAATTCTTACACAGTAATCCATGCAGATACTGGTTTTTACAGTCAAACTTTTTCTTAAAAGTAAAATACAGACAGCTACTCTATGTACTAGCTGTGGCTGGAGTGGAATTGTCTTCACAGCAGCCCATATAGTGCCATGCTTCGGGTTTGTGGATAAACAGTGTTAATAACAATAATGTGTGTCATTTTCCCACTCTGCACCCTACTTCCCCCACTGTGAGCAGACTGCTGGGAGCATCCACAGCTGGGACAGCTGACCCCAGCTGGATGAAGGAATATACCACACCCTGTAATGTCATTCTCAGCAGTAAGAATGGACAGAGGAATAAGGAGAGAGGAGTTCTGGTTTCCAACGTGGCCCTTTTTCAGAGATTGGCAGGGTATCAATCTGCATGAGGTGCCGAGTGCTTGCCTTTGCATCGCTTGTTTTTTTCTCTTTCCTTCACTTATTAATCTGTTTTTGTCTCAACTCAAATTTTCTCGTGATTGGTCTCCTTGTTTTATCCCCCATCCCACTGGGGTTGCAGTGATTGAGTGAGCAGCAGTGTGGGTGCTTAGCTAAGGGTTAACTTATAATGGTTTATCTACATTTTTGTAATACGAAGCTTCAGTTTTATGAAGTGATAGAACTTGGTTCTCTCTGTGCAAGAATGCAGAAATGCACCTACCTCCAAGTTTGATTTTGGGGATGTTAGTCCAGGTGTGTGGTGGGAAATAAAAGTGATTGTTTAGATATTTAAAGCCAGGGATGCATAACTATATTCCTGAATTTTGCCCTTACCAAATGTATTTCCAGGACAATGCTGGAAATGGGATGCTTGTTACAGAATCTTTTGTAAATTGCTTTAATGAGTTCCAAAATACACATGCATACATAAATATGCATGAGGAAAAATAATTTAATTCTTTACAAATGTGCTGCATATTTGCATGGTCATTAACAAATGAGCTCTAGGCCATGCACTGAAACAGCCATCTAAACAACAGCAGCAATCCGATCATTCTTTCCCCTCTTATCTAGTAAAGGTGCACACTTCAAGATCATTAAGCTTCCTGTGTGAATAAGAAACATGGTGATCATACTGATCTCCATACAGTTTAGTAGAAGAGGTATGAGAGATCTTTCTCCCATGTATCTGTATATAAATACACACATAACCACATTATTTGTTATTTATAATGAAAGCTGGTTTTAGCTGTATAGATACTGTTTAAAATGTTAGTAATTACATGAAACAGAAAAAAACAACATCTCCCAGTGACAAAAATAAATTATCTCATAGCATAAAAATAAATTATTAATCTCCTGTATTGCTCCCCAACACCTCACCGCAATTCCTTCTTGAGCAAATTTCTTTAAATGATACCTCTATCTGCATTCTGTGATGATTTCAGAACTTGTGTACAAAAGGCTTAGATAGGTGCATTAGAACAGAACCAGTAGATATGTCAAAAAAACCCCAGCCTACTTATTTTTATAGCTTATATATATATTGGGAAGAAAATAAGATAAAAATGACAATGCTGATATCACAAATCAAATAGTCTCCCTTGCATTTTTTAAATTTAAAATTGTTGCCATGAAACGTTTGAGAAAATATTCAATATATTTTAAATCTACCTGCGGATTAATAACTCATAGTAAAATAAAAGCAATAACTCCTATTCTGCAGATCTTGACCCTGTCAACATGACTTGAAAAAGTTGGCAAAAAGGTCGCCCTCGTGTTGAATTGTTTGGCTCATGTTTTATGCACAAGTATGCTTTGCTTCAAGATTTGGCATGAATGTCTTCCTGTTTTACCTCAGAGACAAATGCATCCAGGGCAACAAATAGAAAGGACAGAGTCACACTTTCTGTTACACTTTGAGATAACCTTCATGATACAGGCTGCTACCACAGATCAGAATTTTTTTTTATACCTGTCAGTGTCTTTTTTGTTTCAGATCTTTATCAGAAGTCCTTTTGCAATAGCCTAGAACAGTCAGTTGATTTCAGGAGTGGTTAACTATGATCTGCACTGTGTTTGGGAACTAATTATAGGTGATTGCTCCTGGCCCTTTTCTGCCGAGCTGATGTTTGGCTCTGTGTTCTGGCATGTGGCTTTTGGATACACAGTGACTCGGTTTCTCAGTGTGCTTCTTCCTCAGTAAGCTTAATCTGCTTTTTGCATTTGTCCATTACTTTCTCTTTGGAAATGCTGCTTTCATGTCACAAACCTGAAACTTTTCTGATTTTGGTGGAGATTTTGAACAACTTCACTGCGGATGTGTTTCATTCCTCTTCTATGTTGTGCTGTGCTGTAAGCTTGCTCTTGACAGTTAAGCTCCCACGTTAAGGAACATTAATCCTAAAGTATTCGTTCAGGGGTGTAGATACAAAACGAAGCATGAATGCTTTGTTATATGTGTTTTCAGCCTGATCCTTGAAAAATGGATTATTTAAAAAAAAAAAAAACAAGAAAAAAAGACGATTTGAATGCTGGAAAGTTCTGTCAGAGGTGAACTGCAGGAGAAGCAGTGGTTTGTTTCCAGGTAGATCAATACCTTTTTGTTCACTGAAGCAGAATGCAATAATTAATACTGCTGTACACTGCCATATCACTACAGATAAAATGTTTCCCTTCTTTAATACAACAAAGCTCATGGACCTAAACTCTAAACTTTTTCTGATCTCCTGCAAATGTATTATAAATGTATGAACAGCTTTAAGGGTTTGGGTATGAATCAGTAAAAGCCATTTAAAATATAAGCCATATACTTAATCCATGTTTTGAATAATTAAAAAAATAACAAAAGATCTATTCTACAACATAAGTTATACATGCCGCATAGCTCAATCTTTAATTTTTCCAGTGTGAGATAGAAGTTTCATGTTACTTAAATACAATTCTTCCAAATCTCCTTTCACAGGCGATTTGTAAATCTTCAGTGGAATGCTTTAAGATGTATGCAATATACCTGAGGTGCTCGAACAACTTTTTTAATGTTATTCAAATCTCTTTGGGAAATATGTAGCAATATACTTTGTTAAATGAATATTAAATTACAAATCCCAAAGGCCTGTTGTCATACACATTAAAAAAACCCAAAAACAAAAAAAATCCCAAAACTTATTAAGTTTCAGCTTTCACCACAAAGGGACCAAAAATTTTTTTCAAATTATCTATACCAGTGTGTAAGCCGGTTTGAAATGCAGCTTTTTGCAGCTAGAAACCCATGTAAACACAAAAGGTGGAGACAATAGGGTAAACTTCTAGCAAGAAGCATCAACTGTGTTAGAAATTTGACTGATGGGCTTTTACCAAGTAGAAATTGTGTGAATATTGGTTTTGAAATTCATTCAGTATTGTTCCTGAGTATTTTTTTTTTTATCTAGGTAAATCTAACTTTCATTAATTTATTAGCAATTTATTAGTGGCTGTGGTGGTGTATAAAAACCGTACACTGATAATAAATAAATAATTATTTTTTTTTTAATACACAAATTGTCTTCTAGTATAAGCTAGTTGGTCTTCATAGTAGGTATCCAAACCTCAAGAAGAATCTGTAAATTATTTCATACCACCACCATGGTCCAGTCCCAGCTTGCAGGTTTCAACAGGCCAGCATGGAGCATCATGATAAAAGACAGTGAAATAAAAGAAAGTATGCATGTGCAAAAGACAAGACTAATCTGCTACTAAATTATAAATGGAGAGAAAGAGAAAGCCTAAACAAAAAGTTTAGTCCACTTTTAACAGCAGAGTTCCCATGTTTAGGAATTCTGAACTACATCTGCATTTGGGGTTGTTTATATTCTTCTGCAATCGGGGAAGTTGAGCAGTATTTCTTTAAAGAAATTTCCCCTATGCCTTTCTGTTTTAGAATAAGATTGGGATAATTTTTTCTCCAAAAATCTTAGATGCTGGGTTTTTTCTAGAAGAGTTGATTAAATATAAGCCACAGTTAAAATACACAGGGTCTTCTCTAAAAACTGTAGAATAAGAAATCTCATGGCACTGGTCCAGTATTTCATTCTTCAGTGTAGAACTCTGCATGTATGCAGCATACCACTGATGTTAATGGATCACTACTATTTTGCAGAATACAGAGGTCTATCTCATAAAACTCTTGCAGACATTGCTTTAGAGTGCACATAATGCATTATCTTGAAGAATTCCCCCAACAAAATCTCTATTAGGATGTCAGACAAATAAATGATGATGTTGATCTTGAACTTTGCAAGCAAAAAATAAAATTCTTCCGTGGTGTTTTAGTGACCTGCTCTGCCATAAAAATATGTTATTTAATTTGCTTTTCTTTTGACTGTGAAGCTTAATGGTACTAACACTATCTGACTGCCCATTTGTTTTGTATGCAGGAGGTCTGGTGACAAATAACACTTCTAATCTTTTGTTTTCTACTCATCCAATTGCATATCTATAATTACATACACATATATATATATATACACACGCATGTACGTATATACAATTAATATATTTTGTGTCTCTTGGGAAATAATTATATTCAACGAATTCTGTGATGTCCACTATCATCTCACAATGTACAGAAAAACTTTCTTCAAGTCCACATTATAAAGCAATTGCAAATATATTTTTAACTCACAACTATATTCGGAAGGTGGCAGCTATACAAAGGTTGAGTTTGGGGAGGATCCCTGAATATCACTTGGTCCAACTTTCTTCTTGGAAGTCACATCAGGTGGGTCAGCTTGCTCAGTTATTTATATGCAATGAGAAGATCCTCCTGAACCTTCTCTCATCTAGATGAAACAATTCCAGCTCTCTCAGCTTATTCTTGTATGTCTCACCAATACTGAGTAGAGGGAAGGAACACCTCTCCGGCAGGAATACCTGCTGGAAATACTTTTCCTAATGCAGCCTGGGAGGCTGTTGATCTGCTTTGCCACAAGGTCACATCGTTAAAGAAACATCACTGTAGTTAAAATCTATAACTGTGAATGAAGATTCTATTTTTTTAACTGTTTGGGAAAAAAAAAAGCAAAACGAGGCAAAGTTAATTTTTAACTAGTTTAATTAAATTCTTCGTCTCTAAATATTAAATTAATATTTTTCAGTTTGAATTTTCTGTGAATAATTGATCTCCAGAGAATGAGTGTACAAACTTGATTAATTTTTTCATATAATTGTGTGATGTGGATTGGGTGATGTACAACCATCTGTACAGTTCTCACTTGGTCTTTAAGCCAAAAACTCTGAATGATTTGTCCCTTGCCTTTTGTCCTTTCTCTTAGGTTCAGTTTCTAACAAAAATATTTGTAGTTTGCTCGGCTTGTCCTGATAGACTCATTGACTTTTGTCCAGCTCACCTATTCTTATCAAATAGACTTTGAGAATAGCTGTCGAAAGCTTAAACTGTTAACAGTCCTTCAGCATCCCTTCCTTCCTTGAAACATTCCTGTGGAAATACTCTGCCCCTTCAAATCCTGTTCAGTGTTAGTTTAGTGCTTATATGCAAGTACAGAGCAGAACTGACATGGCTGCATGTAGTTCAGTGTCAATATAATATTAAAACAGAGAAGAAAAAAACCCAACCAATAATAAAATGGTTAAATGTCTGGTGTAATTACTCGCACTGAAATCATTCTGCTTATGACCTTTTTTAAAGCTGGGGTTGTCGTAACTGTCATGTTTGATGCAACTGTACTGTGAAAGAAATGTTGACCCCGATGAGCTGTAAAATCTACCAGGAAAGGTGTATGAGGACATTCATAAATACAGAATTGCTATACTAGCTCTTCCAATATTTGGATAAGACACAGATCTAATGGTGGGTCATTTTTTAAAAAAAAAAATGTCATTTCACAATTTTCTCAAGTAATAATAAAATTAGCATAAAGATCTTCAGGTGAAAGACTGACCAATTAAAAAAAAATAGTATTTTCTAAGCCAGCATATTGAAAAGGTATGATACAAACTAAAGAGAACATAAGAGAACATTGCTCTTCTTGCCCCACACCCCCTCCCCTCCAGCTTTTCCAATCTGATGATTGTAGAAGTGACACGTATTTTATGCTTGATGGATGAAAAGAGACAGTAAAAGGCAAGATGAGCTAATAACAGTAAAGTCTGTATTGAATCAGAAATGTGTTGAGGTACTGAGAGGAATCAAGATATGTGCTTCAATCATTAGAGTTTGTCACAAGTGAGATTTGTTGGTTGATGTGCTGTCAAAGTACTGAAAGAGAAAGGTTTTATAACAAGCAGCTAGACATGCAGAAAAAGAAGTTTAGGACCCAAAGGACTCAGTATAAATAGAAGTTATAAAGTGAAAAAGAGTAATAAAGTTGGCATCAAGAGAAGGGCAGTATTG
The DNA here is from genome assembly GCA_013397755.1 of Cnemophilus loriae. Taxonomy (NCBI): domain Eukaryota; kingdom Metazoa; phylum Chordata; class Aves; order Passeriformes; family Corvidae; genus Cnemophilus; species Cnemophilus loriae. The sequence goes on along the minus strand of VZTF01004975.1, from coordinate 122,507 downwards.
ATCCAGACTTTAAAATAGACAAAACTTTTTCAGACACCTTGAAAAATGATCTTCTTAGTTTTTATTTTCTTAAAAATCATTACTTTTAATAATTAAGCATGTCTTCACCTCTCAGAAGAGAAAAAACTCAAAAATGGTCAAGTTGCATATACCTGTGAACATTATTCTTATCCCATCTATCTGTTTTTGAAGCATAGCACATTATCTTAAAAATATGGATGTAATCCACTTCTGGATTGGTCTGAGTACACATTTTCTTAAAAATACACCTCATTACATTGAAAAGTTTACCTAATTTATAGCTACTAGTAAATCTTTTTGCACTTCTGAAAGTATTTCACTTCATTGTAATATCAGGTTAGTTTTAAAGATAGTCCTTTGAAGAAATTATTGATGTTTCCTGGGAAAATTTAACAAAGTGACTTTCTGATTTGAGAGTTTATTCTACCAGCAGAGTTTTGGCATGTGCAGTGTTCACAAATTCCTGCATGCCTTTCATCCACATAATGTATACTGTTATCTTTTACTTTACAGTGTTTACAATTACATTTGATTTTGTTTTGTTTCCAAATGCTAGCGGTTGACGAGGTGTTCCCTTCTCTACAACTGGACCTTTATTTCCCATAACCCTGCTCAAGTAATTACCACTAGTGTAGGTGGTAATGGATGTGCTTTGTCCTGATGGCTGCAGCCATTTCAGTAGACTCAATCAATGCATTATGAGGGTATGATGAAGAGATTAAAAAAGCCGACTCAGTAAATGATTACTGCAACAACTAGTCTTAGAACTCATAGAAAAAGAAACTATTTGGAATTTTTTTTTTTCCTGAGAGATGCAAAGGACCTGAGCCAAGAAGAATCCGTGGGAGAGCTTGTTCTCTAATAAAACCACAGTGCAATTATTTTTAAGAGTGCAGTGGGAGAGAGAGAGACAAATCACACAAATTGATACTTTATTTCAAGAAATGGAATGGCAAAGAATGAAAAAATTTCAAAGAAAGAATGAAGTTGTTCAAAAAGCCTGCATGCAGCATGAAGGCTGCTGTAAATACTGTGTTAGAAGACCAGACTGTGTGCCATAATTCAAAAAGAAACCAATGTAGTCCAAAACTTCCTTGCACATCTTCCTGGGAAAGTTAAGGAGGCTGTTGCAGCTAATAGTTTGACCTCTAAAAAAAAAAAATCAGAGGGCTTGGTCATATAGGGAAAAGAAAAATACATGTAAAAACAACAGGTCAAATGTAAAGAGAAAATATAGACACCTAAACCAGAAAGGTCAGAAATAAATTTTGCAAAGAATCATCAAATTGGCAGCAAAAGAGTACTTTAAAAACATTGAAAGCAGGAAGCCAGGGAATTGGTGAGGATGCTTGGTGTAAAGAGTACATGCCAGTTGATAAGGCCATAACTAAAACTATCAATAAATTCTTTTTTTCAGACTTAATCCTGGCTGAAGTTGTGGATCAGGACCAATAACTGACCTATCACTTTCTCTGAAGCAGAGAGGTCAGAGAATCTGGATCAGATTGAAGTAAATATACAGGAACTATTATGTCATCTAGATGAGTCAGATGTCACGAAATCAACAAAAACTGATGGCACTCAGTCAAGAGCTCTGAAATATCTCAAATATGAAGCAGCTGGCCTGCTAGACAAAGTGCATGACCTAGCATTGCAAACAGCCACCACCAGAGGACTTTGACATTGACATCATTAACTCTACAAAAGCTGCCAAGGATGGGATTCTGTAAAGCAGAGATCAGCAACTGACTTTTGTCACTGGTTTGACAAAAGAATCTGTAATAAACTAAAGCTTTAGATTCAGTATGGCTTCTGTAGAGTTTGTAGCCAAAGTTTATGAAGAATTACTCTCAGAATGTACTCCTATGCTACAGTAGGAGGTGAGTAACATATGGATCAGGTAAAAAAAACAGAATTGTAGGTCTGGAGAGTATATTTTGAACTTCCCAGTACCCATACTAACTCCACCTCTGTGGCAGATTACTTTTATCTGAATAAGTTTTTGATCTAAAATAGTCAGAATTTTCTCAGTCTGTGATAATGTCCCAAATGTACCTTTTCACTAAGATGTTAGCTAAAAAATACTAACTTGGGTGGACAAAATAGGCAGTTAAAGGCACTGAAAGACAGAGAAGACATATTTTCTGAAAGATAGGGAAACTCATTGAGTTAAACTTAATGCCTACACTACTACTCTGTAGGACAATAAACAAATCTACATTGTTTATATTTGGATGACATATCAGAAGGATCAATTTCAAGTCATATTTTTAGATTAAATTACCTCATTTGGATTCTTTGCCTCTTTACCATGTTTCATCATATCAAACCTGTCATATAAACTTCAGGAGTGGGAGCTGTCTTTGTTGACAGTTCATCACTGGATCAGACTTCTAGAGCTATTGTTTTATTAATATTTTCCACCTCATTTTCTTCTTTCATATCAATATCACAAATCCAAAGAATTTCTCAGTGAGCTTTATCTGTGAAATAGCAGTAAGAATCAGAAACAGGACCCTCACTCATACATTTATGATATATCCAGCCCTAGGTATAGTTGTAGAGATAGTCTGTTTTGGCTTATGGACTACTGAGAATAAAAAATACAGCGACAATCACCTTGAAAGTTCCTTCAGAGAAAGAAAAAGTTTTCATAATCTACCATTTTGTAAAGAATCTTATTGCATTGCAGATTCTAGACATTGTCACCATGGACCAAATACCCATGTAATGATGAGAATCGTTAGAAAAGGTCAGGGCTGGAACACCCCAGAATAAAGACATTTTTGGTTAATTTTTTAAACTTTTTTTATTTGGAAGAATGGTGCCAGTCTAATTCACCTACTATTTTCCCCCACTCATCTCTCTTCACAAAATTTTCCCCACCTTACTTATCTCTCATAAAGGAGGGATTTCTCCCTTTCTGCATTGAAAAAAAAATAATGTCAACTCATTTACCTGTGAAGAATTAGTTTGGGCATATACTACTGATTTGAAATCTCTGTATGATCAGTGTTTACAGGAGTCCTGAGCCCCCTTCAGAGAAACACTTTAAGGGCTGCTGTGAATGTAGACTTCAGCATGTGTAGAGCTATTTCTTCTTCACATCATGTAATTGTCTGAGACACTCTGCCCATCACTATTCTACTAGGCTTATTTAGTTCCTACATTTATTGTATGGATGAATACTTTGCATTCACCATCATTTTTCACAAACCCTCCTTTTTTTTGCTGTTTTGCTGGCTGAATCTACAATTTCAAGTCATCTAAGTTCAGCTGAGTTCCTCTTCCTGGCATGTCTGACTCATTTTATTACTTACCCAGTGGATCTTCTCTTGTCCTAGGTCATTGCTTCCACTTTTTTTGCCTCGCCGCTACATCATTGTTTTCCTGGTGATCTCTTCCTATTCTTGCTGGTCCTTTACATCATTTCATTACTTCTGTTCAAATCTAACCTCTCTGGGGACTCTGAGACATCATTTCACTTCATCCTACCACTGCAAATGTATCACTCCCTCAGCTGTCTTTTACTGCGTACATGGAGACCCAAGGATAATAGTACTCTATTAGTACATATATAATCATACTTATCCTAGTGAATCAATCAAATTGAATGGTTTACTCAGAAATTATGAAAAGTGTGGGCTACTGATTTAGCCTAAAACATTCCTTCTTCAATTTTTCATTTTTGTCTGTGAAAGAATTACATAAACAGTGGGGGAGAGGAAATTTGATTGCATAACAGAAACCGGAGAAACAAACTCCAGCAGGGAGTGCTGCCAGATGAATGACAAAAGAAAGCTGAAAAACACTGAATTTTTTTCTTCTTTATTTGTAGTAATCTGTGCTTTTGTATCTGAGAATGTTAGGTAAAAAAATGCAAACAAATGTGATTTGCAAGCACATTATATTAGTTCTTTGGTGTCAACTGTATGACTTCAATCGTGGGTACACTTGCTTTTATAACGAAATGAATTGCACACTGAAGACTAGGTGTCTATGCTTCTCATTAATACTTTTATTACTATTTTCATTTAAATTGAGCATTATTATTGAAATATATGCCCTTATTTTTACCACATATTTAACTTTATATGGACAATGGGTGCTTAAAAACACCATATTTTTGTTCATTCTGAAACTTGAAGACAAAAAAGCCCCAGATACAAACAAAACTCTTCTGCTTGTCCCTCTGAAGTACTTTGAGAGACTTTTAGCTGCTGTAGTGCAGTACTCACTAGCCTCTAGTGTCTGTGCTCATCTCGTTCTCCAAGATAAGCAGCCCATATATTCCGGTTTTAATAGGATAACATGATAGAGTATATTAGAGAAACTGATAAATTTTTTCCAGGGTTATGACACTGCAGCTTTTGTTTTCAAACACTCAAAAGGATTTGCTCAAAGATGGCATGCAAATATATATTGTCGTATTAGAAGACCCCTTCACAATCACGTTTTCATACCCATGTATCAATAATTAAGAGTTAGAACCCACACGATTCCTATTAATCATGAGATAGTATCTCATGATAATTAAAATGCACACCTCCATATTTTCATTAATTTTTTCCCTTAACTATTCAAACACATTGTCAAATTTAGTTTGCTTTCATGTTTCTACTGTATTTTATAAGCTTCATCAAGAAAACAGCTTAAGCTCTTTATTATATAAATAAAATGTTCATTGAATGTGCAAGGATCTTTAAAAGTTCCATGAATAATGCTTTAGTGGTACAGAAACAGTAGTGATGTTTTCAATTATGATTGTAGGCTGTCCATTTCTGAAGCTGGGAGTGCATCAGCAGGAGATGTGATAGCAGATCTGATAATCCAGAGCAAAAATTGCAACAATCCAGACATGTATTTTAGATTTTATATAAAAGCTGAAGTAAGGGAAAATAGATAAACCCATTATGGGGCTTTTTTTTTTCTTTTTTTTGTGTGAGTGTAGCAGAGTAAATTTAAATGAAACATTCTCTACCTTCTTGTACAAAAAGTTTTTGTTTCCTATATTAAGCCAGGTAAGAGAAAAACGTATTTTTCAGAAGATAACCACTTATTTGGGAATTGATTTTAAAATACTTTTTTCCCTTAAAACTAAGATTCGTCTAGTATAAATCACAACTTCCTTTTTATATCAGTTGCATGTAAGGTGCTGTTGGCTTCTTTTTGGAAAATATTTTTGTCATTCTCTTTCCTCCACTCTTATCTGCATTCTAGAGCAATTTCTCCTCAGTCTTCTGACACTTATTAGAGAGTATCCATAATGGTGGTCAATGTATTCCAAAATGTTGTCTTCAAGAATGGTAAACACTTGGTATTTCATAAAAACATAGAAACGTTTAAGTGATCTGCTGCCTCTTCTCCAAAACATGGTCTAGGAAAGGTCATAGTTCCTCATAGATTCCTGAAAAAAATGTTTTTGAAACCTGATGTGTGAGATTTTTAACTGTTCTATAATTCATTTTTGTACTGATTATATAAATACCCTACAGCAAACAATACCTGCATAACACAGTAGTAATAACTTATACTGTCCAGATATCTGAGAGAAAACAATCCATGCAATTCTACTTTAAATTTTTTCCTTTTTTTTTTTTTTTTTTTTTAATGAAACAGAGGGAGGACTAGTACACAAAACTGATACGAAGTTTGGAATATTTTAAAATTATGTGTAATCTAAACAGATGCCTTTACCAGGATGGATCAGCTCCTATGCTAACTAGGGGGAATTCTGTAAGTCTTCAGATTGTATATATCCAATTCCTTAAGGCAGAATATTCACAGATATCCATGAGTTGACCTTGTGCACAACGTGGGCTAACTTTCTTCACTGCTAGTCTCTTTCATAAAGCCCAAAAAGCACATATGATGCATAGTGAATATAGTAAACTAGAATTTTTCTCAAAATGTTTTGTAGGAAAAGAGAACATGGTAGAAAAGTGGGTAAAAAATTACATGATAAATATACTCAAAAAGGAATATTACCAAGCAAAGTTAATTACATAGGATAAAGAATTAACCAAAAGATTGTGAATGGAGAAATATTTTATCCTTCAAGATTCTCACAATGTAAATTGTGTTTATCTATCTTTGGTAGAAAGACCAATATATGATCTGTGTTTTTTTAAAACCCAGATTTCCATGCTTGCATCAAGTCTTCCTTTCAAAGCTGCTGTACTGAAAACTAGAACACTAAAACAACCTCTAGATTTTAATCAAAGTCAGAATACTGTATGTCGACTCCAAAAACAGATTTGCAAAACTAGCAGCTAAAAACAACTAAAGTAAGCTATTTTCTTTTTAAAATTATAAGCTTAAAAAGTCTTTGTTTCTGTTTTCAACTTGTGCTACATCTTAACATCTGGGCAATTATGCAAACCTGTAAATTACATTTTTCCCCTCTGAGTTAATTGGCATAAAATTATAATGAAAAGAATTCAAAACCTCAGTGCAAAATTATAGACTCATAAAATGAAATTGTAAACATACTGATTAGCACGTAAAATTTTAATGAGACACTGTTTTGATAGAAAAATCTTCAAACTGAGAGAGGTGTGCAGCAACTTTCAGCAAATATTTTGCTTAATTAATGAATTTCAATAATTGATAGTTTTACTCCAGATTTAAGTACCATTACTGAAACCACCTCTCTTTTCTTCTTTTTTAATGAGACTGCTGTAAAGGAGTGTGAAGTTGTTTAAAACATAATCCCTTTCTTCTGAAAAGATTTGGTACAAGAAAGTTGATGTCCAAGTGAAAAATGGAAGTGCAATTAGTGTTTTTTATGTTTATTCTAAGGCCCACTGTTCTGATACTGGGGGTGGGGGAGATCTCAGACTTATGGTCTCTGAAAAATCCAGAGAAATTGCAACTTTGCTTGACCACAGAAGAACTTCCATATTATTGTAGAGCTGTTGTCCACATTCACAGGATTATAGGAGAATGTTCTCGCCTATGCTCAAAGAAAATAATTCTGCTCTTACAAACGTCCAAGTAAATGATCAATTGAGGAAAATTCTGATGGCTTTCCTCTCACATGAAGAAAATGCCTAAAACGCTTTTTATTAGGGATATGTGTAAAGATTTGGTTAAAAACAAGCAGAAAATTAGCCTTACACATTTTGTTCTCCATGTGATTTGAATGTAGAAGGTTTTAAAACATCAGTGGATCAGGTTTTTTTCTTCCATTACAGCAGCTGGCATTTCCACTACCACCAAAGCTATCAGGGATATAATAGATGCCTTTCTGAGATGTGAGTCCCATGTCACAGACTCATTAACTCATAGAACAGCTGAGTTTGGCAGGGACCTCTGAAGACTGTCTAGGCCAGGCTCCCTGCACAAGATGGTTGTTCAAGAATGTGGCCATCTCTTTTGAAAATCTCCACAGATGGAAACCCTGCAATGCTCTAAGCAACCTGTTCCACTGTTGTTGAATCATACTTCAAGTAAAAAAAAAATATATATAAAAAAATTCTTATGTTTAATACTCATACCTGCATGGTGTCCATTGAAACTAATAAAACAATTTTCACAATGAATGTCATAATACTTTTGGCATGACGAATGTGGGAATATTGACCGCTCATTTAAGAAAAGCTTTTCTGAAATTTCTTGGTAACCTTTACAGGCCAAAAGAGTAGAAATAGATAGTTCAGTTAAAGACTGAATTAGTAAACTCAGCCTTCATCATTCAATTAATTCACAGATGTCACATTTGTTCCCTCAAAATTCATCCGTGGAAGTTATGCACTCTATACTTCACTGGTTGGAGGGTTTGTTTTGTTGGGTTTATTCTGTTACATTAGTATATATATACGTATATATAAACTTGGAAACCTGTAAGTGGAAACTTATGCAAATTCTGGAAAGAACTCAATAAAATCCTTCAGAATCACCACACTTAATCATAAATCGGAATGAACAGATGCTGTCAATTTTTTTATTACATTTAAAAGAAAACATTTTAAAACATTGAAAAATTATATTGCATATCAGTGTGAAAATTTGTAAGAGTTTGGAATATATTCAGTCACTGTATTAATCTAAATATAAATCCTTGACTGTGCCTAGAACACCTTAACTGAAACAAATTTTTAGATTGGTTTCGTAAATGCAGCTCCATAGAGCCATGTTTAAATTCAATCAGTACATACTGCACATCACTCCCAAATACCATATCCTACTGCTCAAAAGACTGTGTGAAGCACAGACCACCTGGTAGAAACTGTTTGACCCAGGAGAAGGTAGAATACATAATGATGTGCACCACTTCTGGCTTGCGGACAACAGAAAGATGACTGAAATAGTTTTTAGCTAATTCAAATTCATTTCTACCCCAGGAAAGGTACATACAGAGACATTTTCCACTTTAGTGCATATTTCCATTCACACCATTGCAGGCTCTTGGGAACGGAGACGTATAGGAGTCTGGTTTGGGTCTTCGAATTATGTTTATGTGTAGGAATCACTTGACTGAAACACTTTCCTATTAGTTCCCTCCTGCTTCACAGTTTCACACTAACGCTTATGTGAAAAGGAAAAAGAAAAAACACAGTTATGCGGCTGCCTGAGTTGCACATCCTAAACTTGAACAGGTTGTGGCATTTTGTGCCATATGGTATGCATGTCAGTGAAATGAAGGGCATGCCTTGTCACATCGTATCCCATAATGACTTTTTGGGAGTGAAATATCATTTCCAGCTGAGATGAGCCTTTCACTTCACTGATCTGCAAGTTACAAGTCTCAAGTAACACAGCTGTTTTTGGAAACTAACCTCCTGTTAAGGGAAAGTGTGACTCGACAGAAAATCTAGCCTTTGATTTGTGAGACCTAAGACCTTAACAAGATATAGAACTTCCTAACAGAAATTGTTCAAGATGAAAGTAGTTTTATAATGGTCCAGTTGTCCTGGTATTATGTAAGTTACGATAGCTTCACTTCAGAAGGGAGATTTTGTATAGCTAAGATAGATAAGTTTATTATTACAAAAAACATCAGGCTAGGTTTTTGTCTGACCATCCAGAGCTTACCATGAGTTTACCAAAGTAAGAAGAAATCATCTGTTTGTTGTTTGTGACTCATTCCAGAAAGTTAATTTTCATTCTCAGAAGAAAATAAAAAATCTGATTATTCGTAAGCTTTTGGAAGATGTTAGCGAGTGAATTTCAAACATTGTCTAGATCTTCCACTTTTTCACGTGGATCATCTAGGTCACTGGCTAGCTAAGGACTAGGTAGACCAAACTAGGGAGCCACCGAACCAACCTTGTTGGGTTCTAGTGCCCAGCCACTCTCTGGGTAAAGGACCTTTTTCTTATATCCAACCTAAACCTTCCCTGACACAACTTCAGACCATTCCCTTAGGTCTTGTCACTCATTATCACAGAGAAGGGATCAATATCTGCCCCTCCTCTTCCCCTCATGAGGAATTTGTAACTGCAATGAGGTCTCTCCTCAGTCTCCCCTTCTCCACGCTGAACAGAGTAAGGGACTTCAGCCTCTCCTCATATGATTTCCCCTCAAGGCCCTTCACCATCTTCGTAGATCTCCTTTGAACACTCTCTAATAGCTTAATCTTTCTTAAACTGTGACACCCAAAACTGCACACAATATTCACAGTGAGGCTGCCCCAGTTCAGAGCAGGGCGGGACAATCCCCTCCCTTGCCCGGCTGGCAATGCTGTGCCTGATGCACCCCACGACACGCTTGGCCTTCCTGGCTGCCAGGGCACTGCTGACTCATATCCAACTCTTCTTTTCTAGTTAAATGGCAGTAATAAGTGCTTCAGAATAATAACTTATAATATCAGATTTGATGTAATTAAATGTAAGATCAGAAAATGTTCATTCATTCAGTTTATAAAATGTTAAACTTTTTTCGTGAGTTTCTGTGTTCCATTTTTAACTTTTTATTTTAAAAAATTACTTTTTCCAAGATATTGCAAAGTCCCCAGTTTTGGCAGCTAGAGTTATGGGTGCTGGAGGTTGACAGCAACCTCAAGAACATATTTTAGTCTTAAGTTAAGCAAAAGCCCTGTAATATCTCTTTACATCAATAGAACTTCTTTTGTCTGACTAAAACTTAAGGTTTAACATTGTATTGCTGTTCTAAGATTTCTGTAAAATATGTTGTCATACGTTTTCAGAATTTCCTCACAAGTCCATTAAATTGAAAAACTTTACTTCAATTAGTATAGAATGATTTTAAAAAGAAAACCAGAAACATTGTAACTAAGGGATCTCTGATGTGAACACCAGATGCAGTTTTCTTCAGAGATATTGACAGGATGCCCTGAGATGCTCTGGTGGTGCCCCTCAGAGACACAACATGGAGCAGCAATGAGTGCAGAGGCCCTCTTCAGACTCTGATGGGGATGTTTTTATAACTAATGCACCATGAAAGGTGAACCTATTGCAACTATGAAAAGTGATGGCATGTTTTTGAGGAAGTAGTACTGATACACTAAACTGATATTCAGAAGAAAATCCAACTGTCTGTCTGACAGCAAATAAAGGCAGCTGCTAATTTTTCATCATTCAAACAGTAGTCAGTCAAAGGTACTACTAGTAGAACTAAGCAGTCTGCACTGCTGCTCTCACTTTTACTATAGAAGCTGTAGATTTGGTGCACAACCAAAGGGAAATCCAAATTTTTACCTTCTAAATAGAAACAAATAATATAAGTTGTGATTAAAGGTAATGATTTAAATGGAATGGAGGGAGGGTTTTATTAAAAAAAAGTGTGTACAAGACCAGTTAAATACTATGCCAAATCTGATTAGTTGCCCTATTTATATCCCTGGCACAAAGTGAAATGTATCGTTGTATGGAAACCATACAAGGAACGAAAGTGTCATGGGTGTTTAACTGCATACAGATAATGCTCATCATTTTTGCCAGCCTTGAAATGAAGTACAGCCAGTTTTCAAGATCTAATAAGATCTGACATATTAATTACAGGGCTGTTTTTGTTTTCCAGTTTTAATTTCAGGGCAATTGTAGTTCAAGCATAGATTTAACTATCAGTACTATTTTGGCAGATACTATTGCTCCAGGCACATCAATATAACAAAACTAGATCTTAATGAAACTGGGGACAACTTGAGCAGCAGCTCTGAACTTGATTTAGAGATGGTTTGAAAGTGAATGTAACGAAAACTGTTTTACTAGAGAAATGGGAACTTATCCATTTCTGTTATCTTATGCTTTTAACTCTCTATGACACTGTCACGTTCTTCGGTATGGTGCTATGATGAAGATTATACCTAATTCCCTCCATGCCAGGAGAAATGGGGCACTTCTTACTGGTACTCCGATGTATATGACACTGGTTCATAGTGACAATCACAATGTTTAAAGCAGAGCAGAAAGGAATAAATGGCCACCATTGTCTGACCCAAAGGGAAAGTCTGCTGCAGCATAATTCAAGGGGGATCATTGGCTCCTCCATTAGCGTCAGTTGTACCTACTGTTGTCTAAGGTTCATTCTTTAAAAAAATAAAATAAAGCTCCTGAACACAGCGAAACTGACACACCAGTGGTATCTCCCTGCAACTAGATTTACATCCATCTCAATTAATCTTTTCTTTCAAAGTAACTGAAAATTTTTTTTTGCTAAAAACAAACAAGCAAAAATGCAGATTTTGCCAAACTACATCTTCATAGTAGAGTACGGTTTCAGTATGAAAACTGTTACAGTTCCACAATCACTCAGTTTAAAGTAAAGCATCTGCTACTAAGTTTTGAAATCTTACTAGGTTGCAGTGACTTTTCATCAAGAAATGAAGATAAACAGCAAATCTGTAGCTCAGAACTCTGGGAATACCTCACTCGGTTCTGCTATGATTGAAAACCCTGGGACTAAGACTTCCACACAGCCTGGTTATTTCCTGCAGGTATGTGGCTTTTGTTCAGTGTGTTATTCAAATGTCCTGTTTAGGGTTGTATTGAATACTAGAACTTCAAATATCCTGTTTAGGGTTGTATTGAATACTAGAACTTCTGTGGAATTTACGTGCCAGTTATGCGTTTTGCATTTAAATTCACCTGCAAGTACATGTTGTGTGCATCCTGTAATTCTGATTATCAGTTAAAATAGACTGGAGGACACATTGTCACACTTCAGCTCTTATCTGGATCATGTTTTTTGGTTTTCTTTCTCATCAAAAACCTAGAAGAGAGTGGTTCTGTGGCCCGATCACGGCTTCATAGAGAGATTGAAGCTTATCAAAACCATCAGCTAGACCAGGAAATAAGGATTTAAAGCTACTTTAGATTTTCTTCCTGTCCTTTGCATGATAAATCTTGTGATATTCATATGCAGTCCTGACATGACAAGAATGAAAGTGTTGTTCTTCAAGAAGGCTAGCAAAGGAGAATGATATTTCTTCTCTGTGGACCAGAGACAAAACATGACATAAGGGAATAATTCTGGAAGATCTGCTGGGCTTTGAGCTCATAGGCTTTGGAACTAGGAAAGTTTTAAAGAAATAATTGTAAGAAAATGTCAGTAACAATACTTCTGAAATAATAACAAATTCTATAAGAACTTTTATTTTCTGAAAGCTTTGAGTCTCATAACTATGAAATTTTTCTCATGTTGATCATTTGTCATTGAAAATGTGTGAAAGAGACCTTAAAAATATAACTTGCGACTTCTATATCTCAGTTCTGTACTGAGCACAGAAAGATATAGAGCAATTAAAAAACATGCTCCATCACTGCAAATTCATGGTTGGAATTTAAATTGGATTTCAAGATCAGGGGAAATAATGTCATAATGAGTGTTAGTATGCAAAAAGTCACAGAAAGTTAATGGACTTTAAAAACTGACACATTGCTCTGGAAGACTCATTAACACGTTTCTTGGCTTTGTAAGAGAAATAACTAATGATAGATGTATTGCATTAATTAAAAGAAGAAGCTCCCAGCACAGGGATATATATGTAGGGAATGACAGTGATAAACTATGAATTAAAGGAAGAAAATAGAGTTACTGTAAAAAAAAAAAAATTATTGAATTAAATGTACCTTGATAAAACCCTTCTATTTAGGTTCAGAAGATTCTGATAGTCATTTCTTAACTCCTTTGAAATTTTTACTTCTGAAATTGAATGAGACAGTATTGAAGCTTTAAAAGTTTTTCAGTTATCCCTGAAACTCAGTTTCAAGGAAAAGGTGGCACCATTGTAACGCACCTGCATATTTAATGACAGTGCTGCCCAAACTCAAGAGATTTCAATATTATATCTGAAAGAGAAAATTACCTAGCTGTAATTTTGCTCTTTAAAGGATGTCATTATACAGGTTCTCATTATCCAAGCTCAAAACTCTACCATAGGAGCTGGAAGGATTATACCTGTTCTATTAATTTAGCAGGAATAAATGGGCACTGAAAATCAAAGGTGTCAGTACCACCCTGAAAATCTCCTTGATTCAGGAGCATTAATGAAAATATTAGGGTTCACAAGGCAACAATAAGCAGAATATACAACATTTGGGAATGTTCTATTAACAAACTATCAATATATAACAAACACACTTTAGATACTCCTTTCTAAAAATGATGGTTATTTTCCTAATTATAATAGGCCAGAAGAGAGGGAAATATATGCATTTTTATTGGTAATCCTGCAAGCAACTTAGTTAATGATCTCAGAGTCTATTAACAATCAAATTATGTTATACATATAGAATTATCTTCTAATAACAATCAAATTATGTTACACGTGTAAAATTCTCTAACACCAACAACTGCAATCTTCATAATGAATCCTGAAACTTGGTAAGAGTATGAAATGCAACTCTGAATCAGAGAGAATAACAGAAAAATTAAGCCATAAAAAATACCCATTAAACCTATTCATATAAATAACGTTGAAAAAAAAAATTATATACTTCTTGTGGTGCATTTTATTTAAATCAGGGAAAGCTTATTTCAGAAATCAAGGATCCAAACTTACCATAGTGCACCTACGAAGTGCAGCTCTGGTAAACAGAATGTGAACTGATCTTAGCAACTGAGTACAGGAGGTGATTACTGCAGAAATTTATGTGAGATAGTTAAAACTGATTAAATGAACACAATTGCATTATAACTGACAAAACTATAAGGAAGGTTAGATCTTTCCTCCAGCTCTTCTACAATTCCTTTCTAATTCTGACCTTAAGCTCCATGCAATTACAGTAAAACTTCCAACACCTGAAAGCCATTTGAATTCCATTCTTACAGCTCATAGCCAAACTGAGAGGCAAGGGGGCCTCTTAATTCTACTCAGGGGTGTAGATGTCACATGCATGAGAAATAGGCACAGTCATGTTATCAGCACAAATAAAGATTTTTATGTAAAAAAAGTGTGGAACAGAGAGAAATAGATAATTGCATTGAATTTTATTGGTGACTTAATGTTAGAATATAGGATAATTCAGATAAGGACCTACTTGAAATTTGACATATTTTGAAAACAAGATGAAGATAAAAAAGTAAAGGGAACACACACACATGGTTTAAAACTGGAAAAGTCATGACATAATGATCCATAATTAAATGAAAAGAGAGAAGTCAACTAAATAGTCATGTCATGATTTACATTTAAATCTCTATTCTGTATGTTAAAATTACCTCCCACAAATGATGTTTTAGATATATATTACAGGAACTCATCTTAAAATCAGATTAACCAGTGAAAATCTTTCTCACCAAATCCTCATGCTGAATAATAGGAACAGAGCCCAGATGTGAAACATAATAAAGAAATGAGGGAATATGTCAAAGATCAGAAACATACATTTTGTCCCAGGCTGTGACACTATCCTGTACCATTTAAAATACATAGGTAGTGTGAGAGTCTCTTACTTAGAAGTTTTGAAAGCAGATTTAGATCTGCATATTCACCTCTTTAAGCAATTAAGTTGCTGATCATGCACCCTCCTTCCCTGGAAAACAGTTAGCACTCCGCATTCATGAGGGATACATACTAATCACACAAGCAGAGATATATTTATTACTTCATGAAATTATGCTGGTATTTCTTATCCTTTACAAACTTGTTTTTCAGTCATCTGTCTTATTTCTACGGAAGGATTCTATTTCTCATTTTAACTAAGGAATTATATATCTCTAAGATGTATTTTTCCACTGTAAACAAAAGAAACTTATATGTGAATGAAAGAAAAACCCAAACCAAATAAAAGTTCTTGGTTTTGTCAAATATATAATTGTATGCTATAGGTTTGCAAAGTGTGTAGAATTTGCCAAATTCAGTAATTCTTCTCAAGTTACCTGCATTTTGTAGCAATAATAAAGAGTTCAGATGCACAAAATGGAAAATATCACTTTCCATGCAGGAACACTCTGCAAGTGTAAACTGTCACCATCGTTCACTCTGCCAAGGAAGAAGCTGGAAGGTATTCCTACATTCTGTACAACCATAGGTTGTGCAGAACATACAACTTTTAGGTCTTCCAGAAACAGAACGAACTAAAATTTACAAAAAAAAAAAGTTTTTATCATCATCTCATAGAGAAAGAACTGGCCAGGTGTAAAAATTTCCTATAATATACTCCAAGAAAATGTGTTTGTAATACAGCATTCTCATTGTCAGCTATATGTTTCACAGAAAAAGAAAAATCTAGAAGAAAATAATTAGTGCAATGACTATGCATGGATTTTTGTCTGAAATGCATAAAAAACCTTCCCATAAATAGATTTGGTCAATTAAAGTTATTTGATGCCTACCATAATAGAAGTTAGCTAGGAAACCAAGTAATCAGTTGTAGGTTTTTTGAAACGGTGTGGTAATTTTAAAACAGATTATATAATTCAGTATTGCTGCCCATAATTGCAACAGCTTGGCTACTATATCCATTGCTTAGGAGTTCTGCTGGCAGCCTGTTCGCAATGGCCACATTCACATCTCGCAGCAGGACCCCACTAGAAGGTCAGTCATGCATAAAGAGGTGAAGTATTCTCGCAACGGGAGCACAATCTTTTGGAACAACTGGCAGATCAGCAGATTCTACTTGTTCAACCTTAATAAAGACTCACAGCAGTAACTCTGTTTAACCAGAAGAGTTCAAATTCTGAAACCTTGTCCTCGACAGAAATTGTCTACAGATTGCTTCTGAAACTGGCCCAACAACACAATAACCAATCAGTTCCTGCCATGCTGCACTATTACCTTGATGACCCATTTAATACCTGGATATTACAAGGTCCTTTTTGGTGTTGTGACAGTCAAAAAGGTCAAATGGGAGAGTAATTTCTGCCCTTACAACTTTGGAAACTCGTCACTGGCTTTGGTAAATGCATGATATTTTTATGTAAATATGGTTATAACAGGAAATAAAGGGAACTAAAACTAAAAAAAAGTGATGTTGGAGAGTTTGCAAACATTTTAAACTCCTTTATTTGACATTACTCCATTTAAATATTAGAATTGATTTTGCATTTTTAAAATATTTTTGATGAGGATGTCACTGATCTTCTTTTGTTTGTTTGTTTTTTAAATGTACATTTAGCTTAAATGAAGCAGCAAGATTCTGTTTTTCTTTTCTCTTCTATTTGGTTCAGATTTGTGCAGTCTGAAACTTTGATTTGAACCAGGTTCCATTCATTGCTGACCAGGTACAGAAAGAAAAACTGAGATCTCCAAATTCCATTATCACTGCCCAAAAGTGACTTACAGTAGCATAAATAATTCATTACATTCTGTTTTAATTTTTAACAGAAAACTGCCTGTGTGCCATAAAATCACATTTCAGAGACTGTTAAATACAGAAATGCAAACATTTGTTCTTGGCTTTCATTAGTAATATTTGCAATGACTTCACCAGATGAAATCAAGTCTAAATCATTCTCATTTTACTATGATGAGTAACATATTCAATAAGTTGTATATGCCTGCATAACATCAACAGCCTAAAGAGAAATATAAATGGTCTCTTAGCTGTGACAGAGATGTAAATTGTAAAGTCTGGTACTCTAAAGGACTACTTCGACTGAAGGAGAGAATGGAGAAGGGGAGTGTACAGTTTCTCCTAGAAGAGTGTTGAAATACGTGGTGGGGCAAACTGGAAAAACAAGGTAAGTAGAAAGCACTGAGAAGAATAAAATTTGTTGCCTACCACAGAGGCCTTGGAAAAAATTTAAAGGAGAGAATACTGCCAAACCTAGATGAAGCAGCTTTGCACAAAATAAAATTATTCATTTTATGTTAAAATGGTACATAGAAGGTAGGACCCACCTTGGTAATACTTCTTGGCATACACTAGAAGTAGTGGGTGTATTTCCTTAATTACAGTGTAGTGAACTCTTACTGCTTGAAGAGTGACAGGTATTCACAATGAAAGGTCTGCCTTATTCAATATGTCTGGGGGAATGCTACAGAGGAACTCAAGAACGCTACTGTTGATAAAGGATTCAGCTATGAACATTCCATCCACAGCTTGCTGGGACATTACCACATACAGGAGCTGTATTTAGTTATCAGAATTGATGCTGAGCAAAGATGGTGGTTTTGCAAATGCAGCACTGTGTAGCAATATTAACTGCTGTCCTGAAAGCAACATATCCAGGACTGCAGTCAGGCTGTTACCATCTGTGCTTGTTTGACCCCAGTAGTGTATCAATGGAAGTTTTCAATTCTGGTGGTCTTCACTAGTTTTTGCTCTCTGCATAATGTTCCATTGTGCACTGTAGGTAGGTCTCATTGATCCTGGAAGAAGCTGACTAGTTAATGAAGTTGGGCAGAGTTCAGAAATTTGAAGATTCCTTCATTTTATTCTCTGACTACGTTATTGTAAACTGTTTAGTTCTGCATTCAAGATTATTCTGCATTAGAACACAGCAACTAATACGGATAAAAACATTATGTAAATATTTAAATTCATAGGTAAGCATTTAAGTAAATATTTATATTTTGACTAATTTGAAAACAAAGAGAATATTTGGAACCAACATGTAATATGTGCATAGCACTTCTAAGTCTGTTGTTTCCATTTTCCCCCTTTGACTGTAAAAAATAAAAACAACCAAACCAAACAAAAAACCCCAACCAAACTCTGTAGATATAGTTGTATTAATGAACAGAAATGTATGCTCAATAGTCATGTTTCAGCATCCTAATTACACAAAATGATTGAAGATCAAATATAAAGTCTTAAAGTAATTAGAACCATCTACAGGTTGTTGAGGAAAAGAACATGAACAATTACCCTGATTCTTTCCATGGTTTCATCTGTTTATGTTCCCATATTTAGGTAATTTCTGGGTGTCCATAAGCAGTTTTTTAGTAGACCTCAAAGAATTCACATATTTTTGACACACATTAACCCAAATTTCTCATTAGCTGTCTAGACCAGAACACTGTCATTAATGTACTGTACATCAGTACATTAAAACCCAACATGCCTCACTTGTAGCTTGCAAGGCTAGTCTTGCACTAAAACAAAATAATATTAAGGGAGCTTAAATAATATTTTTTATATTTAGATTCAGAAAGATTTAGCTGCATGTAAAGCAGATTCTTCAGAATTATGTCATGAATATCAAGTGAAAACTGATAGTGACTTTCGTTGAGAAAAACTGTCTTGCACAGAAACTTAATTCAAGCTCTAGAACTTGCAGAAATCAGCTAATATTGTTGATGACAATTATAAGAGTATACCATGCATGAAACATATGACAGGATATATGCCATGCAGGAATTACATTTCAGTAGTTTTTAAATGGGAATATTTGTTTTTATTTAGAGTATTTTTAAAGTACTTATGATCTTAGGCATCCTTCTGTTGTGAAACAAACATCAATTTAAAATAACTAAAAGTGACTAGGTGATTGTAAAGAAAATAATTGTCTGGTTTTCTATAGCAATAAATTTATGGGACTCAAGGTATAACTTATAGCAATGCTCAATTATAACAGCATGAATCGATCATACTTTAGAGCGCTGTAAGATGCTTCCATGTTAACATTACAAAGTGATAGATAATTTCTTTTTTGATGGTAATGCTTGTTTTATAGAGTTGCTTATCTTACGCTTGTGT
Organism: Cnemophilus loriae; assembly: GCA_013397755.1. NCBI lineage: Eukaryota > Metazoa > Chordata > Aves > Passeriformes > Corvidae > Cnemophilus > Cnemophilus loriae. The sequence continues at coordinate 103,437 of VZTF01004975.1, read as the reverse complement.
AAATCAAGAGTTATTCTACTGAAAAAAATTGTTCTAACACTGCAAACACATTCAAATTGAAGAAAACAGAAATATTATCTCTCAAGTGGACTACTGGAAAGGTTTACAATAAAAAAAATATAACATGAAGATCTATATCTGTAGATAGGAATAAATGCAAAATAATCTTGCTCAGCATCTCAGCATTCCCATATGTCTTAGAATTAGAGGGTATAGTTGAAAAATGCAGTTGTTATTTTGTTTTCAATAACAGAAAATTGTAGGTAGGAAGAGTTCCAAGGCTAAATCCCCTCAGGACAAAAAAAAAAGGTATAAATAAGTATCCCAATCAATAGATTGCAAGATGATTGCTATGAGTAGCAAGAAGTAGCTGGGAAAATCAGATGTTTTATTGCTCATATAGAATCTTTCTCAGAAACAGAAGTGCATCAGAAGGGGTTTCCTAAGTACTGAGAAACATTCAGAGACAACAAAATCACTCTTCTTCTGAATGAAGGTAGACTGAAGGCATTTTCAAGAAAAGGAAGAGAGACTTTATTAAAGCAAATATTCTGGTCTGAGGTATTCCTCCAGCATGTAGAAAATACCCTAGAATTTCAAATATCTTATTCCTGTTTTGTATGATATAAGATTGAATTTTGTCTCAAAGACCTGAAGAGAACACAGAGACAGGATGTTGATGAGTATGAGAGCTTTTATCTGTCTAGCCTTTTTGACTCACTGAATGCTATGCATAGTTTGGTAATGGCACACAACTGAGCTAGTAAAATGCAGATTAATTTCCATTATCCAATACATAGTTACTACCTAAACTGTAAAAAGTTTTGCAGAACTCTGGCCTGCAGTACCCAGTTTTCTGACCCAGACACCCAGGTGGTGAGAATTGTATTATCAAAGGCAGAATCTGAACAGACCTCAAACAAGGACCTTCTGCATGGCTTTTGAAAGATCTCAGAGCTGCTTCTATTGCCTAACATGAAATTCTATTCCCATTGTCTAGACTGACAGAGGTTCTATTGTCAAGCTGAAAAGAAAAAGTTTTCACATGTAAGTTTTCTCAAGGCTCCTACACTAAAGTAAACTGACAAAAACCTCATTGTTTTTAACATCCTCATGTTTAACAGAAACTAAGGCTAGAGTTGGCTACATTATTTCTTCAAAAGAGTAGTTAAGATTGATATATAGCTAAACAAGACATGGAAGACATCTAGACTAGAGACAAGCTTTCTGTTGTAGACCTCTACGAGCCAAAGAAATACAAATAATCATATTAAGAACTATGACAATGCAGGTCTTTAGTTTAGTATAAGCAACTCTTTCATTATTTAACTTGTTCAGATACAATTCCTTAAAACATATCCAGACAATCTAATTCAACTAGTATACTGTATTTCTGAATATTAATTTCCTCTTAGCATTGCAGCTCTAGCAATAAATTTATTTTGAAGGCTACTAAGTATTTTTGCAAGCTTTGCAAATAAAATTTTGTGTATAATATGGTAACGTATCCTCAGTTTGTTACAACAGACTTCAGGGGTTTTCTGATATGTCTCTAGATTGTACATATAAACTTTATATATTAGATTGGAGTGAATGAAATAATTACTAAATCTAGAGATCTGTCAATCAAATTGTGACACTACATATCCATAACTGAAAAGTCCTTACATGTACCTATGCAAACCAAACAGCAAAACCTCCCAGACACTTTATTTCTTCCTGCAGGACTTAAATATGTGAAGAAATGTTTTCAATTTCCTACTTATCATTTAGGAAGAGTCAGTGTCAACTACATTTGGCCATTGCTTTGCTTTAAAGTTAGCAAGCATTTTGAAATGTGCAGTCTTTCCCTCTGTGAGAGGAAGGTCTGGGCATGTGCAGAGATCTCTTAAATATATGGCTCATAGGTATTCTACTTTGCCTTGTCTATAGTTTTCAATGTTAGGGCAAATCTGTTCAATGTTCTATCCCACTGTACCTCTTGCTTCATGTAAAGGTTTTGAGCACATCTATATTTGTTACAGAAATGTGTTCATTATTACAGGAGCAAGAGGATTTTTGAGCTTTTCTACACTGTGTAACAGAGCATGCAATAGTAATGTTCTCCTTTGTAAAGTGTACTGTGATGACATTACTGTGCCAAATAGCTGCTGGAAGCGATACTCATCAGATTGGATGTAGTATTACTGTAATGCACATATACTGTCCTGTATGCTTGAGCTGGCTGTATATTACCTTTCTCGGATGCAGTGCAAGGATCTAACTTGTGAGGGCCAGATGTGCCAGATTATGTACTGTATGTTAATTTTACAAATATGCTGATCTCTTTTGAATCGAGGTGTGAGTCTTCTCAATCGTGAATAGTAGTGTATACAGAAGTTATTATAAAAGTCTAGAGTACTGGGCTCAGGTTTTGGGTTTGGTTTGGTTGGGGTTTTTTCAGTTTCAATCTATCTTAAAACTGTGAAGGGAAAAAGTGTTATTCTGGGAAAAAATTCATTGTTATGTTGACACTAAAACTTGCAAAACCATATATTAGACTTTGTACTAGGCTCATATTAACTTTAGTTCATACCAACGCCACTAACTTTCTATTATCTGCTCTGAAATATGACTGTCTCCTGTCTTGCCATCACTTATTTTTTGCTGGATTGAATAGAAAATTATGGCAGTTGATGCATTTTATAGAGGACATCTATTGTTCATCAAGCTCTGAAAATATCTACCTGTGACATGTGTAGGACTCGTGGAGTGGTATCACTACTTAATACAAAGATTTGTCTGAAAAAAGGGACAAAGACTTTCCTCCCCCCTCCTCTTCTCTGAGGATATTCAGAACCAGCTGTTAGTATGGAGTTCAATCCTTAGTGGAAGTAGATAAGTGACCCTTAAGTTTATCTACTGAATTTGTCCAAATTAAGTTATGCATCTCCAGGAATCTTGGACAGTGAAATTGTTTGGACATGGCCTTTGGTGAGCCTGAAATTCTGACTGGGAGAATAAAATCACTGATGTAGGTTCAGGAGTCCCTTCTGGCTATCTGGATCTGACCTTTGCTATTTCTGATGCTGTGGTTGTTATCCTTCAGCCAGTGTTGAAAAAAAGCAATCACAGGGTTGTTTAAATGCAACAGGGAGATTTTACAAAAAATTCTCATTTGAGAAAATGTGAGAGGCAAACATTGTATATGTGATGGCACGATAAAACTCTCAGGAACACTGCAAAAGTACAGACTGTAACTTGTATAAACTCTGGAACAAATTGTGCAAAGAAAAGTTCAAAATGATGCTTTCCCGACAGAACAGTGAAGATGAAACATAGGTGAAGCATTTGAAGAAGCTGTGTTTATCTTTCCTGTCATTGTTAGGCGACAGAGCCTGGGACACTCTCTCTGTGAGACTCACCGAGATCAGTCTCAAGCACTATTAGTATTACTGTTCCGTACTGGTCTTGGCAAATCATCTGAAAATGAAAGAGGCTTGAAGTGTTTTCCTTTAACAGAAAAATATTGCTATACTCTCACTCTCAAGTGTCATTTTATTCACTTTCAGACAAATTTGTAACGAATCGTCATTTCCCTCTTTTCTGCTTTTGCTTTCAAAGGGTTTTAAGGTCATGCTCTTTCAGCTGCCCATAATGAATATGATAGGTATGCCTGGTGTTTGTCATTGTCCTTTTTAAACATCAGCTGGCTTTTATGGCTTCCTTTTTTTGGGTTGCAAATTGTAATAATATTACCTTACAGGGAAATTCAATTTTCATTCTTTAAAGAAGATGAGGCTTTTTCAAATTCTCAAATAGTTGATATTGTCTATCTTGAACAAATATTGCCTATCTTGAACACTTTTTCATTGTGTTCTCTACCAATAAATTGAGGTATTCTGCCTTTCTTCTTACTACGACCTTTAACCTTGCAAGATTCTGCTCGTATGTGAACCTTGATGCTGACTACAGGATCCCAGAGTTTGTACCATGCAATAAGTATCATGGACCTTGGATGTTCATTATATTACTTCAAAATTATAAGAATTTCAAACCAACAGCTCTGCAGTTATGTCAGAGGAATCTTGTTTCACATGTTACAGCATTCTGTGGCTCAGAATATTTCCTTTTTTCTCTTAGGTTTTTGTGGAGGCACTTGATACATGAAGACAAGGATTTAAGAACTGCAGATCTTGATTAGGATAATGAATGTTGGGATGGCTGCTGAAGGAGAAACTTATGGAAATTCTATTATGCAACATATTTCCCCAAAAAATGTATTAATAAATGAAGATCCCTGTTGTTTTTACTTTAGACCATTACAATTTCTAGCACATTTATATTCCCTCAAGAACACACCTCTTGCTTCATATGGAGTGAGGCAAGAGTAAAACTACCACTGAGAAATATATTTCAGAATACATTTTTCTCATGTTCACTGAAATAACTTGGACCACCAATGCCCCTCCCTTCTCTGAATTTTTTTTTGCATACTCCCTCTGCATGCTGAAAATGATGTACGTGTGCCATATGGGGCTGGGGCTGAATGGGACTCCCCCGAGGCTACTGTGGGGGCTGGCAGAAGAGCTCGCTAAGCGTCTCTTCATCATTTATTATCAGTCCTGGCTAATCAGAGAGGTCCCAGATGACTCGAGGTTGGCTAATGTGATGCCCATCCACAAGAAGGGATAGAAGAAGGGTCTGGGGAGCTGCAGGCCTGTCAGCCTGACCATGGTCCCAGAGAAGGTTATGGAGCAGATCAACTTGAGTGCATTCACACAGCACATACAGGACAAGCAGGGGATCAGGCCCAGCCAGTGGGTTTAGGAAAGGCAGGTCCTGCCTGTACAGTCTGATCTCTTTTTATGACCAGGTGACCCACCTAGTGGATGAGTCTACCTGGCTTTCAGCACAGCCTGGAAAAGCTGGCAGCACATGGCTTGGACAGGTGCACTCTTCATAATTCTGTGACTTGCATGTGTGATTGCACGTGGAAATAAAATCTTGAATGCTGTCTCTCATCATCAGCACGCATTTGAACTTCTTAAGAATTTTATTCCCATTTCTAGAAATATTCTACAAACTGTGTTCTAGGGATTTTTATTTGAATCAGTGTCACTGTACCAAGTTGCTTTAGTTTTTAATAATTATGAGAAGAATGTTCTGTGTGAGGGAAAAAAAGAACATTCCTGTATTCATATCTCTCTTGTTCTCATAGTATCTAAAGTGGACTGTGTGGAATTGTGTCACGTAAGGAATGTAGAAGTTGATTGGTAAATAATAGTGCTAACAGCATGCATTACATAGTATTGGGTTTAGTGTCTTCTGTGTTAATTCTTTTCATATTATGGCTCTAATGGTAACAAAATATTTGAAGGTAAGTTAGAAAGGTTATTAATTATCTCTCATAATAAAGACCAGAACTCACAGCAAATTTTTAAGAAAGCTGTTTTTGCCCTCTTTTATTTTTATGGCAAATTTATATACAGTTTATTTTCATACATGTGTACATATGCATATACCTGTAAGCATTATTATTAACACACTGATCAGTTTATAATGAGGTAATGTTTCACCTGGTCCAAAACTCGAAGTGACATCCATCAGATTCTGAAATACAGACAGGAAGGGAGAATGCACTGTGAAAGAAAAATCGCTTTTTTGGGAACTGCTGGCTGGCTGGAATTTCTGATCCTTTGCTGGTCTTCACGGTGTGAAGCATGCTATGTTCAGCAGTTAAAGTCTTTTCAGTTTAGGGTGATGAATTTCTGAACAACCTGACAAAAGTTAATGCAACTTTTCCAACTTACATTGTAGGACTGTTGATTTAAGTCATAGATATACCACCTGGAACATTTATTTCCTATACAAGGGGACTTATTTGCAGCCAAAGCCAGGGCACAGGTGGGCATTCAAAGAGATATATGAAAGTTCAAACACTTTGTTTACAACTTAGCATGGCATAAATCTGACCTGCTGTAGTTTTGCTCCAGTCCTGACAGCCCTGCGTAATCTGTGCAGTGTAAAGGATGTGTGGATTAATACTGGAGAATTAGATGCTATCCTTACCTCAGAGCAGCTGTAATTCCACTGCTGCTGGAAGATAATAGTTTTTAGATCAATTGCTTAGACTTTAGGCTACAGGTATGGTGATTTTAAGTTCATATTTTATGGTGGCTGGGAGACTTATCTTTAGTTTAAAAATGTCACATAGTATGTCAGTGTTTTCTGTCATTGGATGGTTAGATAGGTACAAGAAAAAACTATAAAGATTTAAAATAACATAAAAGAGTGTTTGATGTTATTTTTAACTTATGTTTGAGGAAGTCGTACAGTGCTTGCACTCAAGTCACTTTATTTGGTCATTTTTCAGTCTTTCTCAAAAGACTCAGTATTCCTCAGTGGATCCTGTATTTTTGACTAATGTATGAGATAATTTCAACACGCATATCTAGTATACATGATGTGTATATATGCACTGCCGGTCAAATCTGAATTAAGTAATTAGACAAATGCAGAGGGGAAACAATATCGTAAGAATAACTGACCTTGATCATGTTACAATTTGTAATAGCATATAGTGATATTTCCCTTAGAATTGTTACAACCAACTGCTAGAAATAGCGATAAATTTCCTCAAAGCTGAGAAGCCTGCACTACACTGGAGACACATTCCAACTTAACTGGTTCATTTGGATCTTTCACAGAAGAAGAAAATTTGAAGAGCACTTCTTTCCTGGTGTTGCTGCTTGAAATTATGACCAGCCCTAGATCTCCCATGGAAGGTTGCACTGGAGCTACAAATCAAAGAACTACGCTCTCCGGATGGATTTTTAGTATGCAGGGGAAATACCTGCATACTGACAACCACTCTTTGGTGCCTACCTACCTTAATAGGCCATCTCCTGTTCTACAGAAATGTTATGAATTCTTTGAGTCTTACACTGTACACTTTTATCAGCCTCCTTTGTAGTTTACTGGAAGTTTATTTTAAGTTCGTTGTTTTAAATGTGTTAAATTAATTGTTTATCCACTTATGTAAGTAGTGTTAGCGATGAACCTCTGGGAGAACTGCAAAACATTGCTTGGCTTGAGGTGATTGGCAACTTTTGTGTCCTGGTAGCTCTCTGACATTCTGACTTTCATTAATTAAGTTGTTAATGTAGTGAATTCTTTTAATTTTATATTTGTATTCTATTTACATAATGTTATGCTCACCTGCACATCCGGCTGGTAATTACAGCTAACAGTGTTCAAGTTTACGCAGAGATTTGCTACCTAGAAAATATACTGTCACAGAATACCATGACTAATATTGAAATTACCCACTGCACAACTAAAGGCCTCTTAATGGCCTCTAAAAAGAAAATTAGTCTTTTTTTGACAAGACTTATTTTCTTTGTAGTAGTTGATTGTCAGCTGACAAAGAAGCAGTACTTTGAATTGGTAGCAATGTGCTACTTAGAACTAATGTCAGGATTATTTAGTTTTCCCTTTATTTATATTCCTTCTGAATACTGGTACAATATTCAAGAAAAGCAGCTCAACCCTTAATATTGCTATGATGTGGCTGGATTGGCTTGTTTGATACAAAGCATCTGCCTTTGCAGGTGTTGCTATGGTCAGGAACAGAACTGAAAATATATACTGTCTACACCCTTACCTTCTAATCCTTTGCTGTCTCATTTTTCTTTGCCTGCAATTTCTGTATCCTTCAATTATTCCGTAATTTCATTGCCATCTCTATTGTACTAAATATCGACTCCTGTGAGTTTAGCATTCAAATAAATCAGCATAATCTAACACAGGTTTAAGTTGTGAAAGTCCGTTATAGGAAACAGCATGCCTTTTACAGTGCTTGATATCTTACCTTTATGATTTAGAAAAAGTAACAGCAATGTGACATAAATAAAAACATGTCCTGTAAACCATTTTTTTCTCTATTAGTGTGAATAATTTTAATATGCTTTTTAAAGAGCTATTTTTAGAATTTTTTTTCCATATGCATGAACTCCTTTGTAGAGTTCTAATGCTGCCAGTCTTTTTCTTTTTTTCCAAAGTTATTGTTTGCTTCCCCAGAAATTTCATACACTTAGGAACTTCCATTTTCCTTTAGGTACTATCCACTTCCTTTCTTGTCTGTTAAAAATAGTTGTTGTTGCTGTCATTTTATTTCTTCCTCAAACTGAGCTTTTACTTACAGTTTTCTTCTTTCTTTGTAGTAAAAACATTAAAACTCCCACATCTCTTCATATTCATATTTACTTTTCAACAAATTCATTAGTGATTTTCTTCATTCTTCAAAAATTATCTCTTTGAAATACCAGCACTGCGTGGGACCATCTTCTCTTTATCCATACTTAATGAAACCAGGAGAGGATTTTCGATTCTTGGGCAAAAGCTAATCTAATCCCTCTTCTACTTTATTCCTTAAAGACTGACCACTACTTTACATGGTTAATAGGCCAAAACAAAGCTAAATAGGAAAATGTGATTAATTGATTAGAGTCCCTTATCAACTAAACTGGAGTCATAAAGTCAAGGACATTTTAAGGTACATTTGGACAATCAGGTGAAAAGAATATAATCCCTGGGCAATTCAGTTTTTTGTACATTGTGGAAAAACATTGTCCTGACCATAGTGATTCTGATGACAGAAAACACAGTCTGGAACATTGTTTTCAATTACTACCCCTGACCACTGAGTATACCTTTTCTATATTTCATGTAGCAGAATGTGCCCCCCCACACTTCAGTTTTCTCTTTCTGTTTAAAATTTCACATGTACACATGTGCAAATGCAATGTGGACCTCCAGCACCTGATGTGAGAGTTTGCAGAAGACATATTAACTTGCTATTAAAGAAGCAAGCAGAGGTGGACAGTGCCATACTACTCTTTTTCCTCTTTTATGGATCACCATGGCTTGGCTAGATTGGCTGGATTTTTTGCAGCAACAAATCCATTAAGTTAATTTAGGAAGTGTTATCTAGAAGTAATACAGGTAAATAAAAAATTGCAGTTATCTCAGCAAGAGAAAGAGGTTTAAAATCATGGAATCATTAAAGCTGGAAAAGATCTTCAAGGTCATCAAGTCCAACCTTTGATCAACAGCATGTCAACAAAAACATAGCACTAATTGCCAGTTCCAGTTGTTCCTTGAACTCTTCCAGAGATAGTGACTCCAATGCCTCCCTGGGCAGCTCATTCCAAAGTTTGACAACCCTTTCAGTGAAGAAATTCTTCCTGATGTCCAACCTGAACCTCCCCTGGAACAGCTTGAGGCCATTTCCTCTTGTCCTGTTGCTGGTTGCCTAAGAGAAGAGGCCAATCCCCATCTGGCTACAATCTCCTTTCAGAAAGTTATAGAGAGTGATAATCCCCCCTCAGCCTCCTTTATTCTAGGCTAAACAACCCCAGCTCCCACAGCCACTCCTCATATGATTTTCTAGACCCTTCACCAGCTCTTTTGTCCTTCTCTGGACTTGTTCCATCACCTCAATGTCTTTCTTGAACTGAGGGGCCCAGAACTGGACACAGTACTTAAGGTAAGGCCTCTCCAGTGCTGAGTCCTGGGGAGTGATCACTTCCCTATTCACATCTTTTTGAATTTGTATCACATTAGTTTGTATACACAGAATCACAAAATTACAGAATAAGCTGAGTTGGAAGGGACCCACAAGGAGTCCAGCTCCTGACCCTGCATAGCACCATCCCCAAGAGTCACACCATGTGCCTGAGGGTATTGTCCAAACGCTTCTTGAACTCTGTCAGGCTTGGTGCTGTGACCACTTCTCTGGAGAGACAATTCCAGCATCCAACCACCCTCAGATGAAGGGTCTTTTTCTAATGTCCAGCCTAAACCTCCCCTGACACAACTTCATGCCATTCCCTTGGGTCCTGTCACTGGTCACCACAGTCCGCCCCTCCTCTTCCTCTCACAAGGAAGTTGTAGACTGCAATGAGATCTCTCCTTCAGGCTGAAGAGACCAAGCGACCTCAGCTGCTCCTCATGTGGCCTTAAGGCCCTTCACCATCTTTTGCTGCCCTCTTTTGGATGCTCTCTAACAGCTTTAGATCCTTCTTATATTGTGGTGCTCAAAACTGCACACAATATTCAAGGGAAGGCCACACCAGTGCAGAGCAGAGAGGGACAATCTCCTCCCTTGACTAGCTGTCAAGGCATACAGCTGATTTATATTTAACTTTCGACTGACCAGGATCCCCAGGTCCCTTTCCACAGCAGAGCTTTTCCTGAAGTATATTTCTTAAATCCAGTGTCTCCTAAAACTATGACCATGAGTGACAGAGCTTTTAAATTTCATCTTGATTAGGTATACTTATAAGCACTCTCTGTTAGTACTGACCCATGGTCGTAAGACCAGCAGTAGCCATGGTGGGTTACTTACCAGTTTGTGTTTATTCCAGCAATTCCTTCAGTACTGTAGAATCTTTATGGGATATTTTTTAACATTTGGGAGCAGACATGAACACTGAAGATAATGTGGGGAGAAGAAAAATTATCAGTCAGGAGAGAATGATGTTTCTTTATTGCATGACTGTTATAATGAATTTTCATACTAGTGAAAATGCTTGCCCTGTTATAACACCCTAGTGAATGTCCCTGCCAGTGGAAAGGTCAGGTTATAAGATGTGACTAATATTATTGTCAAAGACCTCATATATTTCAATGCTATTTTTATTGTGCCTTTGTTTGGCACATACTGGGTGAGAGCAACGTGATTTTTCATCCTTTTTAAAGAGTAGATAATGGATAGCACCCATTTAGAGGCACAATACTTTCATTAAAAGCATTCTGTGCTAGATGGATCATACCTATCTGTTTCCTTTTTTTTTTTTTTTCTTCCCCTGTGACAAGTTGCTTAGGGACACTATGCTACTGACAAAGAAAGATTTCCCAAACAAGGTAATATACAGAAGCGTGTGGGTAAGTCAAGTACTTCTTCCCTATTCATTCTGCTTTTGAGACAGGATATGTATTGCTTACTATCTTGACAGGCATCCTTGCCCTGAAGGCAGTACATCAGCAAATGTCAGGTCATGTGGGTATCCCCTTCAGTGTGCTAACTGAAGGGGGTTACTTCATAATGGTAATGTCACCATGATTGATATAAAGACATCTTCTATGTGAAGGCAAGTACTTGGAAGATGCCTATAGGTATCTACTGTAGATAAATCACAACCTTATTTCAAGCCATTTTTATGGAAGAACAGACTAGAGAACAATTCACTATCTAGTCCTACTAGATAGAAGTGAATTGGGTGAGATCTGCATTCAATTACAGAAGACTAAAAGTGAGAAGATTAACTATTCTATCCTAGAAAAGAACATGAAGCTTTTTGAGCTTAGAGATACCACAAGAAGTATTGGATACTCTTACGCCGTACCAGCTAGAAATAGAAACATGAAAGCCCGGAACCCAGCCTGAAGAACAAAGTTTAATTTGCAAACAGCCTTGCTTAAATATACAAACATAATCTTTCTAAGCAAAAGTTTATTCTTCCTTCTGGGAGAAACAAACTAACTTTTGTTATCTATTCTTTTGTGTTTTTTTTAAGGAGGAAGGAAACCTAGAGGGAATGGGTACTAAGCTGAAAAAAATCCTCTCTCCTGCTTCCATCCTAGCAAAAATTTTCTATGCAGATATGTGTGTTCCTCATGTGCAACATTTCCCTTCACTATTTTTTTCTGCCAGTATCTATTACCTAAAGCAATTAATGTGCAGAGTACGAAGGGTAGAAAGTATTATAACATTTTGTAACAATGGTACTTGCAAATGTAGTTATCTACTATAATTCACTTGAATTTTTACTGCAGTACACTAATTCCTCGAACTGTAGCTATAGTACAACAGTGGTGACATTGCAACCCTGGACTTTGTAAAGATAATTGTTTCTATTGCTACTCAGGATTCAGCTATTAGTCCAGTGGAGTGGGCATTCAGGTACTTATTGACTTAATTTCTCCCATTAGTTTTTTTCCCTCTTTTGATGGTTACAGATATTTAAACACTTCTCCTTGAAAGGCACAGAGGTGTGGCAAAATAATCACAATTCATATATAGGATTGTCTTTTTATTTTTGAAATATTTTGACAACAGAGAATTTTGAGATGCAAGGGCTGTTCTGCCCTGAGGAGACCTTTTTGACATTACTACAATGAAGTAATCCTAACGATACGTTACTATGAACTATTATTTCCCTAAAACCCAGCATATTCAGTTATCCAGGAGCAATGAAAATAAAAATGGCCTTCTTTATCTACTTACAAAATTGAAAATTCCATATTACCCTTCTGTTAACTCAGTAAATATTTAACCTTGTAGATTGAACTGGTTTAAGAATTATAGAAGTGGTCAGTACACAAGGATAGTATAGAGGACTGGATTTCTTTCGGAAACTAAACAAGAGCAATCATCTTTTATGCATGTTTTCAAACTAGGAACCCAACCATCCATGAACCTGGTCTTGGTCTGTTGAGACAAACTTGCATTTCAGCCTAATCTATTTCAGGCTCATAGACCTTTTGGTAAAACAGATTAGAGAAAAAGGACTGCAATGTGTGAGTTCAGGGCACAGGGGAAAAAAATAAGAAAAAAATAAGAAAAGAAAAGGAACCACTGGGGAAAGCTTGTAACTCAGACACAGCACTTCTGGGAGACAGGATTTGTGGTCAGAAAAACATCAAGCACAGTGAGGAGACAGAACGCAAGTGCCCATCCAACAGTGCTTATCTGACTGAGGAGCAGGACTAACCTGAGCAAAACCCAAGAAAACAAAACCAAAGTACATCGTGCATTTGGCAGCACCTGAGAAGGGGTTTTAGGGCACATGATAAAAAAGATCTGGTTTGAAAAAGGGAAGGGAGTCTGCCCATGGTCAAAGAAGGCAATGAAGAGCAAATTCCGTTAAATCCTTTCACTTTCTTGTAACATGTTCTGTGTTTATGTTGAGGCTATCCAGACAGACTATGAGGCTCTTCTGGAATGAAGCCACAAAGTCAGCATGGATCATTTCAACACAGAAAAATTCTGAATAGGTTTAAACTCTTCTGTAATGAATCCTAATGATGGCTGGAGGGAGGTGTTAATGAGTGTGAAATGGAGCCTGGGGTAACAGAAATTCTCTTGATAATGTGTTGAAGTGGAAACTACTACAGAAATGGAAGTGGCTGTTATGCAATGTCAGCCTCAAGATCTGAACTAGTATTTAACTCTTCTCATCCATTCTAAACTTCTTTTTATTGATTCCTTGCTGGGAAACACTGTATACTTTGAATCCATTGTATACTCTTGGTACTTTTTTCGACCATCTTTTCTAAAAGTGGTCCTGCAAATCAAGATGTATTATAGGTGACTACAAGTAAAAAATAAATTCAAATATTTTACTCTCTGGAGTTTGGAACATTATACTGAATACAAATGTTCTAATTAAATATTACTCAATATGATGTGCTGCGGATTACTGTAAAAAAAAATAAGAAGGGACTTCTGGAAAAGAATCCTTTTATCTAAATCTAAATTGTTCAAAGGGAAAATCAGATTCCATAGAAATAAAGCTGAAAACAGAAATGTAAAGTCTGCATTCCTTGTTAAGATAAAAAAGACTCTCCTCTCATAAATGGGGAAGCCAGGCCATCATGGTCATTTATCTTCTGTTGAAAGCAACACTTTATCAGCTCTGCTTTGCCCTCTCTGCTTTTTTTCATTCTATGCAACCAGTTGACTTCCCTAAGGTTTTGCCCAGCCAGTGATAAAAATAGCTTTCCTTCTGCTATTTATCTTTAGGCAAGCATTTTTCCATATCAACTTAGTTCTTATCCTGCACTGCTCATTTCTGGGCATTTTATTTTGCTGTTACAGCATAGAGCACTGAAAAATCTGAACAGTTCATTCCATAAGAGTTTGTGGGGGCAGCTCTGTGGCTTTCATGAGCGTGAATGTCCTTCAGCCTCCTTCCGTTACATTTAGTTCGAACATACTTGCACTGTCAGAACAAAACATGTTATAAAGAAATGTTTTGCTATTATTATTTCACAAAATTTCAATGGAAAAGAAATACAGATAAATACAAATATCAATTGGCCTAAGTCTATCTGGATATTCTTGACTAGAGTTGGATTCAAACTGCAAATATTTGCAAAGGGGGTCTGTGTTTGATTTTAAAAAGCATTAGTTCTGCAAAGCAAAGATTCTAAGGAAAAAGAAATACAATATTGTAGAATGTAAATCACTTAGAAAACAGGAATCTTCAGAGAGCGGATACCAGAGAGACAAAAAAAGTATAAACTTGTCCCAGACATATTATATCCGCATATTTAAGCCCAGGTTAAAGTTTCTGCTGCCATCTCAAAGGTCCAATTACAGTTTTTTGCAACATCTCAAAAGGATTCAACTACCTTTGAGTGGCAGGGCTACTTTAACATGATGCTTCTACTGAAATTGGGTTTCCCAGGTAAGACAATGGGTTGATGGAATTTGATTACTCATGGAGGGTAAAAATGGGGTGCTTAGCAATGTCTCTGGAAAGGTAGGTCCCAAGATCTGAGGAAGAAAAAAATCCTGCCTAGAATTTATTTGAAACTGTGCTTTTCTATGTCTTTCAAACAATGTTTTGGGGGATTATTTCAACTGCAAACCAGAATGTTATCTTTTGAATTAAACAGAATTATTGTCATTTGCAAGGCAGTTTCATCGGAGTTGTTAAATATAGGTACACATCATGCATTTTTTTTCATAGACTGGACTACGCAGCAATAACTTAATCAGCTAATCATTGAATCACTTTTCACAGCATTCTCCTCCTTCTATCCACCTTCTATCCATCCATGGTCATCTGCTTAGGGACAGTCATAATGGTCAGAAAAAATGCTGGCGGTGCAAGAAGAGGGAACAGGGATATAGTCAGTACAGAAATAAACATTCCTTACAATACTGTAAGTCTTAGGGGGTGAAACATTTCAGCTATATAGTCCATGATAATGTATCTCTATATATTGTGTTTCTAAGGCAAAAAGATATTTCTCCAGAAGTATTTTTACTAATTTCCTATCAATAATAATAATAAAAAAAATTAAAATAAAGACAGAAATGTTTCTGAGAAGAAAAATATATCCCAGGTACAAAAGCAGCCGTATACCAGTGCCAGAATTTAGAGACAATAGAAAATTTTTGCTGTCCATCATTCTCACCCCTGAAATACATGGGCATAGCTGCAACACTCAGAACTGACAATCAGACATGTTAAAACAAAGAATGGCTTTTCATTTCATAAATAAGAGGCTTTTTTTTTCCTGCTTCTGAGGCCATTCCTTCTGTCTTTTAAGTTAATTTATAATTTTACTTTTTTTTACTTCACTATAGAAATTTGTGGGTTTTTGCAGTGAGCATACTTTGTATCTAAGTCTCTTCCATTACTTTTTGCTGTATCACAAGGTTCTTATCTCAGCTTCTCTGTTATTCAATACTGGTATAATGTATTATGCCATTTAGAAAGATCATTCAGTCTTTTTATGACTTTTATGCATTTGATAAATCACTCTGGATGGCAGTTTTTCCCAGTTCAGAACAGTGCTCTCTTCCATCTCTGCCTAGTTTATTGATAACTATCACTGGATGAAAAGCTGGCAGAATCTCAATCTGGCTCAAACTGAAATAGTACAAATGAATACTTCGAAATATAAACTCAATACTGAAAATATTTTTTTAAATCTCATTTTCTGTTGAATAACTGAAGAGATATTTAGATTTTTCAAGAAATACATGATCTGGACTATAATATTATTTCATTTCACTACTATTTTGGAGTAACAATTTTGAGATGATAAAGCTTGCAGAGCTCCCACAAGATGGCTTTGCAGTAATGGCATTTTAAATATTTAGAGGGATAAGATTTGAACACATGTTGGATAAAACAGCCTTTTACTGGTGTGAGAAGGTGATCAGTCTCACAAAGTGGAAAGAAAAAAATTGCAGGAAATATTTTCATGTAAAACATTTAAAAACCAGTCTCAGAAGGATGGATGGTCATTTCTGCAGTGACAGAGATAGAGTGAGCCATAAAATATTTGTGTAACTTTGCTGCATGTGAAGTTAATTTTACTTGTTTGCTTTATTGTCACCAAGTGTTATTGAAATATCACCATGAAATTTCTATATTATATAAAAATATCCTCTACTTTCAGCTCAGTAGAAGTTTAAAAGATGCATCACATGGTAAGAAACATCGAGTGAAATAACATTTTCATAATCTTCAGAATTTTTAAAACACTTTTGTTTTATAGAGGCAAAAGTATGTTTTATTTACCCTTTTCCTCCTATTTTGTCTCATATTTGTTTTAATATGAAAAAAAACCAATAAGAAATGTGAGAAGGGTGAACTGGAAAGGCCTAAATTAAAAGTATTTAAGATTGTCTTTTTGGTTTTGCCTTTTTTTCTCACCTAGTTCAAATACCGGGTGAAGGTATCTCTTTTCAGCGTATTTCAGCTTATACCTAAGTCTTTTCCCTTCTCTCATACACCAGAATCAGGCAGTGACACTGAATATGCAATTACTAATCCAACCAGTGGAAGGTTCTTCCCCTTTCTCCATCATTTTTGTTGCCTTCCCTCACTGTAACTTCATTGAATGTCTGAGCTGGAGGAGGAGACAATGCAGTTAGGGAGGTTACTGGCTGGGCATACTAAGTGCCAGCCTGCCTCCTGTCCAGACATCAACACCCCCTTACCTGTGCAGGCACCAGAAAGGAATCAAATACTGGAGAACCACATTGTTCCAGCTTTAGTCAAGAAGTATAAGTGGTCAAGCTTGGGAGCCAAAAAGAATGACCAAAATGTTACTGCTGTTTTTAATCAGTGACAGCAATGAATCCCACTTGTATTTATCACAAAACAGTGATGTCTGCTCACAAAGGTTAAAATAGTTTCTGCCACAGTGTCCACTGTATTAATATGCTTACAGTCAGGAGTGAAATAGCTGGTATGTCAGAGACAAGTCAGAAATACAAGACCATCAACCAAAAAAAAAGCCTTGTGAAAAAGCAGTGGAAGATGGTGGTATTTGTTGGAAGGAAAGTTTTTGAGAAAATACAAAGTGATGCTATAACACAAGTGTTGTGGTCATTCATAGATTTACTATAACCTGCAGGCTTATCAGCCACTAGATATTTGCACATACTATGGTAATGTCTTCTCAAAGGCTCCATTTAAGCTGTTGAGATGGAGATCCTTACCCAAAGGATGCATTTCAACTAGGGCCACAGCAATCTACTTCTTTCTTGTGACAACAAAGGCCTTAAAATCTGGTTATAAACTAATGTTTTGATTTAAGGAAACTGTAAGTGTGTTCCTGGGAAGCTCAAGTACTACCTAAACTGAGCCACCTGGAGAGGAGGCCAGCTTTCAGTGTAAGGGCAGGCGAGAGAAAGAGTAGCTACTCACCTGGGAATGCTGATGCTGATCAGGGAACAAGGTGTGTTTCTGTAAGTCATTAAATCCTATTCCCTCTCAAGTCTAGAGGGCATTAGGTTAAGAAAGTAATCAGAAATATTTGACCCACCATCATTTATGTGATGTATAGATACAGTAGGCAATTACTTGGTGGACCCACAGAGCTTTCACTGTTTTCTTGCCCTAAGCTCCCCAAAGCCAGTTCTCCCTTGTTATCAGATTTCTGTTTTGTGCAAATGTGCAGAAGGAGGGTAATAACTGGGCAGGGATAATACATCAATCTTATTATAATCTTTGTTTATTACTGTATTTTAACCTATCTTTCTGATTGCAGAAAGTCCAAATCTATCAACAAAACCTTAGCATAGCAAGTTTTCTTGATTAACATGCTTCAGGTTACCTGGCTCTTTTAGAAACTGTAGTCAAAATGGTTTTAGTTTGAACATCAAACCCAGAAGTTTCTATGTTCCATTTTAAATATTTATAGCATTTCAATCATTTCTAACATTATTATTAAACTAATAAATGTTTTAGCAGCTTGAAATATCTCCAGACTTAAAACACAGTGTTAGGTACATATATTACAAACAACAACAACAACAAAGGAGTTGACAAGTAGTGAGTTAAATAGAATTAATTTCCTTTCAGTTTCCCAGTGAAATCATAAACCAATCAGAATTTTGTTCTCGTGTTATATGATACTACCAACCCAAAGTCCCTCAGTGAAATTATTTCCTTGTAAATCATTGCAGTCTATCCATTATGCTCAAGAAATATGATTTTTTTTTTAAAGTATGTAATATAAAGTAGAAAAATTATGTGCTGCTTCCAATCTCCTGATATCTGCAGGAATCCCAGGGCTGATCTAAGGCTCACAGCTTCTAAATACTCGATTACTTTTAAAAGCTGATGTGTATTTAGTATAATGGAATATAAAAAACTAACCAGGAAAAAAAGGAGAGAGAACAAAGCACAGACATATAAGAAAGATTCTCTTTCTCTAGATATACACATACATATTTTACCATTAATTAAAGCATGCTTATATTTATGAGTAAACACTAAATAAAAAGATAAATATAATTTGTCTCACAGGATATTACAGTGTAGGTGTTCCTGTTCCTAATCAGGAACACCCAAATTAAGAATGGGAAGAAACATCCTGATCCATTCAATCTGGTAAGTGGACCTGCAGGGATTAATACAATTAGATATTTCCTTTACGGATGTACTCAATGGCCAGCGAAATATATTCCTGTTCTCCTGACCTGAAATAGGAAAATTATTATGATTGATATTTTGATTTAACTTTTTTATCAAATCAAAGAAAACACTGGAAAAGAAGATACAGGAACGAAGGAAGAATGCAAGTGATTCAGCTACATTTCCTTCAACAAACTTTGAAAAATTTTACTGTAAGTGACAATTATCTCTGCACATCCTGATGGTCAGCTGGACTCAGGGAAGCACTAAGTCATCATGTCAGAACTTCTTTCTGGTTTAAGGCTGAAGTGTGACAGGGATGCAGCAGACTGTAGTCCTTGTTCTCTGAGGAAACTTTTGTGAGATTTTTCTCTCTCAACATAGCTAAGACTCACCAGAATGAAATGTCTGTCATTCTTATATCCATGTATAACAACTGTGAGTTCTTCGACTTGATTGATACATGCAGCTGTTACTTTTTAAATAAGAGGCTAAGGATTTTTAACTGGTAATGTAAGGTGGTTGTTGCCCAATCAGAAAAGCTTCCTGATTGTTAACAATAAGTTTTGTTTTGTGCAATGACATATATACAGCATCTCACAAAAGAATTTAATATTCTTTGAAGGCTTGATAAGAATTATTGGAAGGTAAAGGTTCTGTTGTCTTCTTTAGGTGCTTTATTAAATTCATGAGAGATTATATTGTCTTCTCGATAACCTATGTTTATGTTTGTTCCAAAGTTTAATTTCCTAAAAATTTGCGAGAATATGAAGAAAAGTCTGAACAACAAGAATCATTTCCCTTCCTTCCATTGTCACCTCATTGCCACTATCTCACTTGGAGCTACGCTTTGACAATTTCGCTGTTGCCCTCTGGGGAGGGCAGCATGTAGGTGTCTTTTCCCACAGGGAATACTCTTACAATTGTGCCTGAGAAAGAGATGGTCGTTCAGGAGATATTATGTAGAGAAAGATCTACAGAGAAAAAAAAAAAATCTTCAGCTGTTGAGCTGGAATTCAGCTCTTTCTGAAGAACTGTCTCTTCTACCAGAATTGATGGAAAGGTATTTCCTGAACGTCTGACTCATACATGTATACGAAATCCTTTTTCCCAGGCATTACAGAAAGTGATTTTCTAAACAGTTAGAGCGCAAAGAGAAAGACTTCTGGTTTGTAATCTGGACATCTTATTTTAATTTTTAAGGAGTTTTGTGTATCCCACTCAGGCTTTTTGATGTTTCAGAATTTTGGAAATTTGGTATTGTGGTTCTCTCAAGTAAAGATTTAAAGTTTCTTTTCATCAAAGCCTAAAGAAATGCTTTTGGATTGCTAATGCAGAAAATGAAACAAAACAAAACAAAAAATTAGTATTTCCATGTTATCTGTGGACCATCATACTTGCCTAGCTGTGATATCAAGTGGTAAGACAAAGATTAATTTGGCTTAGTGAAGCCAAAAATTTTCACATTACAAAAAACTATCAAATGCCACTGAAAACATGCTGCTTCATTGCTGAGTGAGGAATTTGGACATTGTTTTTAAACCCTAATAGAACTGAAATACTAAGATTTCTTTTCCTAGGAGTCTGCCTTGTGAATTTCCATTCTTTTTTGGTTGTCAAACTTCTCACTACCTTATAAATTATTTGCAAGGTGCCTGGAGGTGCAGTTAAAGAGGGCAAACTTGTGTTTCTGCTAATGAATTGGTTTCCCTGTAGGGTACAGGAGACAGTACTTCAGTCTAATGAATGGAAAGCATTAAACTTCAAGAATCTTTTTACTAAGAATGACACCACTTTTTACACAAGAAGAATAAGAAAGCTGAGGAAAGGGTCTGTCCCTGTATTGCTCTACTTTCTTGAGTAACCTCCTCGTTGAAAATGAAAAAAAAAAAGTGAACACTTTTATCCTGTAAATGTAAATGGGAGTAGGCATTGTTTGTTTTATATCTGGAAGCACTGACAGATCAGTGATATTTGTTGTTCTGATCCTGAGGTCCTCTGGCTGTTGATTTCATTTCAAGCTGTGCTGCTACTGTGGCTGCTGGTAGCTGAAAGAGGAGCTGCTGGGGAAACAAAAAAAAAAAAAGAAAAGAAAAAATCCACAATAAAGCCATAGGGAAAGGCACGAAAAGCATTCTCAGAATTTTATGCAGGATTTCTTTCAGTTGGTGGGTTGTGCTAATTAAGGATAAATTTTCCATGTCTGGATTTAGAGGTAAGACTAGCATCTAGTTTCGTACTCCCAAATGAAAAGCAGTATCTGTTGATAAATGCCTGGTGCCACGATATAGCATTCATAACAATTTCACACACACAGTTTTCCACTGAGGATTCAGTAGCTTCAGTATTTATGTCCCAACTGGCTCTTATTCAAGCATTTTTTTTCCCCAATGAGTGAGTAACTATCCCTGCCTTGGGAATTCTGCTTTATGAATACTTTGAAGAAGTCAGTCCCTTAGAATTTGCATGTTTATCAAAGTTAGTTGTGGTATTTTGTTTGAACAACATTCTTGGTGTGACACATGGTAAATAACTGCATTCATACAGATACATATCGTATTAAAAACCCAGAAACCAACAAACAAAAAAACCCCCAATATCAGATTTCTGACTCATTTTTCCCCCGGTCTCTTTCTCAGACATAAACATGTCAAAGAGACTCGACCATGCCCAAACTACTATATTTTTTTTTCCTTTTTTCTCTGCTTGGATGCATCAGCCAATACGTCTTAGTTTCCTCTTCCTGCTTAACACTTTTTCCTATACAACTTAGTTTTCTGTTCTTTCATTTGTTTGAATTTTTTCTGAGAAACAGCTTGATGCAGAACAGTGTTGCTACTAGGCAAAACTTTGATACAGGTGCAAAGTAAAATTACTTTACATTCATTAGAAAAAGACAAGGCATAGGTTGCAGTTTAAAAAGTTGCTAAGAAAAGTGTGCACACAACCATAGAAAATACTTTGTTTTAGAGGCAGAAACCTTGGGGAGTAGCTCCCACGTTGGGAAGAAGACTCAAAGTCAGAAAGAGGTCTTCATGAAAATGGCTAGTAAAGAGTGCAGAAAAAGGAAAGCCGAAAGGAACAGTTGTCATGGGGTATGTAGAATTCATTCCTCATTAGTTAGTTAATGAGACAGTTTATTCTGCATATGTAATGCCATTTCTTCTTTTTTTTTTTTTTTGCTTATGTGTCAGAAAAGCTGTGATTTGTTCTAATAACTCCATGAACCTAATATAAGAGTGTGTGATAAGTCACTGTCGTGTGTGATAACTCATTATCTATTCAGCAGGGAGTGATAGAAACCTACTGAATAAGAGCTCCACGATTCTGAGTCAGTCTCGGATTATCTCTTTATTCAAATTTACGGATTACTCACATTTCCACCTCTCTTTTGTGAACTGGGTGGACTAAATATAAACTAAAAGGCTTCATGAATATCTCTCACCTTCATAAAGAGAAAGGATACAAACTACAGGAAGAAGGACATGATGTAAACTCATAATATTGTTTCAGAAAATCTTTGAAGTGTAATATTTAATTACAAGATATTACTGTCAGACAGAATGTAGGTAATAGCTCTAATAAATTTATTTATATTTAAATAGACATTATAATGTGAAAAATTCTAACTCAAATTTTCAAGGCCAGCAAGGCAAACACATTAGACACCCCTTCAGTATGGCCATGTGCTATTTCTTTCTCTTTTTGGTCATCTTCTCTTTGAAGAAGAAGAATGACAGAATGAAGGGAAGTTTAGAGACAGGAATTCTAAAGCAGCTGAAAGGCACCAGGCAGTAGCTTTAGAACAAGCTTCCAAAACATAACAAACACTAGGAACACAGAAGAGTAGTTCAACAGGAAATATTAATACAACGCTTTTGACTGACTCAAAATAATGAGGGATCTACAGCTGTTTTATGAGCTCAATAGAACTCTGGATCATCAGACATTCCAAAACTATTTACAGCTCTTCTTCTTCTGCAAGCAGTTTCCCACCCCAGTCTCTCCTCCTCCCTTCCTTACACTACAGACATCCAGAGAATTTTGTCCCTAACATGCAAGATTTGATTTCTCCTGCAGCTGCTGCTCACACTGGATGTACCTCTAGTCTGTAATAGTGTATGGAGGAAAACCGAGCTAGCCATGATCTAAGCAAATGATATACAGCAATTTTTCAGCTCACCATCAGACATAATTTGCCTTTCCAGATTGATTTTAGACAGACGTAAATACCTTTCTTTTCATTTACAAGATTAGACTGAATTTAAACTGTGATTGAAACATCTGCATGCATCTGAGTGGATTTACAATTTCACATTTTGACTAGTTTAAGAATTTATGTAATACTCTGTGTCAGTGATACTTTCAGTGTGTGATCTATGGCTACAAGAAACAGCAAATCAATTTTGAGGATAACTTGTTTTCAGGCATCTGAGGAGAAGTGAGATTCCATTAACTCCATCAATCACCTCCTGAATCATTTTTCCCTTAGGAATGGTGAAATAACTTGGTGTCCTGATAGATGCTTAGGGCCAACACAGAAATAAACAGAAGGGAAAACCCAGAACAAAACATTTCTGTGTTCATTATTATCGGAGGAAAAATAACTCATTATCTTTCTGATCCACACCTTTTTTTTCTCACATTTCTGTTGAGATCTGAGGTCATTTTGGCAGATATCTCATGTCAGTTAGAATTCATAATCTAGGATTTTTCAACCCTATTTTTCTTCTCTATTATTGTTCTCTGTTAGGGAAAGGCTATCCATAACCTCTTTACAATCTACTTGATCACAGGTAGCTGTCATTGCATGGAGAGAGGAGGGATGAAGAAACAACAATGGTTAGGATGTCTGGAAAACACAGTCCATTCTTAATGAAAAGGCTCCTTTTATTTCTGCATTTCAGTGTATTTTAAAATTACTGCATAGGATTGGAAAAAGTGATACATAGATACACTTGAGCTGAGGACGAGAAGCAATGAAAGCGAGTAAAAGAAAAAGAAAATGAGCATTTCTTCATAATTTCATTTGTTCAGATGGTATCTTACATTGAAAGAGATTACTCAAGGAAGAAATACTATCAATAGAATTAAATTTTTCTAGTAAGGAAAATTTATAGTAGTTATCTCAAAGAACTGGAGAGATTATGCTGACAAGTTTTATTCCACTGAATTTCATATTTTTCACTTCCGAAATATATTTTCTCTTGCATGTCTTTCTTGCGTTTTGCTGATTAACCAAGATTCAATTTTTCAAAGGCAAATTTACAGTAATTGCAAATAATTGCTAACTCCAAGAATACAGATAAGATGATACTGTCTTGCTGCACTGATAAAGTACTCACAAAATCTTATTCTTTAAAATATAGTAAAGTTTCATGCTATCACTCGATAAATAGGTGAACACCAGATTTTTTACTAGGACAACTCTGACACTTTTTTTTTAATCAGAGAAGTGGAGAGGAATGAAAAGTTAAAACATGGGAATGGTCAATGACTTTTCAATTACTACAGAGCTTCAGCTTTTATGAATGATGTAATTTGACTTATACTCCAAGCAAAACATATAATAATTGATAACTCAAGCTATGTGAAATTAACACCCTTCATCAGAGATTTGTGGAGAGACCAATGAAAAACTGGTTAGGAAGATGGGAACTATATTTTTTTTTATAATAACCAATTGCCTATTTTATAAAGGGTTTTTTTTTTTTCCTACCTACCTCAGCTTTCTTGTGGACTCCCTAGTTATTTCTTTCCCTTTTCAATCATGATATTATTTTCTTCCCCTTTCAACACAGTCTCATAACATTGTGTTTGTGCTTCAGCGTTTTTTCTTTTCTTAATATGTGTTGCCTCTTGGCTTTTCTTTGTTCAAGTATCCCAAATAGTTCAGTGCTGTACAATACCTCTTTCACCACACATGGTAGCCACCCTGGCAAAACTACTACTGCTCTGCATATATAAATTGAGTGAGATAGCAAGAACTGAGAAGTAAGGTTACCAAAAAAAAAAAAAAAAAGACTGGGAGCCAGATTATACAACTGGATAAAAAACATGGCTAGGAAAAATACTAACAAAAAAAGGGAAAACCCTATAGTACAGGTATGGAGATACTGAAATAGGAGACTGAAGCATTTTATTTGGTAGGATTATTGAAGAACGAAATTTTAATATGTCTGTGAACCAGTAAATTGCAGATACTATAAAACAAAAGCTGCAAGCTAAGGAAATTACCAGTAAACTACTGAGTTAATTTCTGTGACTTTAAAGACAAATGAACAAAAATAGTGTAAAAACTTCCACCACTGAAATCACTCCATGCCAATTTTGTGGTAAACTATATTTCTTCACTTTCATGTCTTTATCTTTGTCTTATGCCTTCCTCTTCCTCTTCTCTGATTCTTTTTTTTTTTCCATAACCATATTTTCTCTTTTTTTGGTTTGGGTTCTGAGTTCTTTGTATGCAACCACAAAAGTACCCTTTCATTAGAATCCCCAGCTTCTGAAGGAGCCCTTCCTGCTCACAGTTAATAATAGCTACAGGTCTTCCTTCTAAGCCATTTGCCCTCAATCTTGCCTGCACCTTCTCTTTAACTCAGCTGAGGACAATGACCACATCTGACACATGTTACCAGTCACGCAAATGGATGGATTCAGCAAGAGGTGGAGCCTGGGTTCTACCTGCTGTTTGTTGCTGAGGCTATCTGACCAGCTTTGTAGGGGTTGCTCTCTAGGAGCCTTACTCCAAAGGGGTGAAGACACGTGAGGAAGATATGGTAAACAATATCTGTCTCTAACAGAGCTTTTGGGGTTGCTAACCAGGATGCTGACATGAAAGGCAAAATGTTGATAGTCAGTGTAAAGCATGTGTGAGTGGTGAAAGAAAAGATATTTTGCCAATAGTGTGAATCAGAGAAAGGTTCTCTTGAGAGATTGAAAGAAGGCTAAAATGGTACCTACGAGGAGAATGTAGAGCATTCAGATAGAGAGCAGTGGGATGCAGATACGTACAGTACTGATGTTTGCAAAATTGGCATAGCAGCTATCTAAGCTAATGCATATTTCCACAGAATGAATTTAACACGTCTAAACCCTCACTGGGTCCTACCTTTGCATCAGTAGAACCCTGCAAAGCACATGTCAGACGCTGACTTTGCATGTGTATAATGCCTTATTAAGTTTTCACGATAGAGGGGAAGAATGAGATGGCATATATCATGACTTAACTAAGGCTTTGTTACAATCACAATGCTATCCTTATTAGCAGTCTAGGGAAACATGGTAACTGTTAAGAGAGTGTAAAGCTGATTGGATGCCAACAGTCATTGTCTAGTTCCTGGGGGTCGCTGTCAAAGCAGAAAATTGTACTGAATAACACTTGATCCTTGCCTTTGACGAAAGTATGATGCAGAAGGTGTGCAGAGTGTTTAGACACCTAGATGCAGCAGTGATGACAATGAAGAAAGCAGAAAGGGCAAAATAGCATAAGCTGGCTATCATAATATTCCCTCTGCAGATTTACTGTATGTTTTGTTCTTTCTCACAACAGAAGCTGACAGAGACATTTAGCTATTAGCTCACCAGCTGAACGGGAAAAATAAAGACCCACCCATTTAATGAGTTTGTCTTCAGCATCTCTCTAGTGTACCATTATGATATTTTGATGTTCTTTTAACTAGGTGAAATTTTTGTTCTTCATTGTAAAATTAGAGTTGAAATTAGATAAGTAGAAGTATCAACGATTAGTTATTAAATTACATAAAGTTACAAAACATACTCTTTTATTTTTTTACAGAGTTTAGAGGAAATTAAAAATTAGACTGAAGGTTTGGAATTTTTTCCCTTGATATAAATATTGAACAACTTCACAGCTCTGCAATGTTGTTGGCTTGGGGTTTTTTACCAGTTTTGAAACATATTCACAAAACATGGTGAAATTTTGTTGTAGGTCCTTGTACTTCCCACAATTTAATAGACTTTCTATGGTCATCTTAAAATGCAGGTAGAGTCAGTTTCCAAATGTTTAATTTTATTTTGCCAGATGTATGAAAAAAATTTATTGGTTGTTTACAGTATGTAAATGTATCATGACACCCCTGTTCCCAGTTATTAGGAAGGCAGGATATGCAAGAGGAGGTATTACATAAAAAAACCCTGGGTTTCATCATGTGAATCAATTATGAAAGTGGTTCTGACTGCTGGGTAATTAATAATGATTTAAATGAAAGTAGAGCTTGATAAGAGAGGAAAGAAAAGACTTGGCTAAACTAGATCTATATAGAGATGATGTTTTAGCATGGAGAAATTAACTGTCTAATTGGAATAGCAAAATAATTAAAAAAAGATTAAAACTCGCTTTTCTAATTTTGCAAGTATGACCAATGGATTCAGTTTTGGCCCCTCACTACAAGAAAGATATTGAGACAGTTTTTTTTGGCACAAATTCTTAGAAATGTTTTGAAGGTGTATACTTTAGCATTAACATTCAAGATGCTAATACACAGTAAGAGTACAGAATACGGTATGCTGCCTCGGAGAACAAGTCCAACGAATGCCAAAGGGGAGATTAAATTCAGTGTTACATGGAAGTGTTTCTACCATAAGTTTTGACAACTCTTACAAAACTAGTCTTCCATAGACATTAGCACACATTAGTGTGAAATTGCAAAATAGGAAGACCATTTTTAGCATGATTTACATGGCAGTAGGAGCACAGATATAGATTAACTTTAATGATGCTTTTAAAAATATTACAAAGCACTTACATAGTTTTTTACATGTGCATTAGGGAATTAGATTTATTTGGTCTGACAAGTAGATAGGTGCCAAATATAGTGAATAGTGGGTGTATAATATGTACAAAAATGAGTACTTTTCCCTTTGGAATCCATTTTCCAAATATCTTGGAAACTAGTAAACAAAAAAAGCCCCTTAGATCATAATTTAAGTACTAACATGTACTATTTGAAGGCAGCTTGAAAGTTTTAAATTTTTATGGAAGCTGAGATCAAACCAGTTACAGAATAATCATGCAGTTCTCCATTTTACTTGCTTCTAAGACCATTAGTTAAACCATCCTATGTTCCCAAGGCTAATAGTGATTAACTGACTGCAACAAGAAGCTACAAATAAACCAGCTGATAATTCTCTTGAAAAGTGCATAAAGAATCTCAGCAACTCCTACAAAGCACAGTTAATTTCATAACTTATACCTGCACTAGAAGATCCTTTCTTAAATCCTGAAATCTCCAGAAGTTTGATGAGTCTGGCAGTGATGATGTAATGGAGGGAAAAGGTACATACAATTTCCCTCTTTCTGTATCTTCTTTGTGAGCAATGTGAAGACAAATCTGAAACAGAAATACTTAGGTAAATGCATCAGCTCAACTCCAAATATTTGTCAGTTCTACTTCACTGTGGCTCCAAGTGACATCAAGGCCTTGCTGTTCTCAGTGTAAATACACAAGAGGTGATGTAAGAAGTGGCCCTGTCCCCAGATAATTGACCTTTTACAGATAGGTCTGCACAGTTGTTTGCAAACAAACACTGGTTTCAGTGCCATTCTAACAGCAAGATGCTCTACTGAACTAGAGGTTCCATTGCTGTACTGGCTTCACGTTGTCCCTGCTGGAATAACCCTCACTGAGATCCCATCTGCGGACTCCTCTGCATTTCACCCTAAGAAAAAGATGAGAGAAAACACTCCCCAGACAAAAGCTGCCCTGTATTCTGGAACAGCAGTAACAACCCATGTCGATCCTAGCATGGAGCACTTCTTGTATGAGGAAAACCTGAGAGACTTGGGGCCGTAACCTGGAGGAGAGAAGACTCCAGGGAGACCCTACTGTGGCCTTTCAGCGCTTGAAGAGGGTCTATAACAAAGACAGGAACAGGATTTTTTCAGGGCCTGTAGTGATAAGACAAGAAGTAATGGTTTTAATCTAAAAGAAGGGCAGTTTAGGTAGTGGTTTTTCTGGGGGTTTTGCTGTTTTGGGGGGTGTTTGTTTGTTTGTTTTACAATTAGCGTGGTAAGAGACTGGAACAGGTTGTCCAGAGAGGTTGTGGATGCCCCATCCACATCCACTAGAAGCATTCAAGGTCAGGTTGAATGAAGGTCTGAGAAACTTGATCTAGTTGGTGTCCCTGCTCATCACAGAGGGTTTGGACTAGATAACCATTAGAAGTCCCTTTCAACTCAAACTGTTCTATTATTCTAGGACCCAACAATTTGTTACAGAAGCTGCCTCTTTTAAGTGGCTCGTCAAACAGATTTTTTTCATCCAAAGATGAGTCCTGAATTGGCTTGTTTATATTTGTCATGAATACATTTTTCTATTTCCAGAGAAGAGAGACAATGTAGCATCTATTATTTTACAATGCCATCTGCTAAAAAAACCATTATGGAAAGTTTTATTTGTGTAATATATATGGAGGTAAAAACAGGGAATGATTCATCAATAAGATTATATTAGTCATCCAACAACCAGAAGCATAGCTCATTAGGTGTATAAAGATTAATCACTTACTAAAAGGTACAGTATCCTTCCTTATTTTTTGCAGATGATAGCGCATATTAAAAAAAATCTTTTCACATAAACAAGACAGAAGCACATGTCACCTTACTAATTTTCTTTCTAGGTCTATAGTCTGAAGAATAATTTTAAAGGAATTCGAGCTAGATATGGTCTGTAAATAAGATTTAATTTTCAATTGCTTTTAGCCTATTTATCTTCACAAGTACTAAAACAACCCTTATAATAATTATGAATTAAAATATACATCAAGTAATATTTGTGTACTTAATTTAAAAGATTTTTCAAAGCCAACACAGTTTAAAACTTGCTTCCTAGTAAATGATGTAATCATGTGTTCATATTAGTAATTTTTATGAGGCAGATAGTTTGTAAACTTACACTCCAGTATTCATGCTAGAATTGTAAAAGACAAGATGAAACATGATTTGAGCACCACTGACCAGAAAAAATTACGTACCAGGAGTGGATTATTTCCAAGGTACACAACACAATTTAAAATCTATGGGACAAGAGCAAGGTTCACTTATTTCTTTTACAGTGGTAGCACTTACTTCAGAAAAGTGAACATAAAATGTGATTTGTTAAATCTGCACTGTTAGGATAGCATACCTGCTGTCACCAATTTGTAACCTGCTGTCACCAATTTGTTATCTATTTCTCCTACGTTTAGGCTCCTCTGCCAGCACATGAAATATTTCCTTTTTTTTCCAAAGCAAATATATTCAACACAATAGAAGTTTTTTATCCTTCAACTCAAGCACTGGATAAATTGAAAGTAAAAATCCTCAAAAGCCAAATTAGCAAAATAGTGTTTGTTTCCATTCTCAGCTTCATGTCATTCCATCGCTCTTTTTTTATTTTTGCACTTTGCCATTATCTTGTGTCTTGCAGGTTTTTTTAAAGCAGTATCTCCTCTGAGAACCATGCCAGGGAATCCTTTATAGTATATGAAAAAAAATCCTAACCAGCTGCTGAAAATATCTCTACTTCGTGCTGTTATTTCAGTCTCAAGATGTGCTACTTAAACATTAGAAAAAAAAAAAATTAGGTACTCAGTCTGATGGATCAGAATGGGGTTACAGTCAAGATTAATTCCTTATATGTTATCTTGGAATAAAATTCTTAACTACTTCAGTACTTGAAAGGCAGACCGTTAAATGGGCAATGGTCATCACAACAGCAAATACAATCTTCATGTTATACAATGGGAGAAAAAAAAGGAAAAGGTTTTGTGCAGAAGAGGTCAAGCAGTAGTGAAAGAGATTAGATGTGCTTAACCCTGCCCTTATCCAGAAGAAAGAGGTGTGGCTCACCTATTAGTGCCACCGGAGTGCAATTAAAATGTTTTCCCACTTACAAAGTTTCCCTGCATATGCCCCTGCTGCTTGCATTTTTCTGAACTATGCATTTTTCACATTTTTATAGTCTTTTTACTTAAAATATTGTCACTTTGCTTTTTTATTTGCTGCTTTTGTTTTTATTGAGGTTTAGGTCTAGCTTTTTTAGTGGGGGATTTTTTGTTTGATTGTTTTGTTGTGGAGGTTTCCCCAAAATATAGTACAAATTACAAAATAAAAAGCTGGGTAATAATAAAAAGCAGATGTAACGACATTTTTGTTTAAAATTGTAGCTTTGAGAAAAGGCCGTAAATGAACTTATCAACAACAACAACAAAAAAGAGAAATTGATTAGCTTCATTAATTTTGCTTTGAATGTAGTTTTCCTAGCTCATATTCATGCTCAGGGCAATACAATTCATTAAGAAAAGGTAACAGCTCAAGAAAGAAATAAAACCCTCCTCTTGAATTTGAAAATAGATAGGAATTAAAACCACAAATCTCCTCTTAGGTTATGACAGGTAGCATAGACATTTCATATGTACAGTTTATAGCATGAGGAACTTCATTAGATGATACAGGTGCTTCAGTGGGAAACGTGCCCCCACACACAAGCTGGTAAAATCAGCACAAGTTGCTAAAAGAGCTTCTTTCCAATATGTTGTAGCAATGACGCACCACATCAGCCACCCTGGGAAAGATTTTTGCCTCTGTACAAAGAACTTTATTTTGTTACTGACAGATTACAAAAATAAAAAGCCTCTGTTGTCTATGTGCCCAATTTACCTCCTAAAACACAGTTTATTTCACTGATGTCACAGATTTCCTTGTTGTCCCAATGGATAATGCCTTTATTTGGCTGGGAAGAACAGAGGGAATTGTATGGGAAGAATGTGGTTACTTTCCAAACAAAGACATATGATAAGGAAGACTTCCTTAATTAGTATGCTAATTATTTTTATTGTGGAATACCATTTGTCAGATGCCTGTGGTGACAGAATAGGAGAAAGGGCCTCTGAAGCTGACATGCAGCAAGAAAGAACTATGAAGTGGAATAGAAACTGACAACAGCAGCTGAAGATACGGAGCACCCGAAACCTATAGAACACGGAATAAAGGACAAGATTTATATATTTCTTTCAGCCACTATATGGCCTATTGTTGATATTCTCATACACCATAGGCTTTAAACTCAGACTACAGGAGAATATCAGCAGCAGGTAATAAAAAGCATTTCATACTTTATCAATCCTGTAGTCACTTCATGCTTTGCTATCAGTTATATGATTACATCAGCATGTCTGTCACCATTCCATACATTCAAAAAGCTATTTCTGCCTTAAAACTGATGAAGTCAGATTAGATTCTCCTGTAACTGACTCAATTCTCTGTGGGTTACATGGGCAATGGGCCAAGTCTTTCTTTCGCACACAATTATTTTAGTCAGTTATACTAGCACAATGCTACAACTATATATATATATATTATTTATTTTGTTAAAGATGGCTGTAATTTTGACAGAAAAGTTATTTAAATATGTCTTTTCATTATCTGAATTGCATATAGTCATACAATCTTTCCATAATGCACAATGATATGTCACTGAAAGTTTTTGAATTCTTTTGGCATAAAACTACCTGGCCACGGTCTTGGCATGTATATTCACCACAAGTTATACAACTGTTTATCGTTTAGCAAGAACTTAGGATGATCTGAAATGCTGGGTTCTACCTTCAGGTTAAAGAAAAAAAATCTAAAGTTGATAGTAGGAACATTAGTATATAGATCAATAGTCCTAAAAACTATTTGATACAATGAGTGAGACGGTAGTTTTTCAGTAAAGGAAGGTAAGGGATTAAGCTCTTTTCCAGTGCTAGACAGACAAAGAGACAAAAGCTATACAACAACTGAGAGCTGCCTTTTAGTTATTTGATCCAAGTGAATCCATTAGAATCAAATGGCAGACTAATAAAATGGATGGTGTCTCTTCTCTCATAAAAAATCTTAACATTACAGTCTCAGTGACAGAAAATTTAAAACTCTGCTTAAATGATTAGAGCAAAGTGAGCTTACTATTGAAATATCAAACTCCTAGATAAATATTACTCTAATATTTACTGACATTCTGTCTTGGAAGGTGTTGGCTTTAGTTTTTCTATGAGTGAAAAAGAAAAAAAAAGAACATAAAATAGGGATTTCAGACAACACAAACTAGTATTAACCAAACCAACCGCACAAAGGGTTTTCCTGGAAAATCCTTCAGAAATAAAACACCATGTGGCTTCTTAGGACTATCAGTACCTTAAGGATTTGATATTTAGGGATGTCTCTTTCATTGTAAGCGATTCTTCCTTCTTCTTCTTCTTCTTCTCCTCCTCTCCCACGGTAAGAGATTCTTCCTCTCCTCTGCCATGTATCAAATGCCTAACCTTTCCCTTTGCTTCTGCATGTGTTAGTCTTGTCCTTAAATATTTAATACCTTTGTACCCTTTTTGGCAGAGAAAACAAGAATGCTTAAAATGTATTATGAAATAGTAACTTTTGGTGATAATATTCAGGTAGCTAATCACTCTTTGCTACTGATTATTGTATAAACAAAGCACAAGTTCAAACAGAAAATACTGATGTAAGTAATTACTTGTTATAAGTTGCATAAATTACTGTTATAACTGTATATGTTGTGTGTATATATAACTGTGTATGTTATGAGTACCCATAAATACTTAGTATATACTACCTTAAAATATACTTATGAGGAGAAAAGTATTATTAGTTCCATTATTTGGAAGACACAAAATGACTCACCTAAGGTTATTTGGCAAAGCAAGGACTGAATCGCAACCCCCAGCTCTCAGCCTGGTACATAAACATGGACATTTCTGTCTGCTTCATGTTATACAGATGACTCAGTCAGAAATGCAACACACTTGAAGAAGATATGGGGAGGACCGGGGGAGACTGTCATTGAAGTATGCAGAGCCAAAGCCTCTGCACTTGGAACATTCAGTGCCACATCATTAGAGGAGGTAATGTCTTACCCTTTGTTTGAACCTCCTGCTCTCTTTTAGATTCTTAACTAAGGTCTGAACTGAAAATAAATGTACTGAGATACACTGAGTGTCTTGAAGTACAATATGATAGGCAAAATTTTAATCCCTTTTTCCTTAAAAGGCTAACTAGGCTACACTGCAAACTGTGCATATACCCACATATATTTTTATATCTATCTATTTATACACATATATATAACTTTCCTTGTGAATACATACATCTTTATGAAAATCTGGATATGTGAATTTCTGAAGGAAAATATATCACATCAGTAATATGGAAATTTACTTAACATGAAAATTGTACAACTAATCTTTATTTTTTTGTACGTACATATGTACATAATACAAGAACCTTTTGTTTCAGTTGGGTTTTTTTTGGTGATTTCTTTTCTGGTCTTTTTAGAAAACAGGATCTTCAACACAATACCTCCTTTATTTTTAAATATAACTTTCCACTGGAGAAGGCAGAAATATTTGCATACTTATTCAATATAGTTTACCCAGAAAATTCATACCTGCGATGCTGCATCTAATTGCAAGTCTATTTCTACAAGCAGATGAGGTCATTATGTAGAAAATTCTGTGCAAAGTTATAATACGTATTGGCTACATTTCGTATAACCTATAATAGTAGTTGGTAGAGATTTTGTAGCCTTAGGCCATAAAATTCAACAAATGCAATCATTCTTCTGGTAACACTAACGTTAACTCAATTCTGGAAAGCTGAGTAACTAGGCACACTGGTCAACTCTTAAAATTCAGTGTATTTTGACAGTCAGCACATAATTGAATGTGAAATGTTTCATTTATTCTTTATTCTGCATGGATGGAATGTCAAATCGGAATGACTTAACTGTGCATAAATTCTGACATTTTAGGGAGAATGACTATGGAAAAATCTCATTAAACTATATGGCATTTTTCAGGTTTGGTAGTAGCCTCTCCCAGGTTTGACTACAGACCTTGACTTTGACTACAGAAAACCTGTGCTAAACAGAATTGCACGAGATGAAAAGAGAGTAGATAGAAGAAAAATACCTCCAGACACAGCAGAGAGATTATTGTCAGGAATGTGTCTATTCCCAAATGAGGACTGAAATGTGACCATGAAGGGGACATACATCACTGCAATAAGGCAAACATATTTGCACATTTCCAAACATATGACCAGGTATCTGGTAAACAGCTAAATACTTAAAAATTATCAAATGGCTAACTAAGGAATAAAAGGTGGAGAGTAAAAAAAATAAACATGTCTTTTTTACAGAGTGGTTTCAATTATAATACCATTAATAAGGCTGTGAGGGCTCTGAAATACAGCAGTGTGAGTTAGATCAGAGACTGCCTGGGCACTGTCAGAAGAAACCTATGTTTTGGCAGTATCCAGCAGGTAAACAAAGGGAAAGCACCAGCACTGGATGAACTGGCTGTAACCCTTGGCAGCCGGTACAGAGATGGGCCCAGCAGCATCAATGCCCCTCCTCCCCAGACATTGCTTGCTGTGATTCAGTGCACTTACTGCAGTCATCCCTGGATCTCAGAATGCATTAGCTGGAAGAATAGGATTTGACTTTATGACTAAGATATTTACACTCCTGTCAAAACCCTGACTTTCTTTGGTACTATTAGGAAGAAGTACGTATCCTTTGGGAGGGTAGAGTGCTCTATATGAAAATGGTTAACTCAACAGAAAGATGCAGCAATGAAAAATGGGCAGCAAAGAGGAATTATACTGGTGAATCATGGTTTTTTGTGGTTGAAACTGATAGCTGTCAGGTTGGTCAGTGATGATGACAATGGCCACAGGTCTATGTAAAGGAGTCCCAGAGCTAGCATCACTCTGGGTATCTCAGTGACTTGACAGAGACATGGTCTTTGATACATCCCCGCGTATGATTCCGGAGGTAGTTGAACAACTCATTTGAAATATCAGTCTTTGGTGAACAGTGGGAATTATTCCAGCAGCTTAGAGAAAGAGAAGTTTTATTTAAGTTTTTCAGGTTCCTGACACAACACATCAAAGTTACCCTAATAAAAATATTTTTAACTTTTAATATATTTTAAATATTTTATTTCATACTCCTATACCTAAATGAAAAACTAAAAATATTTTAATTACTCTACTTGAGAAAAGTATGCAAGTCAGCATATACTATACCTTTCTTCCTTCAACAGTATCATATTCCCATTGATCACCTTTTCTATCTAATTTTTCTCAGCTCAGTAATAAAATAACATTTAACTCGTATAGTTATGAAAAATGCTGTTGGGGCCCCAATTCCACTAAGGGGTTTTCAGCTGACCAGCTGCACCTGGGGGCCCCATCTGTACCCCTGGACACCCAGTACCCGCCTGAGCTCTGCTTGTCCTTCACCCAGTCTGCAGTATTTTTCTGCCCCTGTCCTGCCCTCAGACCTCTGGTGTAGTCCTGTCTCCTGCTGGTACCGGACTGGAGTCCCTAGAAGGATCCAGAGCCCAACTCTGCCTTGCCTGGGAGAGTCTGAGGCTGCCAGCAGACCCTGCTGATGGCACCGTGCTCTGCCCACTCTGCTCATCCCCACACTGAGGAGCTGTGTGCAGGCCCGCAGTAGCACTGCCTCTGCTGCCCTGCCTTCACCTCCAGGCTTGTATTCCCTTACGGAGCAGCCCCACGCCTGCTGCTCCTTGGCAAGATTTTAGGCGTGACAAAAAAGTAGTCTGCTGCTTTCCTGTGTTGTGCTGTTGAATTGATCTCATTTCAGCTGCCTTTTTCCCAACCTGGAAATGAAACTCGAGATAATTTTAGTAAGGAGGTAATATAAGAGCGGATCTTTAAAGGGCTTCAGGGACAGTTATGGAAAGATGTCCACAAAAGCCCACTCCCACAGAGCTGAGTGAAGTTTTATAGGTTTTAGGAAATTAGCATAATTGGTAAAAAGCACCAGTTAGGAGGACAAGTGGCAATGCAATTCCCCCCCAGGTCGAGCCCCTTCTCTGGAGTCCCCCCCTTGGCACTAGCATGCTCTGTCCATGGAATGAATCTCACGGAGTTGTTCTCGGCCTTGGTTCCCATGAAGAACCGAGGTAGCACTGGGGCCCTGTAGCTCCCAGGGCTTGGAGCTCTGGAATTTGTTTTGGCTTTCTGCCTAGGGAAAGGCCACGGAAAAGTACTGGGAAAACTAGCTACTAATACAATAGGCTACAGAGCTACAATATATGTGCAAAGAATACAGGGAACATATAAAAGGGGAAAAAAAAGGCAAAAACCAAACGGCATCAACCCCAAACCGGCCAGGGGCTGGAGAAGTTGTCCTACCAGCAGTGGCTGAAGCAGCTGGGCTTGTCCAGCCTGGAAGAGAGTGTCAGGGGGACCTAAAAGCAGCCCTTCAGCATCTACATGCAGGATCAAGAAAACAGAAAGAAACACTATGAAGAAAGTTAACTCTACTCTAGACAAAGACAGCACAGATTGCACAAGTTTCCTCTCCTGATGTACTGAAAGCTGGAGAAGTCTTCTAGTGACAAATACAGCAGTGCATAGTGGAAGGCTGAAAATAAAAGGCAAAAATTTTAAAGAGGGATACTCAGGTCAGATGCAAGTAAAACGTGGTCCTTCCTGAGGACAGCCAAGCTGTGTAACAGGCTGCCCAGAGAGGCTGGCAGTTCTTGAGATTGCCCTGAGCAATCTGGTCTGACCTCAGAGCTGGACATGCTGTGAGCAGGAGATTGGCCTGGAAACTTCCTGGGGTCCTGTCCAACCTGGATGCTACTTTAATCAAACTCAATTTCTCATTTAATGCAGTAATAATTGTAGAGCTGGAAACAATATGGTTCATAATATATTGATAACAGAACAAATTCATAACGATATGCCTCATATAAATCAATAAAGTGGATGTAAGCATCACAGAAATGTTTCACTTCAAACAGAATTCACCAATGTTGCTTTGAGCCTATTAGTCTGACACAGGGACAGAGAATGGGCAGGAAGGAGATCAAATGAAAAACCAAGGAAGTACACACTCAAAATCACAGGTGGAGAAAAGAAAAATTGTATCCTTTTTTTCTCTTGAAGAAAAAAAATAATTCAGAAAAAAATTAAAAATAGAAAATTTGAAGTCTAAGGAGAGTACTTTTCTAGAGAGATAAAATATTCCTTTGAATTTTGAAAAGTTTTGTCATGATTTAAAATGAAGTATCTGCAGTGTCATTTTAGGTTTAAAGTAAGAACTAGAGAAAATAATTTTTTTGCAGAAACAGGATGGTTTACGCATACTTAATAAATAGAGTATGACAGTCTAACATTTGAAATTCCTAAGAAACTGTTTCCTGCGAATTATGCTGGGGCCATCAATCAAACAATTTTACTCTCCCTATAAGCATCCGATATACATTTAATATACTTACAGATGTGGTGGGCTCTAAAACAGGGTTTTAGAGGTAAAAATTGGTAGCAGTTTGTTCATTCACGACTGCTAAAAGATTAAAAATTTTTCTTTTCCTCAGGGCCCCTAAAAAGCATTAACATGCTGCTCTGGGTGACTTTCTGGAGCTTATAATTGGCCCATTCGCAGGAGCTGATCAGCAATCACAGAACCCACGCAGAGGGAGGTCAGGGAGACAAGCCCATGTCTCAAGAGCACAAGAAATCCAGTTCCCTTTTTTAAAATAATAAACCAGCAATTAGAGCCATCCGAGCAGTTTGACGCCGTCCTTTCGGAAAGGCCTTAGACCCCGGTGAGCCGCGGCGCGGCGGCAGCGGCCGCCAGGGGGCGCTGCAGCCCCGCGGATGAGGCGCGGTCCAGCCCCGCCCGCGCCCCGGAGC
>VZTF01004975.1:0-64921 GCA_013397755.1 Cnemophilus loriae | reverse complement strand
GGGGAGTGAGGGAGAGGGGGAGGGAAGGGAGGGAGAAAAAAAAAAAAGGCACTCTGAAATCTTTCTCTTTGCAGAATCAGCCCTCGAGCTTATTGCAGCTTTCTTGTCCTCCCAGCGCTCATGCCTGATGCAATTTAGGAGGTAGAATTAAATTCAAGGCTTTTACTGTAGCTACCGCCATTAAATGGTGCAAGCTTTTCTGGAACCACAGGACAAAGACGAAAATTTACTTTGTCTCTTGATTTATTTATATCTTGATTCAAAAAAGAAAATTGTCATATTTCATTGTGGTGATGGAGTGCCTTCTTTTCTGATGAGAGCACAAAGCAATATCTTTTTTTATAGTGCCATTTGAGTGAGTATATCATTTGGGTTGCTTTCTATCTCAAGACTTTGTTAATGTAAAAAGAAAATCCTTTGCAGAAGCTGAATTAGTATGACTGACACAGAGGCTGCTGTACTACAACCCTTTAAAAAAAAAAACAAAACAACCCAGCCTTTTTGCAAGTACATTGCCTCCCAAAGAGGCATTGCACTTGCAAACCACTTGCAATTGCGCCCCTGAAAATAAATTGCCATTCCAGATATTCAGTTTCTTCAAATAACCGTGTATTTATTCAGTTCACAAATAGTGTCACAAATTTCCTGGTGATCATAAAACAATAGGAGATTACAAGGATACAGAGTTTGCGGCAATATATTTTTTTTTTTTTCCATTTTTCCTTAATGCAAGGGGTCTTCATTTTCTTTTAAGTTTGCCTCACAGATGGAGGATGCAACATAAGCAGTGGGCATACAGAGTGGCATATTCCAGTCTGAATTTAATATGATTCAGATTTTCATGGTTTGTTCAAACACGCTGTGTTGCAAGGACCAGACGTTAAAGACCCATGGCTCTCAAGCATCTCAGTACAAGTTTCTTTATTCAGATCAGTAAAATAAATTAGGCTCAGAATGTATGAGATGGCTGATATGTAACAGTACAGATAAAAATAAAAGTCAAGATTTCATCCAACCTGCCTTCCCTTTACTTGTCTTCAGCTACCCAAATGCAGTGTCAGTACATCTGCTTGTGGATTGTCTGATTTAATTTTGCAGCTTCACTGCCTAGCAAAGGCTAATTATCCACGTGAAACTCTGTACTCCCCTGAGGTGGTGCCAAGAAAGCAGAGATCTATAACCACTGGTTCCATGGCCATACCATCTCGCCATGCACAAATCAAAAAGCTCTGTCTTAGAGCACCTGCTGGTGTTCACCCACGCTCAGAGCAGAGAACGTGAATGCTTGCTGGATGCTAGGTAGTAACAAATGGAGGTGAGCGCTATCTCTGATCCCAGAGTAATTACAGTCCTCTGACTTTTTTGATTTAGCATCAGAACTGAAAACTGATACTGATTAATGCATGTATTTCCTCAGCATTTAAACATAGTAATTTCCTGTGTGCTAGCACTAGTAATAGGTGTTAGGAATTCAATGTAGTCCTTCAGAAAGGAGATATAACTACCATCCTTCACTTACACTAGTTATGAGGAATCATTCAAGCTTATTTGACAAACTACTTAGATGAAAAAATACAAGCTTCACCTTCTATGTTCAGCTGGACATTCATTCATTGGCTAATGAATACCTATTCCTTCATTTATGTGAAGCTTTGAATGTAGACCTGTTTGCCTGGGAAAACCAAGTGCCTAAGAGAGGAGACATGATATACAGTAAGGTAAAGGAGAATGGCACTGAGAGTTGTAAAATCACAGAAATTAGACCCAGAAAGGATGTTGAGTTATTTATCCTTTTCCACCTCTGATAAATGTTTACATCTAAGAAGGAAAATTTGCTCTGAGTGCCAGCTTGAAAGATTTTTGGTGGAATGATCAAGGAAACTGTTGTTTGCTTTCTGCAGTGGTTCAGAAGCTTGCTCGTTCATTTAAAGTAAACAGATGACATCAAAGACATCTGACTCCATCACCACCTTTCTCCTCACCGAATCAATACACAGTGCCCTGAGCTTTGACCAAGTACTCTGGTCAAAGACAGTAAATTTACTCTGTGAAACTTCATCTTTGCCTTGATTCCACCAGATGACGATTTCACTATTTTTCTGCCAGACAAAGGTGACTAGTCATCTTCACATCTCAGGACAGATGTCATCGTTGCCAGTCATGGATGAATGAAAACTACAGGGTAGTGATAATTCCTGGCATTAACTAGATCCTGGCTTTGGAACAAGATCCTTCAGCTCTATCTGTCTTGCACCATCAACAGCTTAGAACTGAACTATTCTTTGTAATGTGATATGCAAAGATTTTCCCTGATGCTACTGCTTTTAGATTAGGTGACTTCTATTTGTGTAAAGAGTATGCCTCCACTAGCAATTTCAGTGGAAAATCTTTGCCTGCCTCTTCATGTAAACATGATGAATTCAGGAAATGTGTGAAGCTAATATTCCACATGTGTTAAAAGCAGATGGGAAAACTTCTGTCATGATTTTAATAAAAAATAGGGGGCTTAATTCTGCCTTGTCTGTAAAAAAAAAAAAAGAAAAGAAAAAAATGCTCTTTGTTAAATAATACCTTTTCTTGATTCTGTAAAACTGCTTGAAAATTAATTATAATTTGACAACAATCTCCCATTTTTATGTACATTTCTTTTTCAACAAAGCAGCCACTTGTAACAGTAATGTGCTAACCTGGTGCCGCTGGCTTGGCTTTCTGTCTCTGTATGGCTTGCATAACTTCTTTCTCCTGATTTAGCTGCAGTTTGCAAAATACTGGTATTCCTTCATTAACTCTCCACCTGCTTTGAATATGACAGTTCCACACGGTATCCTCATGCTCTTACAGCTGTTATACTCCTTTGACTGCTGCTTTCACAGATTCATGCTCTTAAATATAGCCTATAGTAGGTGGTGTTCCTATAGCCCACAACTGCATGTGTGATATAAGAGCCCGGCAATATCTTCTGCCATATGGAGCACTGCAAGCTGTTCATGAGCAGCAGTGCTGTCTGTGAAAAATCGTTTCAAAGATGCATTCTTTTGAACATATATTAAATGTTCTAGGATAGAAAAAGCGTCAGATTACAATTTCAAATGGTGAAGTTGAACTGATTTACCCCAGTGGGGCACTAAGTGCTGTGGGCTTTTCTTTTGTTTGTTTTTAACATGTATATATTCACAATTACCTAGCAACCGAGATAAACTTACCAGAGTATTCAGTGTCTAATAAAACTTGCAACTTCCATTACTGCCAGGAAGAAATGTGGTTCTCGACTACAGTAGATCACGGTATAAGCTGCACAGAAAATTCCTCCTTTATACTTTTTTCTAATCTGCAAAGTCTTACATCCGCAAAAAGTGATATTATGTTTTCAAGCATAAATATAAAAAATCAGCAAGGAAGTTCTAAAATAATACTGGTCTTAGTCTGCTATACTTTATGTCAGAATCAAAAGCGTGATGCTGAGGGAAAAATAGTGGGAGAGCATTCTGTAACATTTATGTCTATTAATTAGTAATATGATTTAAATAACAGTAACTCATGTTCTAAACTTACGTTAAAATTGTCAAATTTCAGCTTGAGGGGAGCTATTGTTTCACCTTTATTACGAGCTGCCTTTCTTTTTCTTTGCTCTTATAGTATATCTTATTTCCTTTCCTGTCTTGTTTTATTTTTATGTGTGAAGCAAAATCAGTTGAGAGGATCCAGAGATAATTATATCTTCATTAACAGAAAAAAACTATCTCAATAATAAACAGCAAAACTAGGAGAATTAAATAAAAGGAAAGATAAAAAGACAATCAAATGTGTATTTTTCTAAGAAAAAATGCATGCCCAAAGGAAAAATCAATAATTATATAGAGTTTAATCTTTATGGTTTTATGCAAATTATGGAGAAAAATCTTAAGCAATATAAATTAATAAGAAAGACCAGGTGTTGAGCACTAAATAGCTAAGTCCAAAGGAACTGTGCTGATACATACTACAAATATTGCTGAAATTTATTTGCACAGATGTATACAATTTAATTTGGTAATTAGGAAGGGCATTTGCATCGATCTGTCAGTTGCCATTGGCACAGACAGATTTTGTGATGCAGAGGGCTAAAGTTACCTTTATTGTTGATTCTGAAAATGTGGTCTGTGTGCTGGTGAGTAGTCTGCAAGGTCATAATAAGTGGTCTGTTTATTCTGTGCATGGTATTCTTCAAGAAATTTTAAAGCTGCCATTGATGCCCGTCATTTTTTCAGAAAGTTTTACTGATCTAGCCTGTTTTCTTTTGCATATCCGGGGCTATGATATTTCCCTGACATTCATTACTTGGCACATTGTGTTAAGGTATATCCTTTGAAAAGACAACAATTTTGGTTTTGAAAACTTAAACTGAAGGGCAACCATCATATCCTAAAGTCATTTGATTCACTGTTTAATTATCCCCACAAGTAGGAACAAATTACTAAGGAAATCAGCCTATGCTATGCAGGAAGTCTGTTGTGTATGTGATGAAAGGCATTACTCCCTGAGGAAATAAAATGATCTAAGGAGTAAGAAATGGAAGATGAAATATGCTTTACAGAAAGTTCTTGTTCATTGGTACTAACTGATCCATGACATATTATTATTATTACTATTATTATTATTATTATTATTATTATTATTATTATTATTATTATTATTATTATTATGTTGGAAAAAATACTGTCAATGGTTGATTGTCAACATTTTAAGTAACAGTTTTCTTCAAGTTCTTATAAAAGTTAGGTTAATGATTATGCCATTTTTTCCACTGAATCTTGTTATTTTACTACATATGTGCAATGTATATATTGTAGTATTATATGTATATATTTTATTTATACTGCATAGAGGTCTTAAGAAGGGGAAGACAGAGAGAAAGAGAGAGGGAGGGGGATGCTGTGTGGGTTGAAGAATGACAGGGAATTCAAAGTAAAGAACAAAAGTGTTATTATAGTGTTATTCATTTCTGAATTTGTAACACAATTGTCTGAATATGACATATACCTTTGTTATCTGTATGTAACATATTTTGGAAATGAAGGAAAGGATTGGATTTGTATTTTATTATCCAGCTTGGAGGCTCATCTCACTAATAGGACTCTTGCCATTTATTCCTAAATGAGCAAAATAAGGTTTTTAGCTGTCCTTAGTCAGCTAAAATGGCTTTTAGTTTAGAATAATTATGACATCTCTCACAACAGATTCTGGAAAAACAAATCTTTTAAAATATGCACTTCATTATTAAAGTAGGGTAAAAATCACCAAATATATGTTAGTATTTATTCCATGAGTGGGACCATCGCTGTTTTTTCATTTGTTAATGGTCTTCTAATAAATTCCTCTGGAGTTCCTCGATACTTTTACAGCTAGTTTGTCTTTAGGTGTTAATGGATCAGGGTGTCCAAGGGCACCTTCACAAAATAGTATTAATCTGCAATACAGAGACTATGTGGTGATAAAACAACTTGATAGAAATCATAGTTGAGGATTAATTGTGTCACTCAGTTTGAGAATGATTTTAAACTTAATACCTTACGCTTGTGGGGAGTTGATACTCTATGCATTGGCAAATAGAAATTCCAGACAGAAAAGCTCAGATGAATACTT
Organism: Cnemophilus loriae; assembly: GCA_013397755.1. Classification (NCBI taxonomy): domain Eukaryota; kingdom Metazoa; phylum Chordata; class Aves; order Passeriformes; family Corvidae; genus Cnemophilus; species Cnemophilus loriae. Next base: position 59,299 of record VZTF01004975.1, on the reverse strand, counting down.
CATTCTACAAATAGATTTCATCTTGCAAAAACTCACAAACTTTTCCAAGTATCTATTTTTTAAATATTTCTTAGTAGGAATGAATGTAGTGAAGCTAATTGTGCCAACACTGTGAACAGTCTGTATTCATATTTTAAAAGAAATTGCTGAAATCATTGAAATATGGTATTGCTAACATATTTAATTAAAGCTTTGAAATATGCCAATATAATTCATCCTTTCTTGCTGACAATTAGATAAGGACATAGTTTTGTTGTTTCTGAAACACTATAAACATATACGAGAGAATGCACTCTGTACCTTATAAGCAATACAAAATTTCTAAATGTATGAAAAATCTTTTTCATGTTTTTTTTTTCCCCCATGTTTTTTTGTGCTGGACTGCTACTACATACATTAAAATTTACCATTTGTAAACTGGTATGTGATAAATTGTTCACGTAGCTAAGGCATGAACTGTGTTCAAGGCCAGGTAAGATGAGCCTTTGAGCAACCTGATCTAGTGAAAGATGTCCCTGCCCACAGGAGAGTGGTTGGACAAGATACCTCTCCCTGAAGATCCCTCCTAACCCCAATCATTCTATGATTCTGTAAAGGACTCTTGTTTTTAAGTTATATAGATGGTTTTCACCACACAACCCAGGCATTGTTATAGTCCTCTCCTAGCGTAGAAGTCTCTTAGGAAACATGGAATTAATAGAAGTGGTATAGGAACCTTTGTTATGAACTAGTATCTGTGGATTGATTGTTGTTTGGTTATTTTTAAGGAAATCACACTGCAGGTTTTTTAACTCTTCAGTTCTATTTAGATTGCTAGCGGCATAAGTATTCTCCTATCAGATATCTCTGATTCTGCAAAGAAAAGATTGCTGTGTCAATAGTTTTAATGTTAATTTCAATAACAGTTACAAAGAAAAGAGTCTTTGCATATTAGCTCATCCTGGTGCATAAGCTAGAGCAATATTTGAATTGTAGTTACATTTGTGCTGTTAAGCCAAGTTGCCTTATATATATCTCCATTAGCTTTATTAATGTTCTATAGGAAAATACTCTGGATATTTTATTCTGTATAAATACTGATTGTGAGTGAATATCTTAGTACAGAATGCTGATAGGGCTGGCCAAGAAAAACTTTGGCAATGTAATTCTAAGTCCATCAACCTGCTCCATACGTTAGGATTTTAAAATAAATAATACATAAATTGTTGCATTTGCAGACTATCTGTTAGTAAAGTCCTGGTTTGGGTGCAATTTAGGAGACTGAAATTATTTTATATTTGGTGATTTAGGCTGCAGTAAAATTAATTGGACTGCTTTCCAGTCATGCGATCTCACAAGTCATATTAGAAGGTAATGCAAAGCATGCTGTCACCATTGGCTGTAATTTAAAGCAAAAAATTAACATGTGGGGCGAGGGAGGAGGGAACTATCTTGACCATAAAAGTCAAGTTGAAAATAGAATTGTAAATTAATCTAATCTTGCTGCGCTCAGCATCTGTATGCAAAATGAAATCAAGAGAATTTCAATTTTGCTATTAAGATATATTCTATTTTTAATTCATTTGATTAGAAATGGAGTTTGATTAACATGTTCCATGACATGGTACCTCATCTTGTTGTCACAGGAACTGAGGCAAATTGTTGTTCAGAAGTTTTGAAATAAGAGAAGATGGTTTTCCTGGAAATGAAATTTTCATTTTAATTTCATTAGCATTTAAGTAGTGTTTATTAAATAGCACTTAGTATTCCACTGTATGTCTGACTACATAATCCCTCCAAAATATGTATATTTTTGTAAAAACGTCCGCAATGTCCTTCCCAATGGCATCCTGAGGGATTCAAGGCAGACAGTTTTCTTTCTAAGTATTGTAGCCAACCGTTTGTTCCCTCAGATATGGCAGAAAATTACTGCACACCAATCGATTCCTGTACATAAATGCATGCGGTGCGGGGAACAAACAGGGCTATGATTTTATTGGGGTTATGGGGATGTGCTGGGATTGCTCAAATGACTGCGATGTGTGAGAGGTGGATATAAGTTCATTAGGAAGGATTGGGAAGGATGGTGAGGAAAGGGATCTACTCTTGACGTGAGAGACCAGTGGGGGTTGCGTGGGGTTCTGTCTATGGGTGGATGATGAATCATTGGAGAGGTTACAGTTCAAGATTAGTTATTTGGGGTACAGTTTTGGTGATGTGGGATTTCCAATAACTCTACAGAATATAGTCTTTGAAAAAAGGGAGATCCAGAAGAGTTGGATGATTTTCAAGGATCACCTCCTGCAAGCTTAGTTAAACAGGGAGTTCCTGTCTAAAAACAGACATGAAAAGGAAGCATTAAGGGGCTGGAAGCAGGAAAAAATGACAGAGAAAAAAACCCAAAAGTACTGCTAAAGCATGGAGGGATGGGATGAGGAAAGTTAAAGCCCATCTGGAGTTGATGCTGATGTGAAAGACAGCAAGTAAAACTTCTACAGGTAAATCAGCAGCAAGAAAAGATATGAAAAATGTAGGTATGCTGTTCAATGGTACAGGGGATCTGATGACAAAGGAGTTGGAAAAGGGCAAGGTTTCTAATGTCACCTTGTCCTCAGTCTTTATCAGTATGTCTGGTCTTCAGGTCCCTGAAACTGGAGATGAAGTCTAGAGCAAGGAAGACTTACCCTCAGTGGAGGAGTTTGCTGATGATACAAACTGGGAGAAGTGGTTGATGCACCAGATGGCTGCCCAAAGATGTGCTGTCTCCACCCTTGAAGATATTCAAAAGCCATCTGTGCACTGCCCTGGGCAACCTGCTGTCAGTGACTCTGTTGAGCAGGGGAGTTGAACTAGATGATCTCAAGAGATCCCTTCCAACTTCAACTGCTCTGTGTTTCCTTTTCAGTTAAGTTATTTTCTTATGTAGCTCTTCTACTAAGGGCTAATGCTGACGCTTACAGGCCTGGGTTTCCATCTGAGCGTCTTGTTCTTAAATTTTGTTCTCAGGCAAGGTTGGTTATGTAGTTCTGCAGGAATTTTACAGTAATAAAAACAAGCTGAATAAGATTTGATTGTTCAAACAAAAGATATTTTATTCCAAATACCTGCCTGTAAAACTCTGAGTCTGAACAGAAATTCATCCTAAGCTTATACATCAACAATTCTGGGTGTGTGATGCTACCGCTTTTTGCGGTAACAGGCAGAGAGATGGGTTCATACGGAGAAGGAAATCTGCCTAAATCTCCAAGGAAAAAAACCTAATGTTTGAATAAAAATTTATTCCCTGCTACCTTAGGTTTGCAAAACCTAAGAGCACATATATCTCAAAAGGCCATGCCATGGAGACATAAAAACTTCTTTTAATGTACCCAGTATACATATGTAATAGAACATTTATTCTGAGGAAGCTACATTTTTAAATATGTTGTACTACAAGACTATCAGACTGTTCTCTGGCAGGCTGATACTCTTTATGACTAGACAATGCATTTAAGGCACCTTCTTCACTGTCATATGACCCAGCATAATGGAGAGGCTTGAAAGAAATGGTACTAAGCATTATTTCAGAAATGAAACATCATCTGCCACTCACTACCCAAAGTTTAATTCAACTTGAATGGCTGCAAAAACCCTTTTTTCCAGGGATGAAGCAGAAACCACTGAAAGTACAGGAAGCAGGTAGTAAGGATACAGAACACAGTTACTTTTCATTCTGGTTGTGATCCTTACTTTCCCATTAAAATGAGTTCTGCTTAGTTCAGACTTCTTTTATGTCATTGTTCCGACTGTTTCGCAGTCTGTGTATTCTCTGGTGATACAATTACTGTTTTCATAGCTGGTCAGACTGAACATTCATATTGGACTTGTGTCATTTCAGCTAATACCTATAGTAGAGGAAAATTACATTGATCACTGGTTCATACCTTTTCTGGTGATAAGCACACGAAATAGCATAATGTTCAGTGCCACTGATTTTTATTCTCTAAGCAGCTTGGACCTATGCAAAAGCCATTTGGAAAACTACAAAAAGTAACACGGGTCAGCAGCTGCCTCAGATAGGAATAGAGAGGGAAAAAATAGCATACTGCAATGGTCCTCTTTCCAAGCTTCTGCAGCTGAGTGATTTTTGAGGTTACTTGATATTTATAGGCACAGTTTCTTACAGTGTTATTTAATGCATGTGATACACTTGCAGTTTTACTGGAACCTGATCTGTGTTTTGTTTGTTTCACAGTTTAATATTACATCAGTTTTTGTTCTCATGAGAAACACAGAATGCAGGAATAGCACAATTGCAAATAGTAATTAGATTTTTGGCAAAAGAAATCACATCTGCTTGGTTTTTTGTGGGATGAGAAAAGATCACCTTAATTTGCTAGAATGTCGCAATTCTCATTCATTATGAAAAGCATCAGTAGTAAAGGTTTTGGTTATCGTAACCACATTTGTTTCTGTCTTTGGGGAAGAATCTTTAACACATTTCACATGAAATCCCATAGCGTATGCTCCAGCTTAGTTGACAAATGGGCTTTCCATAGGTCACAGCGTTATCCTATGGTATATAACTCCAGATTGACCCAGATCCCTTATGATTTTAGACTTCTGTTTCAGATCAGGTTATATCCCTTTCATATTGCCATGGTAAGGGGGTAATTCTTTTTGCACCCCTTGCAGTAAATTTAGACTTCACTAAGCCCATTGTAACTGAGCAATCCAATGACTTGTGCCAAATTCATTAGAAAAAATTATGATGCTATGAGGCTGGACTTGTAATATTTTCATGCAGTTAAAGAAAAAAGATGGAAATACAGGGAAAAAAAATGTGCTGTGCCATTTGACACAGAACATAAATATAATAATATCAACCTAAAGCTATGAAGCAACTTTAAGAATTGGAGATATTTGAGAAGAGCATCCAGGGTAGGCTTTGGTATACACAGTTCTGCTCTGTCCTTCCGCTTTAGGTATGAATAGACAATCTTATATGCAAAATCCCTATCCAAAGACATAAGTTATTCAGGTCCCATTCCCAAATGGGATACAATTTGCCCAGAAGTAGCCATCTTGACTCATCTTTGCAATGTTTATAGTAATCTTGTTTATTTAGATTGTCAACCTTTGGCAGCAAGAACTATCTGTGCAGGTAGAATTTTAGTCTCACCAGGGCCTAAGGGTACCATCTGTGATACAAGCAACCAATAACACACTCCATTCACACAACCAGTGACTGCAGGGAGATGGAAAATGAGTATATTTTGACATGGAAATCTTCCCTGATGTATTGATATCTTATGTGTGTACTGCTTTGTGCGGTTTGGTAAAATAGTTTTCTTTTCAAATAGACCTTATATTCAGAGGACTGAAAGAATGAAAATGAATAAATGAATATTAATTTACTTCAAACTTTCTACTTCTATGCTTACTTGTTTGCCTAGCTTTGGTCATTTGTGTTCCAAAAACCGTGGTGGAAATTATTTTAAATACTCAGTGAGAGACAAGAAAATTAAATGGTGGGCTGGGGAGAGCACCCGTAACTTTCACTGAAGAGTTCAGTAGAAGTTGCAGGTGCTCAGAAACAGTTTGGATTAGTTACTAAGAACATGCATGGCAAACTGTACTTTAAGGTGAAATGGTGAAGTAATAAACCCCTTTATAAAAATGATAAGAGATGCTTAATAATGGTGAAGAGAATGCTGCTAATGTTATAAAACATTACGGTTTGTTACAGATTGGTGTACACACTTGAGGCAAAATATGTCCTTGTATTTGCCAAATTACATGATTTTGTGATGGCAGATCCATATTTATTTAATAATAATTCATATTCCTTTGTATTGAGGCTGGCTACCTCTAGAGAAATGGATTAGATGAGTAATAATTTTTACCTGGGATTTAATTTAATTCCCTTTCACTTAATAAAATACCCTCACCAATAACGATGCTATGTTAAAATATACAATGATACTTCTACTTTTCCAGTGAATTAGCCTAACTAGCCTATTATGTTAATACAGGAGTTATTGAGTCACTCATTAATTCTGTCTGCAAGTATGACATCCAAGGAAGCAATCTACATTTGTTGTAATTGCAGTCATTTGAAAACCCAGTTTTATAAAGTAAATTATTAACACATTCGCTTCCTTATACCCAGTCTCATAAGTGATATAATTTTCTACCTGCTCAGTGACCTCATCTCCCAGGCTGAAGATTAACTCATGCTAAGGTATCACCTAACACCTTTCCTTGAGGAAAGGTGATATCACCTTGCCTTCTGATATTAATTCAGCCTGTAAACTACTATACCTTTTGCATGTCCTTGCCGGGCTAGATAGCATCACAATCTAAATGTTATAAAAACATAAAATCATTCAGCACCAATTAGAGTTGTAGAGATGCTGTAAGGTAGCTCTGACTGATCAATAAAGACTTTCTATCTGGAGTTCCCTGGTGAAAGAAATATCTTGGCTCTTGACCTTGTACTTCACACTTCATTCTGTGATATATTACTATGTCAAACTATAGCAGATGGTGAGAGATGCAATGGGAGGTGAGTACATTACACCATATTCTCGACTGCCTTTGACTTTAGCTGCAGCATTTACATTACTCTGCCTTTGCCTCATCAGCCTGAGAACTGAAATGTTGTGGCTGGCTCTTTATCACCTCTGACCATCATTTTTTTCCATTAGACTAGTTTCCTTTTCTGTCTTTATCCACATTCTTTTTTTATTTTCAACAAAGCATTTCCCCACTGCATTGTCTTTCTTCTGCTAAAACATATTGCAGTTTCTTCTCCCTCGAGGGGATTTTTTACTGTTGTGAAATTTGGTTCTTTTTTGGGAATCCGTTTGATACTTCTTCAGAGAAAAGGTTCTTAGGATGGTGAGGGGGCAATTCACAGATTAGTACTAGCTGTATAATCCAGCAAGAGAACCAACTGTGAAAAATTAAAACAAAACAAAAAAACTGTAAAAGTCTAAAACAGAGATTTCCAGTATGCTTTGTCCTCTGCAGTTGAAAAAAGGGAACTGCAGACCAATTTTTCACACTCTTAACTTTAAGTTAAATGAAGGATGCGGAGTAAACAGATTTTTTTTTTTCAGGAGCATATGGATTGAGCACAGATATCCCTTTTATTTAGAGTTTAAAATAAATGAAGCTGCAGTTGTTAGTGAGACCGAGATACTGCTATTATAGTAAAAGTGCCTGATGAGCGTGAATTGCATTAGGGGCATTTTCACAGATGACGTTATTGTCACACTGCTGTTTTCTAAAAATGAAGTTTCTCTCTCTTCCCATTCATCAGGACTAGTTAAGTAACCAAGTGAAATTTATTCAGCCCGCTACAGGATGAGGGTTTTTGAAACTAAGTCCCAGAATTAGGCTCTTCTTCCTCCAGTAACATCATCCACATGGTTAAATCCTCAATTATCACTTTGAAAATGTACTTGCTAGTGTCACACTTACGGGCATGATTATAACATGAGGTGCTGAAAAGGGAAGGTGATCATACCAGTGCATAATTGGGTGGCACTGGGTTTCAAGTCACACATTAAGCAAATGCCTGATGTATCCCTTTTTAAAGGGAAAGTAAATCTTCAGCAAGTTGATACTCATATTTTGGCACAGTTTTTAGAAGAATTAAGAACAGAGTTCTTGCACTACTGGTAAACACAGATAGGTCTCAATATCTTAAAAGGAAAAAAAAGAAAAAATCCTGCTGTAAAATGACACTTCAGCCACCAAGCCTAGAGAATCCTTAAAATGCCCTCAACAAGAAAGTGGAATATAGTCATATTGTAAAATAATGCAGTCTGTAGGGGGAGGGCAGAAAAAAGACTAACAAAACAGATCCCTATTTAACTAAAGATTAAGAATTTGATTTTGTCTGTGCAGGCAAAATGGATGTCAGGCTTAAACACCTGAAGGAGGACATCAGTCCAGATTACATAGTTTGAAAATCACCCATTGTCCAAAGTTGTGACAAATGCATAATTCCATTTGCTTTCATTCTTAAGCAATTAAATAGCTCGTTCTTCGTAAATGTCCATGCAAGTAACAGATATCTGTGAAAACATGCATTTCTCCGCAAAAGTCTGAGCTGAATACCTGAAAATTTGGTGTAGAATTTTGAGAATAAGTATCTGAGACTTTATAATCTCTAAGAGCAGATCTCATGCATCCCACCAGAAACAGGTGCAGTTCTGTATTGCTAAGATTATGTAGAAACAAAAAAGCAGAAAAGGTAAAATCCTGCCCCTTGGATGTAAAGAATAAAACTCATCTTGGCTGTGTTGGAACCAATACTACCCAGTGATTATATGAAAGCCACGTTATTAAATGTAAGCAGCATTTGTATATTGAAGCAGATACATAATTTACTGGCAACATCAGCTACAAGTAATCATGCGCTAATCACATGCAAGAAGTATCTATTAGAAAAGAAAGAACAAGGGAACAAAACTTGTGCATTATCCAGAAATTGCTTATATTCATAACAAATGCTCCCTGGAACAAGGTCTGTCAGTACATAAAGGAATACACATTTCTCACTTCAAAATATGTTTCCATTATGAAACATTCTGGTAAACAAGAATTTATATTCATTGAATATAGAAGTTCCACTTATTTCACTGGGATTATCCACAGAATATGCTGTTTCAAAAAAGTGAGATTGACAAAGAAAATTTTCTTTTAAGTATGTTTAATTATGTATCTGAATCTCTTTTTGACTTTTTTCCTAGCAACATATTTAGTTGTCTGGACATTCAAGATTTTCTTTGAATATAGAAAATACGTTTAATGTAATGTTTTAAAAGATGAGAACAATATGTGGATAATGGTGTATTTTGACCTAGAGCGCTGATATTATTCTCATTAGAGAATTAATTATTTGTTCTACACACTTGTTTGTTTGTGTGCTTTGTATTTGACCATACCTAATTAACCCTTGAAGAATATACAATCCCCAGGGCTTCTTTAAAGAGATACTTTGAACTTGTGAAGTCCAGCTAGCCTTAGCAAATTATAGGAATTTTCATGACATTTACTAACAAGCAAAATCAGAACTGCAACAGGGATGTATGTGATTCCACACACTTCACCTTCAAGAAGTACATCACCTTGGAATGAAAGTTGACTTTTAAGTGAATCTAAGCAGCACTTGATCTTGTTTTGACAGCTTGTCTTTGATGGCATGCACGTATATATCCTTCAGGAAGCTAATGTAGGGTACTTACTTTCAGGTAAGCAGTGAATTTAATATACTGGAATTATCCTTCCTTGAGGATCTTGCTTGCAAAATTAATCTCCACTCACTTATAAATGCTTTTGCTTTAGGCACGAAAATCAAGTGACCTAACAGCCAATTCAAACTTTAAAAAAATAATTACGCAAAGAAAATGTAGTACTTCTGATTGCAGTGAGTGCAGAAGGAGATTTCTTATTGATTTCATTAGAAGTAAGATTAGATGCTTTGTGATCAGTGCATGTCAAAGGGAGTAAATTCCAAGCTCAAATGGGAGCTATTATTTCTATACATGTTTGAAGACTAAGTCATTTGGCTTGAGGTGACTGCTTATGACCTTACATATATTGCTTTGAGTCTGCTTGAGCAAACAAAAAGTCTTTGTAACGCATTTTCTTTTTGAATGAAAATATACTGAAGAGCTAAATTTACTCTGATTCGTGTTACAGAAAAGTAAATAATTGCAGATTTAACAAGACTACTGGTCCTGTTAAAGGGTTTTCAGAGAGTATATCGATGTCTTCTAGGAGTCAAGCTCTTTAATGTTTCTTCTCTTCTTTAGCACAGGTTTTAGGGCTAGTTTTTTTAAAAAAAAAAAGTCATGGCATCACTTTTTTGCTGATACTTGTTAGTTAACTTTCTGGTCTAAGATGACCACTTCAGCACATGATGCCTTATTGTACATGGCTCAAGCTTTTCAAAGTAATCATTACAGACATTTAGAAGGAGAAAAAAAAAATCTCATTCTTGAAAAAGCAAGCCTTTCAGGGACTGGTATGTGTTACTTTAAAACACTTCTGCTTACAAAATGCAATCCAAGACCAAAATCAGGGTATAATAAATTGTTAACTGATCAAAGTAGTCTTGAACCCTTTTACTGCTCTAAACTGTTGGAGTGGGATCAATCTCTGCCCTGTTTTTCTAGTAATTTATTTTTAATACTATGAAAAATGCTCCTTTAAGCCTCTGATGCAGATTTTCTGAAGTCAGGGAAGAAAGTTAATTTGAACACATCTGCACCATCAAGCATAATTGCTTCATAACATACTTGCATGCTGATTCAGTACATCATTCTGTCATTCCATTTATGTGAAATAGATGGTGGTGTACTATGCAACAGCAAGCTACAGGAGTGGGCATTTGCAGCAAGGGAAAATTCAGAAAGATTTACAAGTAATTACAAAGATCAATAGGTAACAAACACAATTTTTGTAAAACAAACAGAAATGTTTTAAATAAATAAAATTAAATTATGATTGCAAAAATAAAAGTTCAGTGAAAGTTGATTCAAGAAATGTCAGCTCCTCTAAGCATACATTTCTAAGATTTCTTTTTGTTTCTATATGTTTGGGGATAATATTTCAGCTGAAGGTCAGATTGGGCCTAGCTTGAGAGAAAATGTAGATACCAGAAAATATTTTTTCTCTTGAATTCCTTATTATTTCTTGCCTCCCTGAATACAGATGATGATTTGCCAACCCTGAAGGGACAGGGTTATTTTCTCCTGTGTGCTCCTGACATGTACTATGGCATACAACTGGAGGGATGCAGCAGAGAATTTATCATGATTCAACTTCTACATAGGAAAATCCTTGCTAGGGATTCTTTTGATACAAATTCTCAGAGGAAACAATTAAGGTATGCACATAAATATAACTTCTTCCTGTATTTTGCTATGTTGTGGATAATTTCTTTAGATACTAATTTTCACACTGTACACTCTACTTGCGTTTTCCAAGCATGGCACGATAACACTATTTTTCTTGAAATCATGAGCTGACCTTTAATAACAGAAAATTATTGTTTCCATTAGACATAATAACAACAAATGGCACTTGGTTGCTGCACTGCTATAGAATTGTCCCTTAGAAGTGCAATAAGTCCTGCCTGGCACCTCTGTAAATGGCACCATGATTCCCTGTTGGTTAAATGAGCCTGACAAGGATTGCTCTTCATAGTTTGAACTCTTTTAAGTGCAGATGGAGCAAACTGGTTCAGTGAGCATGAGTTACCTGTAACTATGTAGGCTGCTGGAAACCTGTGCCTGTCTTGGTAAGTCATAAAAGTATGAGAGTGAAGCTGCTCAGGGTGTCAGTACACACAGAGAGGTCTGTGCTGCTAAATGGATGCAGAGGAGTTTGACTTGCCCCTCAGTAAGCGAGTTATTTTGACAGTGCTGCTTTGTAGAAGGCAAGTTACATTTTTTAAAACGCAGACTTCCAGCTGGGTCCACCTATTTGAACAACAGATGTTTTTATGACTCATGTAGCCAGTTGGGGTTTACCAATATTTTACAGGGTTATAGGTAACTAAAGATCACTGAGCCATCTGTGCTTAGCACATTTTAATAGGATCTGCTGGTTCAAAGAACCTGTATACCCTATTTAAAAAGCCTCTAGCTAGTTACCTAACTAAAGGCATGAAGGAAGAAATACAGAAAGGCTTATACATGGAATTTCTACCCTGTGATTTGGTTAAATGCCTGAACCTCCCACTTCCTGGTTAGCTTAAATGTCAGACTAAATTTTGGAGCCATGAACTAGGTACAGAACAAAAAAAATAAGAAACCTATTAAACTTTCCTTTCAAAAACAACTCAGAATAGTAGGTGGACAAAGATTGCATCATAAAATCTCAATATTCAGCACTTTAGTAAATGTACGTATAACACCTAGCTTGGCATATTTTAACAACTTTTATACAAGAAATGAACTTCTAGAGAAAGAGAATTCTGAAAGATCTCTCGTAGGAATCACATATGTATTTAGAAAGACCATGCTGAAGAACTTTTCAACAATATAGGCTTTTCCTAAGTATCACAGTTGTGGGTCTTGTGGTAGCAACAATCTTTGTAGGCTATGAATTATTTCGAATTCACTGAGGAGTGTGGGTAAAGCCAATGTACAATGCTAGTATCACCTTCCAGCAAGTGATAGGCAAAATACTGGGGGCAAGAAGGCCTCTTTAGAAATACAAAAAACCTGATGTAGTCGTGTTGTGGTTTAACCCCAGCTTGGCACTAAGCACCATGCAGCGCCTCCCTCACTGCCTGCTTTCCTCCCCTGAGGGGAGGAGAATCAGAAAGAAAAGGTAAACTTTGTGGGTTCAGATAAGAACAGTTTAATAATTATGGCCAAAAAAAAGTGTAACAGTTATATACTACTACTACTAATTGTAATGATAATGGAAAGGTGGGAGAGGAATGAAACACAAGAGAAAAAAGTGATAAACAATTCAATTGCTCATCACCTGGTGACTGATACCTGTCCCCAAGCAGCGAGATGGCTCCTGGCCAGCCTCTCCCCCAGTTTATTTACTGACCATGTTGTTCTATGGTGTGGAACATCCCTTTGGCCAGTTTGGGTCAGCTGTCCTGGCCATGCTCCCTCCTGGCTTCTTGTGCACCTCCTCACTGGTAGAGCACAGGAAACTGTACTTAAGTCCTTGGCTTAAGTAAGCACTACCCAGAAACATCAGTGTGTTATCAATGTTATTCTCAGGCTAAACCCAAAAAACACAGCCCTGTACCAGCCACTAGGAAGAAAAATTAACTCTTTCCCCGGTAAAACCTGAATTCCAAAGCATGAAGATAAACCAATAAATGAGATTCAGCTGCCATAAAAACCCACAGGTGTTGGAGGGTCCAGCAAAGGAAACTCATATGAGGCATTGGATAAATTCATTGCAGGATCCTTATTTTCTACTTGGAAGAATTAAACTCCCTAAGAACAAACAGGAGGATAGAGATGATAGAAGATGATTTTTTTAGCATCTCTTTTTCCTAATTTTGCATACAGATATTCAGTACCATCAAAATCCTTGCTTTTACCTTTCATTAATTTTCTGGTGTCTTGTGATGCTGTATTGCTTGAAAATGTATATCCATATATATGCATGTGTGTGTTTATGTAATAAATTTTCCCAGCCAGGTTCTGACTGCTGTACGCTGGCATTGTAACAGTTACTACTGAGTAATAGAGTCTTGAAACCTAAGCACTTACTATCCACACATTTTGAAAAGTAACAGAAAAGCTATGAAATCTAAGGAAAGGCAGATTCCTTTCATCCATACTTATTCCTTTGAATTACCAGATGAGCTCTGTAAACTAAACACAGAAGGCTGAAGAAGGTGGATTATACAATAATATCTGGTCCTTATAGTTGAGTTCATTCATGTCAAAAAGGTGCTGTGTGGGTAATGCTACCTTTTTACGGATTGCTTTTCCTGATAGTGAATTGTCCCCTGTGTACTCTAGGTCTGGAGTTCCACGAGCTAACAGCAGCACTCACCACCACCACTGTAACCACGTAATTTGAACTTTGAATATCTTCTCTGCAAGATGCAGAGAAGCAAAGAGTGCATTCTACCCTGCACATATTTTTTGTGTCACAGCCATTCATCCATTTTTATTTGCTTTTTTTCCTGACATAACCATGAACACTTTTTTGTTTGTGTGATTTTTTATTTAAAATTAGGTTTATAAAGATGGTAAAGGAAAAAAAAAAAAAGAAGTTAAAATGAGTTATATAGTAGAGGGAAAATACTCTGACAGCAATACTTCAGATATTTTGCACTTGAATATCATGCCCTAGCACTCAGATTTAATTCACTGTAACTAAATTTGTGTTCTCCTGATGTACACTGGAGGAAAAATCAGGACCTTGGAGACAATATAAAGCATAACAATCAATATTTGCAACTCTAAAAGTCCTCAAATGGATTCTGTGAACTTAATTTTCTTCTATAAAACTACTGTTGGCACAATCAGAAGCATAGCTTTCTAGCTACTGATACATTATATTGCTGGCATGGTTCTGTAATTTTTCATTAGCCAGTGATTCAATATTCCCACTTTTCTTTATACCAAAATAGAAGGGATATTCTTCAGTTATTGCACTGAAAAATACTCTTGGGTATATTGTACCTAAAGGGAACAAATTCATTACATAGCAGCACATTATAAAACTGCAGTTACTCCAAACTGACAATTATATTTTGAAATATTAAAGTTTGCTGGGATTTTTTTTTGATAGCCATAGTTTGAACAGATAGATCAACATGAACAATTTCATAATAGTATGCAAAATACTCAATTTACATTCTTCCTTTTTTGACTTTACAGTGACTCTTCAAAAAAAGATATACTGTAATAAAAAGATGTTAATATTAAAGTTCATACCGATTTTGGATGTTTACTAAGTATAATTCCGCATGGTAATATTTCCAATAGAAAAGTGTCTTTTTCATTTAAGATATAATCTCACACAAAAATGTACCAGATTTAAGCTTGGATCATCATATGTTTTACTAGACAGAGGGATTGAGGGATCAAAATGTTTTTAGAAGGCAGGAAAAAAATACAGCAGGATGAATGAATTGAGGGGTGGTTTAAAATAGCTACAGAGGAATGTATATGTACATAAATATATATATATATACACTCTCACGGGTATGTGTTTGATGTGCTCTCCCACAACACCCTCACAGATAAGTTGATTAAAAATGGGCTAGAGAATAGTTAGATAGGTCAAATACTGAATGAATTAGCAGACTGACATAGTGTGAGCAACAGGACAAAGGCCACCTGGAGGCCAGTCACCAGTGGTATACCACAAAAGTCTGCACTGGGTCCAGTACTGCTTAACTTCCTTATTTATAACCTGGATGATGAAGGCAAAGTGCATCCTCAGCAAGTTTGCTGATGATACAAAACTGGAAGAAGTGTTTGATGCACCAGGTGGTTTTGCTGTCCATTCTTCCTGGACCTCTTTGTTTTAAGGGCTCTTTCCCAAGGTACTCTCCAAATCAGCACCCTGGATGGGTTGAAGTCTGCCTTCCAGAAGTCCAAAGTAGAAGTTTTGTTGATGCCTCTCCTTGTTTCACCGAATACTGAGAACTCTAATCCGTGGTCACCGTACCCTAGACAGCCTCCCACCACCTCATTTCCCACCAGCCCTTCTCTGTTTCTAAACATCAGGTCTACTGGAGCCCCTCCCCTGGTAGGCTCGCTCACAGCTATGACAAGAAGCTCTCCTCCACACACTCTAAGAACTTCCTAGACTGCCTCTTCTCTGCTGTGCCAAGTTCCCAGCAGATATCTGGCAGGTTAAAGTTTCCCACAAGAAATAAGGTTGAAAATAACCTACAGCACCCAGTAGTTCCAGGCAGTCTCCCATCCAGATACTAACTGGGCTCAACCAAGCTAAGCTTCTGAGATCAGATGAAATTGGGTGTTCTCAGGGTGATTTGGCCATAGACATATACTGATATATTGATTATAACTACATACTGAAGACATTTTTGAAGATACATCTCAAAATACCCCTTACTGCTGGCACTAAGCTAATGATTATTACCCTAGGGCAGAGCTATGCAATCTGTCTTATACTGTGAGAGACTGGAGAGATTGCTGGCTCGAAATGTTTCTTCATCTGCATGTGTGGGGGAAGAGGCAGATCAGGCCTTGCTTTTGGGGAGGTGATGCACTGCCCCATACACCTTCCTCCCCTGGGCCGGTATCCCAGCCCCCGGTGGCCACCTATCACTAGCACACTGGAGCCAGTGCTCCATACCCCACCTCTGGAGCCCCAACACGGCTCCCAAGAGGCCAGATGACTGCAAGTCCCACATGGGGGATGGGCCCAGTAAGGTCAAAGGGTGTTTAAAGTGGAACATAAGGGGAGCACATGTCTTGATCCTACCTCTTCTTGGAATTTCCATCAGTTGAGCACCACTGGAACCAGGAGTGGTAGTATGTTTGTTCTTTTCTATATCTTTTCTGTCTTCTTCTTCTAATTCCCTCTTCTTGGAATTTTTGAGTAACTTGAAATTGAACGGGCTTAGAGTTTGCTAAGTCAAATGGGCTAAGTTAATGCTTTGGGAAGTGTTTTATGTTGATTGAATGCTGCTCTAAACCTTTTGCCAAAGTTCTTTGATCTTCTGAGGTTGCAAGTAAAGTTTTTGTTGTTTTGACCTCTTGAGAATATCTTGTCAGTATTTCTCTCATGCATCTAACTCAGAGTACATGAACAACCATTATCTCTTTTTAAAGTCTTGTTGAGAGAGTTTTTCTGAGGCCTTACATATACATTACATGTAAGTCATCTCTTGTTATGATTGTTCTCTTTCTGAGTTTCGTTTTTTATCTTGTCTTTTCTAGTTTTGCCGGCATTTTACAGAGGAAGGAAATACTGTCTCTTACGCACGTCAGCAAGATCAAGAGACAATACAGTGAGGAAATGTAATGCAGTTTGTTTTAGAAGGTCCATCTCTCTTCTATGAATGACATTCAAACCCAATTGTATTCCAGTCTTCTATTTTCTGCTGGCTGAACTACATACATGTTCTTCCCATGTGTTTACACACGTTTAAACAAGACACAGTAATGACAGGAATGACAGTATTTCTAACCAGAACTTTGTTTTTCGATTTAGTAAATCTAGATTCAAAATAGCCAAACTACTGTCACATCTTTAATTTAAAAAGTTTTTTTCCTCCTAGTTTCAAATAATATGCAGGGGAAAGCATTTAACTTATATATTTAACAAATTAACTTGCATAAAAATGAACTAATTGCACTGTTTCTAACATCATCTATATCAGAAAATGTCATCTTCTCAACTGTAGTTTTTTACTTTAATATCATTACCTAGAACTGAAAGTTTGAAATGTGAAAGCAATGTCTCCCAACGAGGTTTTATGGCAAGCATTTGAGAGATCATATTTCTAGTAGTAATATAAGTGATTGATTTTCTTGAAGTGTCACCTTTCTCATTCAATCTTCAAGTTCGTCAGATAGAAGTACATTGATTTCACAAGGAAAGCACAGCAGATGCAAAAGAACTGTGGTTTTTAACACCTGAAATGTAAGCTTCAACTCATTAGAACACTGGAAATTAATTTTTTATTTTTACTGCAACACAAATCACCTTGCAATTTCTTTACAACTTGAACATGCACCAGACATTAGAGTTTCTATGTAAAATTGCTTCCTTTCAGAAATATTTAATTTTCATGCAGTATGCTGAAAAAAATTCTTATTTTTGATTGTTGAAGAATATAGGCATAAAATTGTGCTCCTGCAATGTTCAACAATCTTAGGATTTTTATTTTTAAAATATTGATATTTGCCTACCACAGCTACTGTAATTATCAGTAGTTAACAGTTTGAAACAGAATATTTATGTTTTATTTTTATCTCGCCTGGCACACAAAAGTAGCAGCAAGATCTTCTATACCCATATAAGAGGATATCCTGGTGTACTAGATATGGTTGGGATATTATTTTTTGCCATAACAGTCTGTATGGTTCTATGGTCTAGATTTGTGACCAAAACCATATTGGTAACTCATCAGTGTTTTAATTGTTGGTGAGCAGTGCTTACACAGTGTAAAAGCCTTTTTTGTTTCTCACATTGCCCTCTTAACGAGTAGCCCTGGGGGTGGGCAAGAGGCTGCAGGGGACACAGGCAGGACAGATGGACCAAACTGACCAAAGAAATACTCCATGCCACAGGACATCGTGCTGAGCCATAAACCTGGTGAGGCTACTTTCCAAAGTAGCCTTTGATTGGAGCACAGCTGGGGAAGGATGTTTTTGCACCTCAGGAAGTCCATGTCACAAGTTTCCAGTGGGGTTTTAGATGGAGTCTCCGTTTAGTCAAACCATACAAAAGGCATTAACACTTCAGTGTATTATTTGCTTTCTCATATGGTGAGCATGATCTGCAATAGTCTAAGGTTCTCAGTCTTGATTCTGCATATCTTTTGCATCGTTTGAAATGTATGGATTTAGTGATACTGACTTTTAAAGTTTCCTTTCTTCATTTGAGCAAAACCAAAACATCTCTTTTGACCCTTTCTAATTAGTCAAGTAACTGTTTGTTCCTTGGCCAATCTTTAAAGCAGCTCTGTTAAACCACACGTTGCTTCTCAGTCTGAGCAGAATAGATCACTAAGGTGTGACAGTATTTGTATCTTTATTCCACCATTTATGCCAGTTCTGGCCTCTGTCTTTTGTAGCTTTCCTGCTTAATGAACTTCATGAAAGTGATTATTGAAGTGCATTAAATAATTCAAATAAATTTATAGTTTTAAAAGTGCCAGAGATATCTTCCATTCACAAGCCTAAACGTGATCATGAACTGTGAAGTAGTCTTCTTTTAAACAAAGTGAGTACTGCACTCAGTTTTGATACAATCTTGATATATACAAGACACACTCAAAAATAGTAAGAAAAATTAATTTTGATTAATGTTGTTTATTGGCATTGTGGTAAAATTACAAAAATTTTCTTTGCTACTAAAGTCTGAATTATTATTTTCTAATAGTCTATTATAATTTTGATGTTCTCTTTGTAAACATGTTCACAGTTGTTTGTGGTTTTTTTTTAATTGGATGCCACTTTTTCATATGACATATCAGGGAATTTGTGCAACAATTCTCTGTAGAAATTATCAGATTTTCGTAAAAAACAAAATATAAGATCATCTGCATGCATTGCATTTCAAGAATCTAAATAATTCTTTGTACCAGCAATTGTTTTACCTTGCGGTGCTGGTGAGTTAACGCAATCAACTCTAACTTCTCTAGACCAACATTCACCTTTTATCTTCCAGATGAGTAGTCTCATCTTATGATACGTACTGTAAATATAGAGATTTCTATGTTATACAATAAACTGCATACAAATATGCAGTCAAAATAAAGCCAAAAATGGAGTAGCAGAGGTGATGCAGGAAACAATTTAGTTATTTAAGGAATATTGTCCAATTTCTTATCCCTAGTACACTGGATTCAGTTCAGTGATGCATGATTTAATTCATGTCAATATTTAATTTAATTTTAAGACAAACTGTTCTTTAATTTATTTCATCATAATTGATATCTTGTGAGGAGAAAAGAGTAATAAAAAATTAGAACTTCAGAAAGGTATGAACAGTGTAGAAAAAAAAGATTAACTGGCTTAGAAATAAAAAAAGGGGGAAAGAAACACGAAAGAAATATGTAATAGATTGATTTTTAAAGTTTTCTGTAAGGCATCAATAGTAGTGATTTTCTTCAAAAAGGTATGCAAGTGATTATTGCAGTTTAAACCTCCCTTATATAAAGTAATAGTAAAAAGATAAAATGGTGTTCATAGGCATGATTTACATATTAATACATGCAAATTATGAAACAAATCATAACTCAGTGTGTAGTATTTACAGTTCATTGTGTGTCGTGCTAGACCAACCTGAAAATGGAGATGATTAAATTTATGTCAACTCCTATGGTCACCTGGATTATGCTACCGAGATTAATTAACCTAAGTAGCCTAATTAGTCAGATAGGGATATTAAAAGGAAATATTTAAGAGGAAGGAGGAAAAAAGGTTGAATTAGAAACTGTCTGAATTTCTCTAAATATTCTGAATATCTTCAGCAACACTTGTCTCTTCATCTTTAATCCAGTGCAAGCCCTTTCTGTGCTGCATTTTAACTATATAACCACCCAGTAATGAGAAATACAGCTTGCTCTTGCTGCCAAATGTCTTTCTGCTGCAAAATATTCTATCTACCATCTCATACTTTCTAAATGTATTTCTATCAGTGCATTACTCATCCATAAAATTACCTGAAAAAAACTAACTGACAAGTTGCTTTGTTCACAGCAAACCCCACTGAGATTCACAAGTTGTATTTTGCACTGAAAAGAGAAAAAAAGCCTCCGGTGTTAGCTCATTTACCCATTAGTGAGACTTGGGCTCCAGTAATTGGTCCAATGAAAATTTAAGTACCACGTATAAGAAGTGACTCAACAGAAAAGATTAAAGACAGCAAAATAACACATAGTTTTGTAGTGAAAGCGTGACTGGGGAGGATGGATCTTGTATGGTTAAGTGCCTTCATGCAAAACTTCTGTATACTGAGAGGATACAGCAATCACTGTGTTACTGGGATCCTGCTGCCACTTCTTTCTCTGTTACACCATTTAAAGGAAAAAGGCTGGTTATTGCACTGTATTTGAGAAAAGATTTTGATAGTGATTCTTCGCTGGAAAAGATACCTTCCTGACCTCTGGAGTTAATGTTAGAGCCACAGGCAAATGAGTGGGCCATTCACTGTACCCTAGCTTGAGGGTAAGCTAAGAGTGGAAAATTACTAGATATGACGTGAGAAATTGCTGACAAAAGGTGGGTGGATCTCAAAAGCTGTAAAGGATTTATGTGAGAAACAGCTAAATTCCATGGGCTGTTGGAGGAGAGCATTGAGAACTTTTAGGGGAGCATAGCATTGTAAGACCAACAGCACTATGTATCCATAACATTAATACCATATATGGCTGATACTATATCATAATGCTGTGTGTGGATATGGATATCATAAATCCAGGACCAGCAGGGACAAGTAATTAGACAGGTTGTTTACCTGGGAGAAGACTGGCTCTGAGAAAGAAAGATACAAGAATGTGAAGACGACACCCAGATAATCCAAATTTTGTGGCCAGGCTTGTCATAGGGTACTTAGTTTTTGTAGCTGAAACTGGTCAATAAACCATAAGAGCTAAACCTGCTTTTTTTTCTTTTTTTTTTTTTTTTTGGCCAGGAGCACTGCTGCCCCTTAATAGCAAGTTTACATCCAGATAGAAGGAGCATCTTGGTGTCACGGTGTTGGTGGCTGTTCCAGACCATGAGCTACCCTCTACTTCATAAAAGTTAAGCATATTTCTGTGAGATGAAAGTTAAGTGGTATTCTTTACTTTGTATATCCTGCTGCATCATTTAGGCATCTCCCAGCTATGCATAACTCCAGCAACTGGCCAATCCCTCCTTCTCCCCTGGCTCAGGCTTTCAGACATTTCATTAAGCCGTGACTTTATTCCATGCACTATAAGAAGAATCCAGCCATCTGATCTGCACTTATGGACTACTGCACTACTAACAGGACTTCAGGCAAATATTACATGCCTGCAAGCAAAGCTATAGAATATTTGCTTTCTGGACAATCAAAACAAAAGACACCCATGGTGTTGAGTCCTTCCTAGGACCTCCAGTAAAATATGACTAGGTATATTCTCTGACCTCTAGTATGCATTGCTCCTGTCTTGTGTACCATGTCCTTTCCACTTTGCCACATCTGAATCTTTGTTGCTGTGTTTCACCCTATCAGTTTCTTAGTTTACTTTCTACTTCTGCACTTCCTCAGTGAGCCTGTCAGTACAGTGATTGGACAAGGAGGAATCTCTTTACACTGAAAAAATGTAAATTTCAATTAGATAGTAGGAATTTTTCTTTTACTGTGACGGTGGCTGAAGCCAGCTCAGGCTTGTTGCTCTCT
This sequence comes from Cnemophilus loriae, assembly GCA_013397755.1. Lineage (NCBI taxonomy): Eukaryota > Metazoa > Chordata > Aves > Passeriformes > Corvidae > Cnemophilus > Cnemophilus loriae. Next base: position 37,756 of record VZTF01004975.1, on the reverse strand, counting down.
TTGAAATGAAACTGAAACACTTTTCCCAGAGAAGTTGTGGGTGCTTCAGCCCTGGTAGTGTTCAAGGCCAGGCTGGATGGGGCTATGAGCAACCTGGTCTGTGGAAGGTGTCCCTGCCCATGGCAGCGGGGATAGAACTAGATGATCTTTGATGTCCAAAGCCATTCTGTGACTGGGCACAACAGCCTTTACTGCAGCCTCTTTTACCTAGGTCTGGCTAAACCCTATGGTCTGCTGACAGCTTTACCTAAATCACAGACAATTTAGCAGGGATTTCCTTGGTCACAACCTGAAGCTCCAATCTTTTCTTCAACCCCACCTACGGTAGATTTTCTGTTTTTTATTAAACTATACTTCCTGACTACTAATGATAATTAAGATGTGAAATAGGGGCTATATCACAATATGTAAATAGAAATAATAATAATAATAATAATAATAATAATAATAATAATAATAATAATAATAATAATAATAATGACTACTTCATAAATAAAATTATGTTTCTAGGTTGAGGTTATATGCTGGAAAATTATTCGGAAATGAGTAAAGTGGTACTCAGGATAGTTCTCAAATTTACCACAAGTGTCTTCTGCAAAATAGCATAAAATACTTTAAGAGGGTTCTGTAAGTAACGTGGATGTAGTACAGTGCTGTTATGTTTTTGCACATCCAGTCCTAAATTACTTTTTTTACACAGATGCAGTCTTAAAAGGAATTATGTGCATGGTTATCTTCATCTAAGAAGGCATAAAAATGAGTCTACTTGCTTTTCTGTGAAAATGAAAACAAAATATCTCCTCAAACAAATACATCAGAAAAGCTTGTTACTTCTTATTATTGAAGGACCTGATCCAGTAGAAAACAAGAATAAAATTCTACATGCCAGTCAATTATCCAGGTTTCAACATATATATAGGTTGACTGTCTGCCCAAAATTAAGGCAAATATGAGCACTTGGTTTGCTGCTCCTATTACTTACTTTACTTGTAGAATTACTACACACTCCAGTGCTGTACCAAATCAAACCCAATGGTTGAGTATACTATAAAACCTCAACAAAAACCATTGACTGAGAATAAATGGTTTTGCACATTCCTTAAAGCAGACTGGTTTTGTAAGGTGACTGTTGTTAGCTTGTGTTTTTTTGTGAGGTAATGAACCTACAGAAATCTGGCTCTTATATTGTGGTTTTCAGAATGTATATGCTTCCACGGGATTCAGTTTGATTTCATTAAACTTTTAATGTAGCTGTGAAAGGTTGGGTATAATTTATTTTTGTACAGATTAGGCAACTTTTTTTTATTTGTTATGGACAGAGTAAATCTCATTTTTAACTCTTAAGGGTTTTTTTTCCTGATTATTTAATCAGACTCCGAATTTATTTTTTAGGCAAATTAAGTAAAGATATTGTCTTGAAATAATTTATATTTATTTTAATACATTTGCAGTACATATTTATTTGGTATGCGTACACAAATTATGTGTATCTGAGTAACAGTACTATCTGCTGATATGCCCTTCTAAGATCTTTAATAAATTATACTGATCAAATAACTACTAAGATAAATAACAAGTTTGAAGGAAGATATCTGCTGCATATTCTTGGTTCCTTTCCCTGATACAGAATATATCTACCAAAACTGTTTTTAGGAAAGTTCATTATACAAAATCAATTATTATTACCAAAGTATCCACCCCGACTATAACTTTAGTTGTAGTATTATATTCTTGTGGTCACCAGACGATGGTTAGCCTCTCAAAATGAGCTAAAAGTAGAAACTATAGGAAAGTCTGCTGCCATGAAATGTACAATAAAATGTACAACTTTCTTTAAAGACTATGGTTGAGTGATTTTTCTACTGCAAAATGCAGAAGTGAGGTTAGCAAGTTAAGGGCACTGCATCAAGAGCTGATTAATAGACTCTGAGAGAGTGAATATGTGTCTGCCATGCTAGAGAAAAGACCATATGTTACACTATCACTTTCATTCCAACTGCATCTTAGCCCAGTGACAAGAATAATTTCTGACAAGCAAGGAATTCGTCTAATACAAGAGATATCATAATTTGCAACAGCAGAATTGCTGAATGACCTATGGCCCTAAGACTTACTCTTAGGCAACATACTAAGACTTCATCTAATAGTGACAGTGTTTGTCATCTCTGAAAGGAGCTGAAGAAAATGTCACTCAAAGTCAGTACTTCAGTGTGCTGAGTGCAAGACATAAATTACTGTAGCTCCTTTTAGATCAACTACGTTCATGGTAGATATCTAAGGGGCGCAAAAAATGATGAAAATTCCTTTCACTGCAGACATAATATTGTGTTGGAGAAAGTGTTAGAAACATATTACTTTTGGAACTAAATTACACATTCTAAGGTGTCAATATGTTGTTTGAAGCAAGTAAGGTCTATTTACCCTATTTTGCATACAAACTCTTTGCTTCACTTTTAAATCATACCAGTTAAAATAATCAATTCTATTAATGAATGTGCAGTTCTTCAGATAAGTTACTTTGTTACCATAATGATTTCTTTCCCTAGTGGCATAATATTCGATTTAACAAATCAAATTTAATTAGTAATTCTATGTTTTTTAAAACATCAAAAATTGAAGATTCAGTTCTGCTCATTGCAATGAGGGCAATCACTATTTATTTTTATTAATTGTTTCCATATCTGCAACTGAAAGACACCGGAAAGATATGATTTTGGGAACTGGTGTTTGGCTAAATTCAGAAATTATTTAGTGAATCCTAAAGCACTTGAATTAAGTTAAACCAATAGTTTGGTTCTGATCATTTTGTAACATTAATTTGTACAACTTTGCCTATTTAAAAGGTCAAAAAAATCACACAAGGTCTATGGCCTCTCTCAGGCTTATCTGGAAACACTGGCATTAAAATATGTAGATCCAACTAGACTTTCTATAACCTCCTAACTCATATTACATGTGCCTCATCATATATTTTACATAGACTATGTTATTCTAAAATTAGTGAGAATTCCACGGTTGGAACAGGACCTTTGGATCAGAATAAGGAGCATTTATTTGTTAAATCTTTTTGTACTCATTTTGGCTATTAGATATCTCCATAAATATGCACAGAAATTCCAATATCTCTGAAAAAGCATGTGCTACCTCAAATACTACAAACCTTTGAAGAAGATACAGATGCACAAGGCCATTGCATCCTTTTGCCTCCTCTTTTTCCCTTCCCTGAATTTTGTTGGGTAAAAAATAAAGATTGTCTTTGTATCTGCGGAAGGAAAGTTTCAGATCCAAGAATCATTTGTTACTGTTTTTATTGCTGAGAACTGAAGGAAGAGATGTGGCAGAAGGGAAAGGAAAATGGTCTACTGAAATCCTCCCTCCTGAGTTGGATGCCTGGGTTGCACATAATACGTAGTTAATATTCCACCAAAGGGAAGCATAGCCTTTAGGGTGATAGGAAAGTGTCAGCTAGCTAAGTTTTCATTAGAAAGAAAAGAATCAGGGAGATTTAAGAGACTGACTGGAGAGAGGAAGGCATCTGCTCATGGCCAGTCAGAAGCCTCCATCTGTGTACCATCCTGGTTTTCTGAGTCTGCTCTTGTCTCTACCATATGTGAAGCCAGAGCAGAGCAGAACAGGTGCTATTCCCCGAACAGCTAGAATGGCTGTGATATATGGGATTTACCTTCAAAGCCAAGCTCTGCTTGATTTGGAGAAGAAACTTTTACTATTTCTTTGTCAACTGCCATGCAGGGGACACCCTGGCAGACTGCAGTGCCATTCCGTGTGGCTTGCAATTCAGTGATTTCTGATCAACTAGCAAAACTTTCAATGCTGCATGAGACCAAGATGCCTACGGTTCAAGATGACAGCCTATGCTGAAATTCAGTACATCTATGGTGGATAAATTCCCCCAAATATGTTTGAAGAGATGGACTTCATATGTACTTCAGTTCAGTTCCCATCTGTAAAAGAGAAAGTAACATTTCCCTGCTTAGCTCACAAGACCATTCTTAGGATAAATTAAGCATTGTAATTCATGTTGCAATCAAAAGTAAAGTGTTTCAGTGCCAATCAATAAAGGCCGAATGAAACAGAATCTATAACCTCTGAAATCATTGACAATGCAGTGCTTAGGGAATGTTAAATGCTTAGAAAGTGCAGGATTAAAGCTCTGAGCAAGAAGCCAATTGCAGTGACTCCCAGAGAAAGTTATAAGTAGAAAGTGTCTTCAATTTTGCCTGACCCTGGATTCCTTTCTGCTCTTTCTGAACTATAAACAGAGGACCAAGAAAACAGCTTCTCCACAGAGCACTTGCCTTAAAGGTGTGAGACAGGGTACCTCTGAACCAAGTACCTTACCTGCAAGGCCCCATCTTCACCAAATCAGAAACCTGGCTGCTAGAGCTGTGGTGTCCAGCCTAACCAGTGGAAAATTTATGTGGCTAATCAGCATTGCTGCAAGTTAGAATAAATAAAAAGCTTTTGGAAATGGAGCCTTTCCCTGGAATCTTTGAGGAAGAACAGGAATCATGCTAACCATTTTTCTGCAAGATGCCTGATGACCCTTTCATATCTGTTATTAGTAAGTCTTCTTCAGAAAACGTTGTTTTCCAGGTCACAGTTACGCTTTGTATCTTTAATAAGCTAAATTAAATTGACTGTAATGCTGTCATGTTTCTAGTCTGTACAAGAAATAATCTTCAAAAATGCTTTCCCTGTTTAAATACCTGTCATTAGATTTCATGAATTCACAATGCATAGAAAAAAACCCGATAGTGAGAGGTGATGGGAAAAAGGGGCTTTATATTTAAACTTTCTATTATAGATATGTTCAGTGAAGCAGCATGAAGGATCTTATTACTATACCAAAATGAAGAATTTCCTAAGAGAGTTCTCTAATTTCACATTAGCTTATTCCCCCTCCAAAACACAGTGATTACTACACTGAGTGATATATAAAAATGGGAAAAACAGCAGGCTTCATCAGTTTTAAAGGAGTCAGCATTACTGGTGTTTCAAGCTGAGAAAATAATTGTCAGCAATGACACTGAGTGGGATAGGAAGTTTATGTGTTTCATATTCACCTAGTCTTTATGTACTGCACAACTGCGTTTCAGATTATCTATATTTTCCTTGAATAAAAATATTTTCTTTTTGTATTTTGTCTTCAAAAACCAGCCTGTAGTTAGTTTTCATCTCATCTGTAATTCTGAGTTTCAGTGCCATCAGCTAAAGTAATAAGCATTTCTGCCTAGAAGTGTGCTTTAAAGAGATCCTTCTCAAAATTCATACCTTTAATTTAGCAAAGCATTGTTTAGGGTTTAAATAAATCTTCCCCAGATTTGAGAGGTAGTTGTATGGATGAATTCACAAACAATTCTTTGAAATTACAGAAACCAGAAGCTTTGCAGATAAAAACAAAAAAAAGAAAAGAAATATATGTAAAGCAGATACATTACTTGAAACAGAAAACGCACATATTCCCCAAGGCATGGTAAACATTACTTTAAAGCTCATTTGTTCAATCTTTTCCAAAACCTAGAATAAACAAAATAGTTGTTTTTAAGGCAGTTCATCTGAGTCTGTTCTTATGAATGAAACATCTGCAAGAAAAAAAATTCCAGTCACCTGGAACAAAGTTAATTTAGCAGGGCCAAGTAGAAATTAAAATTTCTATGTGACTTTATTTTTCTTTTTGCTTCAAATCAAGAGAAAATTTAGAACTATAAGAAGGTGATAAAACTAAAACACTGAAAATTCTTGCTTTATTTATGGCTACTAAGACACGTTATACTTTTTAGCCATAAATCTTTAGTTCATGTAAATATAATTTGTCTTGAAAGCAGACAATGAGGCATTTGGTATCCACGTGGTCTAACTTTTGCTTAGATGATACCTGTAAAAAAAGGTTGTTTACTGTGGAGAAGAGGAAAACAAACAAAATCCCCAAAAGAACCGTATAACTTGGAGAATATTTATTTCCATTCAATTACATATATCAGTAATATGCCTGTGTTGTACTGTGGTAAATTAAAGAAGGATCTGTTGAAATGGGTGTTTTTCATTATTTTTTATTTGGTTAAGCCACCTCTTTTAAAGGGAGATTTTTGCTAAGGTATATTTTCCTAATAAAAGAATGTTCTTTTTCAATTTTTATGATGGATAAAGTAGCCTTCCTTAAGTCATGACAATTTTAAAGGAACCTATTCTATTTCACATCAAAAGAAATTGGAAGAATGACACACATTTTCTACAATCAGCTGACAGTTGACAAAATCCAGTTTGAGACCAGCAACCTAGCTGCAAACATGTTGAACTGCTCTGAATTTCTTAAATTGCTCCAGTCACAAACAAGAGTAGCTGCATAGGAGTTTTGATCATATCAAATAAAGAAATTTAATTTAATAATTCAAATATATGTGCTCAGAAAAATTAAAAAATGAGAATAAGCACGTAAATATCTTTGAGACTTTAGGTGAAAACCAATAGGAATTTATTGTGGTGTTCCTCAAAGACAAATTAAATTTTTATTTTCAGCAATTTTAATGTTTTTAGTGCTATTACATACTTACTACAGAGATGTTTTCAGCATTATATGTGCTGGCCTTTCTCAAAGAAATTACCAACATGAAATATCCTGAGTACAAAGAGGAAGTCCATCACTGGAACCATGGAAGTAATCACACAAAAGTTGCCTGCCTTAATTGTTCTGCCTAACTGTTCTATTTTAATTATTTTTTATTAAAAGTGTATATAGAATTATGGGTTTGATGGAGGTGAAGAAATTCGATGAAAATTGAACACAATTCTGGTGTTACTTCCATAATCATGATAATATCAGATGCCTCAGAACAGCAATGATCTGCATTTCCTTTGACCTTAAGCAATCTAACCAAACAGGAAAAGCTACCATTCTTATTTGTACAAGTTTCAGACATGTGCAAATGGTGACCTACAGAAAGTGCCTGGTATTACAGAATCAGTTCAGGCTTATCATCATTAACAGACAGATTTATTGATTTCAGTTAGCTTTGCATCGGCGTTACAGAATCTGCTTCCTCTCACCTTGTATGAGGTAAAACCTCACCACTAAGGGTAACAGTGCAATTATGACTAGATTGTTGAAAGGTCTAAAATATTGTGTAAGCATATAAGAGTTAGTTTGTACCTTTGCTAGCTGTCTAAAAAGATAAAAAGGGTCTTCAATGGCAGGTGTAAATAGCCAAGGTAATTGAAAATTAAACTCGGTTGCTGACTATTAAAGTTTAGCTTTGTTACAAAAAAAATTTTTCTAATTGTTTATCGAATACTTCTCTTCTGACTTGCATTTCCTGGCCATGCTATTAATCATGGCTGTTCAAATTGTTATTTTAATAGCATTTATTTCAGCTCTGTAAGTTTATAGATCCATTAGTTGTAAAGATTCCACACTGAGAAGAACTATTAAGAAATTCTAGTGCTCTTTTAGTAGAATATGGATGAATATTCTGTTGCACATGTCTGCTTCTAGTGCCATATATTGATCAGAATTTCCTTACAAGCTAAGGTCAGATCTAGACAGAGTAGTTCAGAAGGTATTTAGTGCACTATATGCATTATTTCGAGTCACACGTAGCATGACGTGAGATAATTAAAATTTAATTGTTAGTTTATCACTCTCCAGAATCAAGTAAACACCTACATTTTCTGTGTTCATGCTAGTTTGTATAATTAAGGTCAGCTTTGTGATATTGCATTGAAAGCAGCTATTGTGGCTTGCAAAAAAACGTAGCTTTTAGCATCCAGCACTGCAAAATTATAGCAGAAAAATTGTATTCTGAGACGTCACATCAAGTCAGAAAAACTGCCAGTGAGATTTGCTGAATAATGATGTCCCAACCTTTGACTGTGCCATAGAAAACCATTAAATCCTTCACAGTGAAGGAGATGTGTTTGTGATGTCTTCACAGAAATCAACGTTCATCATAATCGCAACTTTCTGATTTTTTTATTTCCTTATGTACTGAAATCTTAAAAATGGGATTTTTTGTGTGTTACATAACATTTCTAATCAGAATATGTATTTATACAAGATCAGATACATTTTCTTACCCACATTGCTGTTTTTCAGGTGTTCAGCTGTAGAGCTTGTGACTGAAACAAGTTTTTGTACGGACTTTTGAATTATAAAGGGAGAAGATCAATTTTCATCCTAACTTTTGCAGGCACAATGTATACAGAAATTTGTAGCAAACCTGATCCTGTATCATCTTGCTATATTGGAATAAAATACTGTGAAACGAATTTTTTCTAGTTTAGAGTGCTATTGAACTTTTCTAAAAGGTACATAATCTTTGAGTGGATGTAAAATACATGAGTGTTATTCCAGTTTGTGCCAGTCACGTTGGCATGGAATAATTGCCTAGAGCAAAGAGTAGGTGGTCAGGGTGGAAACACTATTTCTAACTGACTAAAAGTGTTCAAGACATGGAAAAAAATTCTCATATAAATTCTATATAAAAAGTCAATTGAAAGTAAAGAAGCCCCAAGCATTGAGCTGTTCTTTCCAGTATTAAAATTATAGTTCTTTACTTCCTATTGTTAAAATGTAATCAGTTTAAATATTCAAATACAAAGTTGTTTTTACAGTAAAACTGGGTGTTTAGTTTCAAAGAGAATAAAATCAAAGTTGTTTATGTGAGAAATAGCAGCCTGCTATTCTGACAAGCTCTGAATTATTATTGATCCAGGCAGACCCCTTTGAAGGAGGCTTAGTCACTGATAAAATCCACAAAATTCTTTGATGATTTTTTGAGAAGTGAGAATTATGTTAAAATTAATTCTGTTACCTGTTTTTTCCTGAAATGACGCCAGTGTGGAAATGGTGAATGTTAGACTGATACCTCTTTGCCACAGCAGAACATAACAATATATCATCTGTATCTAGTTTGCCATGGTATTGTAATGATTCATTATCACATACTGCTCCCTTTAAAGTTTAGCTGAGGTCTTTGACAAATGTGGAAAACTGTAACTGACCAGCTTTCCTTAGTGTTACAGTTAGTCTGGTTAGGTTTTATGTGAATCAATTACTCTAGATCCTAAGTGAACAAGTTTAATTCTACTTCCTGCAAAGCTTTCCCTTTTCCTGCTTGTAATTTTGCAATATTAATAAAAGGAGTGAGAAAAGTAATTTAAGTAAATTGCTTTTTATTAAGATATAATGTCCAAAGACACCAATGACCACACACATTAATCTCCTGATAAGAAGTTACTTTCAACATTTATCACAGTGTACTTGAGTCCTCAAGAGTCACAACTCAATAAAAAGCTACTTGTAAATCAAAAAATTGGCTGATGGGGCAGAATGCTGAACCGTTCTGTTCATGCTTTAGACAAAGGTCAGAAAGACCATGTAACATATAAACACTGCAAAATATTTTTCAAAACAGTTTTACGTATCTTAGAGACACATCAACACAGGAAAAACAGAAAAAACGTAATTTAAATTTGAAGAGCATAGAGAAAATGTTTCAGGCAATGCAAATTTTTGTATGTTAACTAAACTTTACTCTGAGGTGTAAAGCCATTGAGTGTATTTTATTGCTGAAAACAGATTTTTTTTGTCCCACGTAAAACCCCCTAATTTTCTACAATATTTCTGAATTGAATGCAAAAATTTACCTATAGGTATGTTTCAATTCAGCTATTTCTCATCCATACTTTTCGTTTTCAGTACCATAAACCACAATTATTCTATTCAGCTCCCACAACTAATTAAAATTGTAATTATTTTTTAATCTTTTTTTACATATATTATTCTTACATTTTCTTTTTCTAAATTGGAAAGCAAGAAAGATAAGTATGTATTTATCTGTTTGTGACATGGGGAAAGTTAGGAAATTATGGTGAAAAACTGTTGATCCTATTCCAAACTGGAAGCAGTAAGAGACAAAAAGAGAGGAAATGAAAGAACCAGGAATGAGAGTTATGTTCATACAGGATTGTTTATCTCTAAAAAACATTGGTAAAGCTCCTAGCTCTAATGTTACAAGTACAGAAGTATCCTTCAAGGTTCCAGATTTGTTTACATACAGTCCGGAAATACAATTCTAAAATCACACTGATAAAATTTAGTACATACGAAAGAATAAGACCTTAATTTCTTAATTTTATCGTTGCAGAAGTATTCTTAAAAAATTAATTAACAATAGAAAGAAATTATATTTCAGTTTTAATTAAGATAAAGAGCAGTAAATTACTGTGATGAAATGATCCACAGGGAATAGAAGTGTTTATTATTTGCCCCTTTACAACACTGAGTAGAAAATAAATACAAAATGCTACAAAATCCAAAGAGAGGATTGAATTCTTAAATTAACAATCTTCATGTAAATGGTGACAACCAAGAATGCAACTGCCATAACTTTTCTCTATTCTTTTAAGAACTTCCAAGTAACTTAAAACTTCATTTTACATCCATTAGTCTTTCATATCTCAAAGATCTGTTTCAGCTAGCTAACTACTTTGGCTTTGATGTGTAATCAAGTTGCATTAAACTAACTGCTTTTCGTATAAATTCTCTAACACATTTGATTTGGTAAGGGTGAACACACCTTAGACAACTTAGGGTTTTACAGAAAACACCAAGACCTACTTCTCCGTGTTTCAGCAAAAAAGCTGTAGGAGGTTGCTGCATCTCCCTTCAGAGACAAATTTTAGACTGTAGAGCAAACTTGGAGGATATTTTAGACTGTGGTTATGTCCAGTTCTGTCATGCTTTTCACAACTCCCCACATATTAGGTAAAGGACTATATATGAGTTTTTTTGTATATATCAATTGTTTTATGATGCTTTCTCAAAACGAGCTGCAATTCTATAGTTTAGATTATAAATCTATAACGTGTAATGGATGTTAAGCTATGTCAAACAAATAGGATAATGCTACAAATATATGTTGAAACATCATCTTTATTAACTCTGTCTGCTTCATTTAAAATTAAATAAAAATGGTTTATTTGATGAAAAATATAGGACTTGGTTCTGTTGTATTCATAGGATCCAAGGGTATTGATAGGATTTCTTGGATGGGCGAAATGGTATTTTCAGGCATATATTACAAATGCCTTTTTTTTTTTTTAATAGTGTAGTGCATCTCTAAATTACCCTCACCTTAGCACCTCTCCTGAAAATTTGGATGTGGTAATTATGAATTATAATTTATTTAAACTCTTAATGTCAGAGGGATCAAAGGCCATATAGCTTCTTACAAAGAAAGTTCCTCACTGGTTTATAGCACAAGACCTATGTGAGTACTGTGCTTTAACAGAGCAGCTCCTTGTGCCTGCCTGTCACTGTTAATGATGTGTAATTTATGGAAATAGTAGACAGTAATTTCTAATCAGCAAAGCTGCAGCTGATAATGCTGGAATATATCATATAGGATTGATGTCAGATTTATGAAAAATGGAATTGACAGGTGAATTTGCTCCTATCAACAGCTGTAAGACCTCACTTTAGAAAAGCATTCAGTCTATTCAGTAATTCATTTAAAACATTGCTTAAAATCCTGTTCTGTTTAATAAGTATTTATTATTAAAGGTAGATCTAATAATTCTAGTATGACAAAACATTCAGTAAGTGAATGCTTTACATTATATTTCAATGCATAATAAATTCTATTTTAGTATTTTAATTTTTAATAGATGAGCTATGAACCAACTTAGAGTAGTTACTTATATCTGGCAATTGGAAAGGAAAGGTCTCTGGATTTTTATTACAGCATTGCTATTCACATTACACGGCTTTTCTGTGATAGTTGTGTGGATAGCAGTTCACTTTTGAAATCAAAAAGATAGGTGTCTGCATAGCCACTGATATTATTCTTTAAGCCACAGGAAATTATTTTATAAACAGAAAATTGTGAACATAACTATGCAGTGTCACCTGCTCTTCTATGTTATCAGAATAGGCTATTTGAGGGTCACTTTTTTACAAGTCAAAGTATTTGGGAGACATGATGTTTTGACATGAAAATCTTGCTTCAGCTGCTCTTACTTCTTCAGAGTAAAAAGTTTCTTACTGAACTAGGTTACTCATCAGATTTCTGATCTTCATGTCTTTACTATTCCTTCACCAACTTCATAATAAAATCCGAGTACCATCATAGGGGCGGGATGTGAGGAAGATTATATTCCTCTCAACAGTGTATGTTGGATAGAAAATACCTTAAATAATCTCTAGTTCTGAATTTCACCACAGTACAGAAATGTCTAGGAATATAAAGAATTCATCAGACTTTTTTTTCTGTGTTTACTAAATGTTTTCTATTTAGAAATATCCAGATATATTTGTGTACAGTTTGAAATTTGGTGTATGAATCAGCATGGAAGATGCCTGAACTAAAATGACCTTATAGCTTATCATAAACCCTTCATATAGATGATGTCTATAATATTACTACATATTCGGGATCGACATATGTACCCAAACTGTGCAAAATATGGAAAGTATTTTTAAAATTAATCATGATAGTCATTATCATTTTGGGCTGCACTGAGAAGGCAACAAATGTCTTCACTGATGACAGTAGAATAGACAAAATATGGCACTGATGGAGTGGAGCAGATTGTTCAAGCAGCTTGACTGATTGGCTGTATCAGATATCACTAGTTTGGAATAATCTGCAGAATCAACACCAGCTGAAAGGAATTCCAGTATTCATGTGTTTTTTTGTGGAGCTCAGCTGCTTCATGACAGAATCTGAAGCTTTTGAAAGTTTAAATAGAGAGGGTGATACTCATAATGAGGCATATATGTGTGTAAAGATGAAATAAACCCCAAGACTCTTTTATGTGTTTTTGTTCTTCCTGTTCTTGTTTGCTTGCCTGCTTCTGGGAAATGTAAATTGCCTTTCGAACCAAGCATTGAGGGATGAGGAGAGTCTCAGAAAGCCAAAGCTGGATACGTTTTGAATAATGTGCTTTTGGCACAATTCAGGGATAAACTGGAGAGCTCTATAACTTCTAATATTGCATCTATCAAGGTAATGTGATGTTCCATTTGGTCCTGAAATATCTTAGCATAGTTGTTTTTCTGCTTGGTTACTTAGAGTGCTTACTTAAATCCTTTTATTCTTTGTATAGTTCTACCTTCTAATCCTTGTGTGTTTGCATGGTGTCCAAGGGCCATGAATAGGAGTGGCCATAACTTACATTTAAGTCCCCTGAGTCCATGAATAAATTTTTGGTATGGTCTTCAATGGCACAAATGGAAATAGGAATGTAACCTAATAGGAATGTAACATAAATCTCTTGCATTAGTGGATCATTCTTTCTTCTCCGCTGCTAATATCATATTCAAAATCTATACCAATACTGGAGATGCAGATAGTGAGTTAGCATATTATTCTTGGGCTGTAACAAAATCAATAGAAACTTGCTGACTTGAATGAGCAAAGCATCAAGTCTGCCATGAACATCTCTAAAGGCTTAAAAAAACTCTTGAGCTTTCATTATAGAAGCTCTGTTTTAAAATACGCACTAAAAGAATAAAGCATGCTACTTTTTATAGACTGATAATCTTCTGTAAATCTTCAGATGAACAGAAAATTGTACCAGTGAAAGGCAATTTGTAAGGGTGAAGGAAGAGGGAAAGTTTCGTAGCACTAACTAGCAGTTGTTTAGAATTGTTAAAGAATAACCAGACATCAAATACAGGAATGTGTCCAAGCTGTCTTCTTCTAGGATTAGCAGGAGATTACTTTGTCTGAGGGACTACAGGTAGCAAATTTAACCTAGAAGGTTCAGATATAAAGGTAGAGGTAGAAGGTAGAGAGATAAAGTCTGCAATAATGGTATTCTATTTTACGCAATGGCCTAGTGACTTGAACACTCACCTGGAATCAGTAATCACCTGTAAATCAGCTCCCATTCCAGCAGAAGGGAGTTCAAAACATACAAGCCCTGCTTTCTTTATAAAAACCCTGACTAATAAAGTGATTGAAAAAGAAGGCCTTCCAGGGTGAAGTAACATAAGCAAAGGGATTTTCGATCTCAGTTTTTATTTATGTATCTGGTTTTTATTTCAGCACCAATTTAGGGAATGAACTTCTTTACTGATTCAATTCCTTAGGGACTAATTTCTGATAGTCATACAATGTATGCCAAAACTTCTACTTAGCATATTTTGTTCTGAGATAAGAACTCCTGGTTTTGTATCTGGGCATGTTTTATTTTCCCTGAAGCTGAAGAAGAGTAGGATTATTCCAGCAGGAGGTTGTAATGCTTCGTAATGCTCAGGTTCTGAGCTCTGATTTATATTAGGTTTTATCTGGTGCCCACCTTCAGAAGGATATTTCTGTGGTTTTACTGGTTTTTAATATCTGCCAAAGAGCAAATGACAGATATGTGTTCTGTGTACTAAGCCATCAATCAGAAGTGCAGTGCTGTTGGACCTGTAATAGTCTAGGGATATAAGTGAGCTAAATTTCCAGAGGGAGATAATATCTTTAATAAAATGATGGGGAAATAGATTTTTTGAGGAAAAAAGGCCATAAAATACTGTGGTTTCAGAATGACTAACTGCCTATTTCTGCCTCTTTCTCACAATGTCAAGGATTTTATTGTTTCTTGCCACTATTCTCCTCCATTAACTATCCTATTTTCTGAAAGTATCTGTTTACTTAATGAAATGGAATTGAAGGTGTTTGTTTCAATGTATTTTATTTGGAACTGAGTATATTTTAGACATCTACTAAGAATTCCTTCCTTTTTTCCAGCTGTTTCAATTGGTCCAATAAACTAAACTACTTCTCCCTAAGAAATCTGCTTATTAACCAACAAGACTGGTAAGTGATTGTTAGTCTCTTTGGTGGAGGAATTCATACTTCAGTTGTACTTTTCACTGTACTGAAGCTAAAGCCCTTTGTGAGCTTCTATACTCAGTAAGATGACCTTCATGCAAAAGAATCAGTTAAACTAGAGATTCTATTTGTTTTTATTTTCTCAGTAGTAAGTCTTTTAAGTTAAAGAAACTTTACCTGCCTTAGATTACACTTAGTTTATGACACAGCTAACAAGAATGGAATAGCAGTGTACACAGGGTGTTGTTTAGTATGCAAAATCATTATCCCAACCTTCAAGAACCTTGTTAATATGTAACCCATCTACAGTTATGCAGATGAGGTAGTGCACTTTGAGACATTCCTGTTCACTCTTTTGTGATCTGTGACAGATCTTTATTATAAGAACTATTTATAAAATATAGTGAAAAACACACGATTATGTTGATATAATTGAACTTATATGATGTTAACACAAAGGGAGATGTGTGGAAGTCATTACATGGCTTGTGCACAAGTTAGAAGGATTATGACTGTCTTAAAATGCCCCCCATCGTTATAATTAATTTTTCATTCAAACATAAAAGACCATTTACTGAGCACCGACTCTGATGACTTTGAAATATCTCTTAGTCCAAAAAACTATATGCAAAGATACTTGTGTTTTCAACATTTGTTACTAGATATTTTGTATATGAGTTAGAATTACTCAGAAGAAAGTATTCTCTTAGAAATTTTTTTTTTTTACTATAGCTTGTCAGGGAAATTGCTAACAGAAACAAAAGCCAGTGCTTAGACTGACACGTAGTGATAGAGAAACCTATAAACAGCCTCTGTGAGCTTAAAATGAAACAATTCTTTCAGATGTGACAAATTATGGTCAGGAGTTCTCCAGAACTGAAGAGACCATGACCTGCCCTTATAGTGGCATGTGAATGAGATTAGAGAAGGAAGAACGCTTGATAACTTTTTATTACTCTTTGTATTTTCATTGTGTGACAGCACAACAGGGAGAATAACTTCTGCAGTGTTTCTACTTGCACTGCTAAAGGAAAGAAGGGCAAGAAGCCATCAGACCTTTCTGCTCCCAGCCTCTTGCACTGATGTAATTGAAAAGCACATGACCTTCAAAGACAAAGAGGACTGAGGTATAGAGCTGGGTTGCAAATGCCATTCACTCAAGGAAGATCATGAGAGTGCAAACATCTAAAAATTGCATTATGTTAGAAAGGTATTTCAAGGGTAGATGTAGCATTAATAGGAGCTGTATAAGCAGTTAAAACAGCAAGGCTATCAAAAAGGGATTGGTTAAATTTGAAATGTAGCTATTTCAATGACTATCTGAAAGTTATTTTTGAAACACCATGCTTATTCAATAAAACAGTTGCTTTGTTAGGCAGTAACCCTTTTCTGTGGTGAATAAACTTGAAGAAAATTACCTTGTGAAAGTACTGTTGTCTTATGGAAAAATGCTGTAATTGTCTTCATATAACAGCAAATATTTGTGTAGCTAACTTTTCCTGCTGCTTTAAGAAACATTACGAAGATCTAGTTAGAAGTCAAAAAGTCTTTGTCATTATAAAATCTGAACTGAGAAACCATCTGGGAGGAACACAGCATAGTCTAGGCTGGGGTGACAAAGCAGCTGTTCTGGACCCTGTGCACAGTATGAATGATTTGAAAACACTACAAGGGAAAATAGAAAGATACTTCAGAGCTGAGTTTTCTAAAAGTGTACCTAAATGTTCATGCATGAAAAAAAAAATCAGTCTGTTTCTTTAAAGACTATCATTCGACATCCCCTGGAACACAAATAAAATCATGTTGAGAGTTGGTTACAATCTTCTTTCTTTTCTGTAATATCCTATGGCCCAAAATCCACATTTTGAAATCAGCGATTGTACAAGCAACAACTTATTTGAAAGTTTTAGAAAAAAAAAAGGAAAAGTAAATTAAAATATTATCAAAACCATGATATTTTTGGTCAGAGTAATATTTTTTGCACATTTAGAAAGCAAATGCCAGTGTAAATGGTAAGATAATCCAAATTACTTCTCTACCAAGTACAACCACTGTTGCAATTAAAGATTCTTTGAGACAGTGGAACAGAGATTGTCACCTTGTTTTGTAGTGGTCAAATCTTTTGACATGTTTAACTATTGCCAGGCATAGATTTCAGACCTTCACAGATCTAGAGCAACCTTCTCACTCCTTGCCTCTCTAGATGTGCAGTCTTTGCACGGTCTTCTTTTTGCACGTGCCATCTCATTGTTCTGTAAGGTTTGGCTCTATGTCCTAAGCAAAGATTTCTGGTTGCATGTAAGCTTACAGATAGAGATAAGCACATGCTACAAGGTCAGTCTCCATCCAGATTCCAAAACAGCTGAAGTACAGCACGGCCCATGTAGATTACTTCGGGACAGCACATTACACGCAGATTACTTTGGGAAGTAGCCGATGAGGGGTGACTTATGTGTTCTAGGTCTTACCTCATTAGAGTGGTAGATCATATCCTTATCCTTTCATCTTCTCCAATGTTTCAGAATCACCATTTGCAATAACTTAGATTTTCCCTTAATTTTTTCTGCATTTTGCAGTATCATCCCTCATTCTGTAAAGCAGACAATCTCTTCTCTTTTAAAAAGCATTTGTCAAATTTTGTTCAGTCAGCCTTAGAGTGTTGCTCTCTCTACCCTTGCTACTTTAATCTTATTGCACTCCCAGGACGAGTGCTCATAGCTTTGTAGAAAGGGGTTAAATGCTGTTTCACATGCCAGGTTGAAAGTTCACGTGCTTTCTAATCTACTGCTGACAGGTATTATTTTCCCATTTGACAGCAGATGTCCTGTCAAAAGTCTGTGACAGCCAATAGGCTAAGAAATGTTGCTTCCCAGTAAAACAAAAACAAAATAACAACGAGTTTTGTCACAGTCTTTACTGAGTTTACCGGTGAGGTAACTGGATGGAACTAAAGGACCAGTATGTCCAGGAGAGATCAGCTTAGGATGCTTATTTTAATAGCTCTTTTACCTCTTTTTGTTTTAATTTGCAACACTGTTATGAACTACATAATATTTGCAACTCCTATTAGCATAAAATGGACTGTTTTTTCTTTACTATCTAAACAGAGTGCCTATAACTCATCATTATAGAGGATAACTGACCTTGGCACTCCACACATGCTGTGCAAGAGCATATGCCATTGGAAAACTAAGAACTCCAAAAAATGAGTCGACTGACTTTTTTCTGGAAAACTCTATTTTAACGTCCTCTGTGTATGAAACAAACTGCAAACAGTCCCTCTTTCCTCTTGACATGATATGAACAAGAGCTGAAGAATGTTGTCTCTGTCGAACTTGTCCTCTGCTTTGCTGTCAAGAGGATATAATAGCACTGATTGTGGCTTGTAACCCAAAGTGAACTGGATTATATTTTATAAAAGTTTTCTGCTATATACAAATTTCTCTTGTACACCGAATGATTCAAGTTCAAGAAAATGCTTTCTTCAACAATCTATTTTTCTTGAATGACCATATTTCATAATTTGTTCTAGGCAGTGTTTAGGTTCTGCTATGCATTTACAGCTATTACTAATTCCTTCTGTAAATGTCACTGAGACTCTCTTTTCAGGCTAGTGTAAAAATCTGGATTTTCATCACAAACTGAGCACAAGCTAGTGTCTATAGCACTGGTAAATGAACCAGATAAAGAAGAAAATGTTAACTAATGGAATCTCGGGTGAAATACAGAGCTCAAGGAATTACCAGTATAGTAATTAATAAGGCCAAGAGCAAGCTAAACCATGTGGATATAATCTTAACTTGATTACTAATGAACAAAATATTTCATAGAATCATAGAATATACTGAGTTGGAAGGAACCCATCAAGACCGAGTCCAACTCCTGGCCCTGCACGGGACACCCCTAGAGTCACACCATGTGCCTGAGAGTGTTGAGCTATATATTGTATTGCTTCATCAGTTATCCTATTTGAACTCCTCAGTTAGAGGTTAAAAACAGTTCTATCTCAGAGAGAAAATCCATTAGTTTAATACTGATTTATCAATATGTGAATATGCCATTATTGCCAAGGCCAAAAGTAGCAAAGGCACCACCAATTTTTATTTCTCCCCACCCCTCTTTCCCTCTGCATAGCACCATCCCCAAGGATCACCAAAAGCTTCTTGAACTCTGTCAGGCTGGTGCTGTCACCATTTCCCTGGGGAACCTGTTCCAGTACCCAACTACCCTCTGGGTGAAGAACTGTTTCCTGATATCACACCTAAAACTCCTCTGACTCAGCTTCATGCAGTTCCCTCTAGTCCTGTCAGTCCTGTCACTGGTCATGAGAGTGAAGAGATCAGTACCTGACGCTCCTCTTCCCCTCACAAGGAAGTTGTGGACTGCAATGATATCTCCCCTCAGTCTCCTCCAGGCTGAAGAGATCAAGTGACCTCAGCCACTCCTCATACAGCTTCCCCTCAAGGCCCTTCACCATCTTTGCTGCCCTCCTTTGGACACTCTCTAACAGCTTTATAGCCTTCTTACACTGTGGCACCCAAACCTACACACAGGACTCGAGGCTGCACCAGTGCAGAGTAGAGGGCACAATCCCCTCCCTTGCCTGGCTGGCAATGCTGTGCCTGATGCCCCCCAGGACATGGCTGGCCCTCCTGGCTGCCAGGCCACTGCTGACTCGTGTTCAAGTTTCCATTGACCAGGATCCCGAGAGGTCTCTTTCTGCAGCACTGCTTTCCAGCCTCTACTTTCCCAGTCTGTCCGAACATCCAGGATTGCCCCATCCCAGGTGCAGAATCCAGCACTTGCCTTTGTTAAACTTCATACAGTTGGTGATTGCCCATCTCTAATTTGTTGAGGTCTCTCTGCAGGGCCTCTCTGCTGTCAAGGGAGCTGGCAGCTCCTCAATATTTGTTGCCATTTGCAAACTTAGTATTCATTCAAGTCCTGCGTACAAGCCATTAATGAAGATGTTGAAAAGATCTGGGCTGACGATGGAGCCCTGTTTCCTAGGATAGCATTTAAAGCCAGCTTCAGATAGGAGAATACCAATGCTGAAATTTATATGCAAAAGATATTTTTGTTTACTAATATTTTGAAGATGAGATTGTACTCATAAATATAGAACAGATAAAATAAATCTTTTGAGAACTAATGTGCTTTAGGGTTGATGAATTGGCAACAATTAATACTCAAACACACTGTAATAAAGTGTTCATGAAGTTTATTATTTGCCATTCTTATCAACTAATTAAAAACATCTTCAGGGTTGGATGTGTAATAAATGGTTTGGAGAGAAAGACAGAATGGATATAAACACATTTTCTCCCCTTTAATATTCCAATGATTGTTGACTCATGGCACATTAATTCATGCTATAGAAAAGAGCAGTAAGATTATAAAAAGGGCTATACATTATAGTGTGAACTCTGGGTATATCAGGCACTCTAGCTGTAAGTTAAATTTATATCTTGAGATATAATTACTGTGCTGAATTATACTTCTAAAGTGGAGGCCACATGAAACTACTTGATGTCACTAGCTAGCATTAAAAAGTAAGAGCTTATTCTGCTTCCTCTCAGCAAAGCTGGGAGACTACAACTTGTTCTCTTTCCCACTTCTGTAAAAGAGCTCAGAAGAGCTTTCTTATCCGTAGAGCTCTGATCATGTCTTTGGGAACTACTTTCTATGGAGACCCTTGCCAAGTAAAAGAACTCTTTTCAGGGCAAGCTTTCCAGTGACCTTTAGAGTAAATCAATAGAAACGTGCAAGACAGAACAGACGAATAAGATCTGAATGAGTAACAACATTTGTTACTTCATCTTATCACTGTAAGTCAAGGTATGCACATATTCATAGAATAGAATCTATCATAGAATGGCCTGGGTTGCAACGGACATGAAAAACCATCTAGTTCCAAATCAACCCACCTGCCATGGCCAGAGACACCTTTCACTACACCAGGTTGCTCAAAACTCCATTGAATATGGCCTTGGACACTTCCAGAGAGGGGGCATCCACAGCTTCTCTGGGCAACCTGTTCTGGTGCCTCACCACTTTCACAGTAAAGAATTTCTTCCTGATATATAACCCAAACTTACTCTCAGTTTGAATCCATTCCTCCTTTTTCTGTCACTACGTACTCTTGTAAATAGTCTCTCTCCATCTTTCTTTTGGGCTCTGTTTTGGTACTGGAAATCTGCAATTAGCTTACTCAAAAGCCTTCTCTTCTCCAGGCAGAACAAACTCAATTCTCTCAGTCTTTTCTCGTAGGAGAGGTTCTCCATCCCTCTAATCAACTTGGAGGCCTCCTCTGGACTCACTTCAACAGGTCCATGTCCTTCCAGTGCTGGGACCCCAGAGCTGGATGCAGCACTGCAGGTGGGGTCTCACCAGAGCAGAGCAGAGGGGCAGAATCCCCTCCCTCCCCTGCTGCCCACGGTGCTCTGGATGCAGCCCAGGACACGTTTGGCTTTCTGGGCTGTGAGTGCACATGGCTGGGTCATGTCCAGGCTCTCATCCACCAGCGCCCCCAAATACTTCTCAGCAGGGCTGCTCTTGATCTGTTCATCTCTTCTCCTGTGTTGATACCAGGATTTGCCCAGTATTCTCCTGATATTGTTTCCATTTCTGAAATGAACCTAGGTAAGAAATGAGGATTCAGTACATTTATTAAGTTATACCAGCCTATGTGTGTCAGGGATATTAGTAAAATACTAGTGGGGAGTGAGGCTTATACTAGCAAATTGCGTGTTTGTAGGGAATTATTATCCAAAAAGTTTGCAACTATCTTGCTTATTCGTGAAAAAAATATCTTTTTTTTCTTAGTTGAAATATTTCTCAAAAATAATGGTTAATGATGAAATATAAGATTAATGTTATATGACAACATGTACTGAAGTAATTTTTTAAAATGTGTTCTGATACAGAATATAACATTTTCATGCAGGAACCAAGAAGATTGAGAGACTTAGAAAATGTGCAAATGGATTAGATTTAAAGTTCATTTTGTGGAGTAGTGCTTAAAAATGCTCCCAAAGTTATGTTTCTCTTTTGATTTGCTTCCAAAGAAGTGTAGGGCATGCTTTGATTTTAAAAAACCCCGAAACATTATATTTACTTTTCAGTGAATGATTAAAGAAACTTGAGGAATTTTGTAATAAATTTGGTGAGATTGGTGAGAAACAAACTGAGCAGCAATCACGGTTGGTAGACGCTCATTTTGTCTCAATTTTATAAACAGCATGGTAACAGATAAAACTTCTAAGTACTACAAACTCCTGTTTCGAGAAGGTTCCATAGAGGCTTTCTTTTTACCCTTGTGTTAGGAAAAACAAGTTTCAAGTAGATTTCCAGTGTACTTGTTACAGTCCATTTTGTCTGTCCTATTTATTCTCCAAATGTAGGAGCAATGGAAGACAGGAATATACACAAGAGGCATAGTAAATTAGGGATTACTACCCATAATGTCAATCTCTAAAAAAAAAGTGTGATGTCATGTCCCTAAATGTTTGGGCTGGACTAGATTATCGTACTGCTCACACTTTCCTTGCTAATGAAAACAGGCAGAGGGTGTAATTAAGTTCTAAGGACAATAACTGGTAAATATAAAAATAGAGGCCATTCAAAAGGTACATTGAACAGGTTTAATGTATGCATTTTGATGAAGATAAATGTAGATGATAAGTATTTTGAGATTCATCTTTGATTCTACTATTTAACAATTAAAAAATATCTTTTACCTGAACTAGTCCAGTAGTTACAAAAAGAATGAGAGTATGAAAAGGATTATAATGTCAAAATACCCGTCTGGAGAAATTACCATATTATTGAAAGGGCCATTAAAAAAAAAAAAGGGATAAAAGGGGAAACGAATCAGAACTCAAAGGTAAAGTCTGTAAACTTGTTTAATTTCTTAGATTTCTTAACTCAGAAAGAAATTAATTCTCTTCAATCAGTGGGAAAGGCATTAAACAAGCTAAAAAATTTCAAGGATAAGGAGCTGTATTAGCATACAGGGAGAATATCAACTTTCTATCAGCTTAACATAAAAAAAATAGTGAAGGAGCAGGAATTAACATGATTGAATACTAAGGGTCTCTCTTGAATGCTGGATGAGTAGCACAGTGTGAACCATTAGAATGTCTGCCCTTATTAAGCTACTGTAAAAAAATGCTCCAGAGAGAAAAGTTCACTAGAATAGAAATGAACATGTGCTGAAAGATGGTAACTGGCACTGATGCCCACTGTATCCTTATACTGTGTGGTAATGCTTTAGGTCATGTAATTACATTTACGTCATTAAATATTCTATTCACCCTGGGGAAAACGATATTTCAAACCACTATAGCTTTGTTTCAGAAACGATTGTGGATAAATCCTGATAAAACCTACATAGCTATAAATATAGAGGGTAGATCCTGTGTGTCAGGGCTCTCAGTTGTTCATTGCTGGATTACAATACAAAACATGACATTTATTAGATAAACTGGTATGGCAAACTTGAGGAATACAAGAAATTTTACAGATCAGAATGAGAATAAGCAAAGCTCCCAACATTTACCTAATACAACATTTCAAGTTCCAGCCTACACTTTCAAACTATTCAGTTAGAACAATATACTTTATATGTATGACAGTAAAGGCATGATCATTCCACAGCATGTTACGGACCAGTTGTTGGGTGTTTTGCACTGCCATCATCAACATATGTGCTTGGCATTATTGGCAAGCTTAGAGGATGTGATAGATTCCAAGCTTTTTTAAAGCTGTCTACATGCTTTCTACAAAGTCTGACTCCAAAAGGCTGAACATGCAGCCAGAATAATTGTGTCTACTGTATTTATTAATAAGAAAATTGGCAAGAGGTTTCCGTTATGCACCTTATATCATGGCAGCTGTTTTCAGAGATGAGTAAAAAGCTTTTTCTCCCCTTTAACATTTCTTGCTCCAGCTTCCTCATCTTAATGACTCATCCATTCCATAATTCCCTGGAACAAGTTAGTTAGATTCCCACATTTGCCACCTACTAGGTTAGGAATAAATAAAATCCTTCACTCACCTGGGAATTTTTTGATGAGACTCTTGGTTGATTTGAAGGTAGTGAACAACATTGAACAAAACATAAAAGAGGCTCCTTCATTAAATGCTCTTCAGAGGAATATCTCTGAAAATAAAATATCCTTTCTCCAAATTAATATCAAGCATGACTTCGATACAAAATAAACTAGATATCACTTTGTGTACTTCACTTGAAATGCATCTAGAAGACTATGCTTATGGCAACTAAAACCACTACTAAAACATCCAATCAATAATACTCTGCCAATCCCTGCAGAAGGTCCTACCATGGTACTATAAGGTCTATAGGTAGGAAAGGAAGCCAGAGGGTTGTAGACAAACCTTTGGCTAGTCACAATCCCAGGAAGCGAGTTTTTTCTACTGTGTATAGTCCAGTCACTGGCAAAGATGTTTGCTCTAGTCCGTGATCAAGTTAGAGAAATCTGATGACTGCTGTAACCTTCATGCATGACTTCATATTGTTATAGAGGCTTATACTACTGAAAGGTCATCATTGTGGAATTCTACAACTCCTTGGTTCCCTTTCTATGCAATGTTTGAGTAAGAAAGACTGGATTTCTTAGCAGCTGGTTTCTTCAGAGTGCTTCTGACAAAAACTGACATTTCAAATCCATGTCATAATGAAAAATCTCTTCACGCTGTTTATTTTATGATCTAGAAATAAATTCCTTTTCTGTGTTGGAACAACCACAAAATAATGTTAATTAAAAAATGGCAATGTTAAAGATTGCAATGTTGATCACTGTCTATATTGAGTGCATCACTTGAGCACTTGTTAGTATCAGTGATGATCATAAGTGAAAAGGGAAAAGAAACTATCCAATTTAATGGTTTTGCAAGAAAATAATTTTTAAGTAGATCATGACTAAAATAAGCACTAGAGAGGTTTTTTTGTTTGTTTTTTGGAATTTACTAAAATAATTTTTTAACTACAAGAAAATTCATAAATATCTGCTGAACGAGATGAGATGAAAAATTATGAATGCTGTAAATTGGATATTCTGAATGCAACTAATTTAATGAGACCATTAGTGAAACTCCAATTGGATGCAGCATTATTATACTGCTCTATCATAAATATGGTTGATTTAAAAATTCCTTTTCTCAGAGACTGGATATAAGTGTAAATTAAAGCACTTGTCCTCTGCTACAATTGGTTTTGTTAATAATAATACATATTTACATAAGAAAATATAACACGTAGACTGTTATATACTTCTATTATTAAAGTCAGTACACGACTCAAAAGCCAGTTAATATAATATCTGATAACATAATATCCAGTGTAGTATCTGCACATGAATTTGAAAGCCAGTGTTATGTAACATAATGTGATTGTTCTTACTAACTTCACCAGATGGAAGTATTGTCTACATATATGTATTTTTAAAATTAGTCTTTAACTGTATTTTGATTGAACTCTTACTGACCGGGGAAAATTGCATCACTGGATGCCTCACTTTCATTGTTGTATTAAATCATACTGCTGCTGTCTCTACATTTCTATCAATTGCAGTATCATGCAATATGATAGAATATCAATACCACTAGAATATCAGCTCTGGAGCTCACAGTAACAAGATTGTTCAGCAGCAGAAAAGCAGGAAGCGTTAGGAAGTTAGGGACATATTTCAATTTTCACTGACTTAAAGCATTTCCTCTTAAACCTACACGATTTTTGTAATTTAAACAAAAATTGTTTTATTTAGTTTTTAAGTGGTAAAAGGAATGAAGAAATGTTTTTCTCTACCTAACATACATTTGTACTCCCCTACTGCTTCACTTCAAGCAGTTCCAGGCTTTCCTGATCTTCTGCCAATAGAAACTACTAGGCAGTTCTTCACTCTTTCTTGTGGAATTCTCTGAAATTGCTTCTTAACAGCCTAAATAGCCTATGAAGTTTACTGAAAAAAAATCCATCAAATTTTAAAATATGAATGAGCTGGCCTAAAAATCTTCCTACACACAAAATATTTGTTTTCCTTTTAAACATTCTTTTGACAAAACAAACAAGAAACAATCTTTTTCCTGTAGGATTTGGTTGTCCTTACCTCAGCCACAGTATTTTCCTCAATTACTGGCATACCTATTATCCTATTAGGCTAAGGAGACAATGTAAAATTATTCTTTTAAATCTAACACAGATATCTGCTTCCCTCAAACTTCGAAGTGCTCATCTGATGGACTTTTTACTAGTTGACACAATTTATTATTAGCCAATCAATTTTTCTTTCAGTTTTTTAAAATTTGTCTGAAAGATTTTAAATAGTGGAGGAGAGGGATGAATTCTCAGTTTTCATCTCTTATTTTGTCATGTGGGAAATGTCATTGGAGGATTAATAACCAAGTGGAAAACTATGAATTTGCAGGATTTGAGCCCTCAGCTTTTTCACTGTGAATAGTCTTTCGGAGCCCGGTGGTAATTCATGATATATAAATTTTAGTGTCTGTGTCAATATTGGAGTGAGGGTTATGGCTACATGCACAAGTTACAGCATTGCGAACTAGAATGCAGAATGATAATACGTATTCATTCCCTTGAAGTATTTGTTCACATAAATGTGTTTGCTACAGCTGTCACTAGGATGTAAACTGTATCCATGGGATATAACTATAAACAAGGGCCAGAAACATGAAATGGTTAATGTTGATCTGACAATTCATACTGAAGAACCAATCTTACAGTTCTGTAATGAAAAGTTGTGACATTGAATAACACTCATGTCAGCAGCACTTAAAAGACAAAAATATTCAATGAGTTTTTTAAAAAAATCCACCACAACTATCAGTAAAATGCATATGTAATGCTGAGTATTTGAGGGGGATTTTTCATAGAAAAGGTTTCTGAAGTTACAACCCAAATAATGAAAAGATCATTTTTTGGTTCTTTTTAAGGGCTAAAGAAAAGAATTCTACGCTTCCAGAAATGTTCTTTCAAACTCAAAACCTGGCAAAAATCTACATGTTCAACAGCTTCCCCCTTACAGTAAAACAAAGCTATCTGACACACACTATACTCAAACAAAAGGTTGTTTAATTTCTGCCAGTTTCTTGAAGGAAAAGACAGTTTCAGCAGCAACTGCTCAAGCTCATTTTTGAAGAAAGTGACCGAAAAAAGGTTTAGGAAAAAAAAATAAAGAAAACGAAAAAGCTCTATGGAAGCTCTACAGAATTTCTAGAAGGAAAACATCCCTGATAAGTCAGGCCTAATACAGATGGAATATAGATGACACTAAGATCGTTAGATAGGTATACAAAAATTTGTCTCCTTGATAAAACTGACGACACAAACCAACAAAAATTTGGCCCTCTTGACAAGTTGTTACCGTACCTATGACATATATGAGCACCTGGAGGTAATGCTATGTCATAGGTCTAGTCAAGCTGTCACTGATACAACCAAAAGTGGATGTTCAGAGAAGGGTATACAGAAAGGAGGAAGGATGTGCAAAGCATCCTCAAGGTTCTTTTCTAGTTACCATTTGTTTGAACTTCAGGAAACACATACAGTTTGGGCACACCTTGGGTTCAGAAAACCTCAATCATTCCCTTCTCTATGGACATGTCTAATCGGTGGGACTTTTGGAATCCACAGCAGGCACTTGCAATGTGGTCTTCTGAGGCAAGAGCATAGTGCAACATTGGTGTCACATAATCTAGTAGCAAGCAATATTGCCTTTAGGTGATGATGAATAAGATAGTGAATACATATGATGGTTCTCATCAAATTAGTGCCCACGACCAAAGACGATCACACTACTTTTGTGTTATTATTTTTTTTTGATTCATTGTGATCATAATTTGAAAAAGTAAAGCATTTTCTTTGTAATAATTTAAGGCTGTAAACAAGCATTTAGGTGAAGGTAGAATACTGCACTTACAAAAGCTTATGTTTATATTTATTAATGCTATCTTCCATTCGGCTCATGTTCTATACGTAAATTACTTCAGTATGAAAAGTTCGAGGGTCCCTAATTTTTTTCACAGTAGGCAGTAAAAGGTTTTTTACTATTTTCTTTTCTCCTATCATTTCCATTAGGTATTTTGTCATTAACTTCCTATCAGTACTTAAGCTAAATTGAAGCAAAAGATTTGCCTTTAATGTGCAATACCAGCAAGTCTATAACAGCACATTTGTCTTTATGGGCAAAACCCCTATTTTGCTTTTCATTTTAATTTTCTGTGTAAAGTCTGAGTTAAATCTCTTTTGGGCTCTAAATTTTCTACACTGCCTAATCTTTAATACACAGAATATACCTGTAAACCAAGTTTATTTCCATCCTTATTCTTTTCTCACTTTTATGGAAGAAACTTAGACATACAAAATCCTTCCTGACGATTCCCCGCCCTGCCAGCCCCCTGGCTGGGCACAGGTCCCGTGCGCTTTGTTATGCAAAGAATCCGCAGCCCAAGGCCTCTTGCCTGGGGCTCACAGCATCCAGAGCTCCACGTGCAGCTCCCGCCGCAGCGCTCACCGCGCTCCCTGGGGAACGGGTAATGCCGGCAGGGCAAGATCGCGACCACCGACTCAAGAAACGCACCCACCCAAAAGAAGAGAAAGACTGAGCGTGGAACTAATTAGCATGAGAAGAGAGAGGATCATTCAACCAGTAGAAGGTAGAACACTAATTAATAAGTAAACTAGATAACTTTGTCGCCAGTGAACCGTGGTTTCATTGTTTGCTAAAATGTACTGAGTGCAAAGTTTTGAGAATCAGCATGATAGCTTTGTGGATTTAGCACCTAGTATCCATCTTTGGACTAATATAAAATAAACAAGTACCTGGGCTCTGCGTGTGAGATTGGCTTATTGCACACTGGGTGATGAATCCCTCTTTTAGGGACAACACGCTTAGCTGATACTCTTCTAGGAATGTTGCTCTATTATACTGAAACCAGGTATGATTCTTCCACGAGTTAAGTTGACACCTGACATCATAAATTACCATATGAAGAAGTCAGAGTAGATTCTCCATGTCATTTTACTTCTACCATCAGCCTTCAATTTTTTTTAATGTTCCAAAAATGCTGTCATAACTGCTTCCCAGTTACATTACTCTGTTGGTATAAAAAAAAAATCTACAGGATGTATGTAAATATCTTGCTAAGTGCAGACTTTCTCTTTGATTTTTAAAGAAAAGCTGTAGCTAGCTTTCATCAGGGAAGATTTTAAGATCTCAATAAGGCACACGAATGTGAGAAATCTGAGTATGTGAGAAGTCTGAGCAAGGCACATACACAATAATTCTGAACAATGCAGCTAAATGCTAAATGAAGGGCAGCACTTAAGACAAAGTACCATTGACTAGCTTTGACAGCTGCCCACTGTGGAATACTAACCTGCATCTCTAGAAGTAATATATGCCTTATTGAAAGATTACATACATTGCTGAAAACCTGAATCACTGGGGAGAGCTGGTGAATCGTAAAGCAAAGAAATTAACTCAGTTTTAGTGTTGTAACCTCAAGGAGCTGATGAGAGTTAGAAATATACAAAAGAGGCAGTACTGAATATAAGTGGAGTAATTTTACCTCTATACAAGGTTGTAGAGAACAATATTAGGATAGACATCTGAAAAATACATGGAGGGAAACTACTGGCCAGATATTAATTTTGCAGAAAAGAGCTTCGGAACTTACTGTAAATTTCAACCTGAAAATGAGTGAAGGACTGTGCTGTTGTAAAAATCAAGTATGTTGCTATAACAGATAACAAGATTGTGAAGAAATCCTTACATACTGTTTAGCTTTAGGAAGGTCTTACCTGAAGTATTTTAGTTAGATTTACTTTCTAGTAGTAAAGACAGGAAAGGATTGGAATAGACTGCCTAGAAAGGTTATAGACTCTCCAGTGGTGGAAGTTTTTAAGAACAAGTCAGATAAACCTGTATCAATAATATGTACAGCTGATCCTGCCCTGAAGTAGTGGATGAATCGGACAAATTTGCCTAGTATCTTCCCAGCCCTATTTTGTATGAGCAGTATGAATTTTGCAATTATGTGACTAAAACATACAGTTCTGACAGGATATTGAAATATAGGAGAAAGTATAGAAAAGCTGAAAAATTTATGCTCAAAAAGCCATGTTTTAGTAAGACATTTAAAAGAGTTTAGGCTTCTTTTCCAAAGGTGTTGAAAAGCATCTTGATTATTTGGTTGAAGTCAAAAAGCACTTGTAGAGAAAATGCTAATTCTGAAACCATCCTTATTTGGGTAAACATAACAAAAAAATCCCTGTTAAGAAACTAGACTGGAAATAATGCCAAGGTGTTAACAAGATGTTAACCACTGTGACAAACTAGTGAAAGCCCACAGCAGGACTTGAGGAGGAGCCCTTTCTGAAAGATGCATTTTGGGGGAAGTTTGCTTCAGCAAAGACACAATATGTAAGTATGGGAAATGTACTGGTATGTTGGCATGGGAGGTTAGATTAGGTTAGATTAGATTAGATAACCTAATAGTCCCTTCCAAATTTCTATGGTAATTAACATATGTAATCCTTTTCTGAAATGCCTTGGTGTATTCAAAGCTTGATTTTTGATTTTCTGAAGTCTTTAAGACTATAGCAATATCAACAGCATCTCAAACACTAGCTTTTTGCTAGGAACAGAAGAAAAAAAAAGGATGAAAAGTCTTTCTGCCTGAAATATAATACGGTTTGATAGTTTCTATTTTGTAGATGGAATATGTCAATCCTAATTCATAGAACATAAAATAACTGTTTTCTCTGTATGGAACAATTTTTTTGTGAAGAAATAAAAAGACCATATGCTTGCAAAGCAAAGTATATAACCTGCCTTGAAATTGCCAATATTTAACAGATTATATTTGAACTTTTATTCTATTCGCTGAGCATGGGCCTCATTATATGGAAGATGAAATTGAGCTCAGAGGGGTAAAAAAATTAGGAAATCACCTGTTATTGACATTGGTTTCACTATCATTCCAAATTTTCAGTGTTTCCCAGGATGAGGTCGCTACATTTCATGTTCATCTTCCTGGAAATATCTCTGTAAGTCTAATTAGTCTTTAACTTGGAAATGACAGCAGGGGATCTATTCCTTCTGAAAAACAGAAAATAAGCTCACATCTGTTTTCTCTCCAAACTAGCAGAGCTCTCTGTTTAACAGAAATAAAAATAAGTGATGAATATCTTGCCCTAAAAAAGAAGAAGAAAAAAAAACTTGCAAAAACAACCAACAAACAAACAAACCCACAAAATAAAAACCAACAAAATATCAAAGCTATATCCATACGCATTTTTTTGCATTTTCTGCATTTTAGGCAGAGTTACATTTTTCTTCCCAATTTGTCCATGGGGGTGCACCTGGAAGCACACTCTTTCAGACAAAGATGATTTTTAAAAGAAAGATTGCCACAAAACCCCCTCATGAATATATTTATTAAGTCAGTATTCCTGCAGACTCTCAAACCTTCAAAAAATTCTGAATACTGTTGATTAAGAATTCAGTGGTCACTTATGGAAAGAATGTAATTGCGACTGAAACTCTGTTAGGTAATGCAAGAGAAATAGAAACATTGTACTGAGGAGGAACAATCCTTATGAACTGAAAGAAAATACAAACACACGCAGCATTTGATAGAGAAGAGATTGGATGGATGTTTATGGAGTATAATGACACCTGCTGCCATAGTATACAGAAACCAATATCTAAAAAAGTGCACAGAATCTCAAGGGAATAATGAGATATTTTTGACTTTATAAAGTTTTTGACAAATAAAGGCCCACTACTACCTTCACAGGTCACAAATTTAGGTCTCAGCCCTAATTAATCTGCACTGAGTTTATTGTGCATAATTTTTTGTTCCAATTACAATTTCACTGTTTCTATAGCTCAGTAGAAAATATTACTTTATAAATTTTCCATGATACGTTATTTACACTGCTATTCCTTTAAAAGCATGTCAAACAAGCCCAAAGAAATTCCATACTTATTTCTTAGTCTGCATACTTATTTCTCTTTCTCTATGCATAAGAGACAATAGCTTTAAAAAGAAAACATGAAATTTGGTATTTCATGGGACGGGTGGGCAAGGTGGTGCTGCAGCCTCGGGAGCAAGGGAGGTAGTGCCAGCTGGGAAAAGCTGAGAGTAAGTGAGGCCAGCAAGAGAAGAGGAGAGGGAAGGACATGGTTCCATCGCTGAGCTGGCCCAGGTTGCAGCCAGCAGCCAGTGTGCCCATAGACAGGGCAAAGACACAGCTTTGTGTTCATAGTGGTGGTACTTGATGTTGTGTAGGGATTGGCCATCAGCAATAAGTGTGCTCGTCGTGCTGAAATTTTGTAAGGCTTAGCTTGAAAGTTCAAAAGTGGCTTCATGTGTTGCTTCCATCACATTAATCTCTTACATTTTAAATATATATATATTCTTTTGCAAGAACGTTTTACGTGTTCTGACAGAGATAACCTGCAGATGGCTGTAGTTGTCCTGGTCCTTCAGGGTACTTCATACTGTCAGACGAGAACTGCTTCACAGCCTCACTCTCTGTAGCAGGACTGAGCCCCAAGCCCTGTTCCTTGGGCTAGATGATGTGTGGACGAGAACAAAAACAGCAGCTGCAAAAAGCTTCATAAACTTGTGAATGTCCCTTAAGAATTATCACCTCCTTTGTGTTTGGATTACATCCAAGAAAGACAGAAATTCTAGATAAGTAATTTTCAGTGAACACTGTTGTTTCAGAGCCTGGTGGTGATTTTTTTTTCTCTAGCAGGTAGCAGTAAAGTTTATAATTGTTTTTATTTTAATTCTTTCTTTGTTTGACTCGTTCAGGTGACACTTCTCGATGTGCCTATGTTTGTTTTGCCCTTGCTAGTCCATCAATACTTTCCTGCTGCTGCTGCTGACTCAGAGGTACAAGAGTAGATTTGATTGATCTTCATCAGGTATTAAATACTACAAGTCAGCAATTTCTAAGTAACTTAGAGTGGGGAAGAAAATCCTACTTACTACATGAACTGTTAAAAGTAGAATGTTGTTGCTGGAAAGTTAGTTAGGGTATGTTTTAATATGATCATGAAGACCAGAGTCAAGGTTAGCTCTGAAATGTGGGAGGAGAGTGACATAAACAAGGGAACTTATGGATTGGCATGACACTGTCATTACTTTTTGAGAAAAGTAGGACTCATTTTAATGGAGTAATTAGCCCTTCTATATAGGTATGGCAAAATGTCAAGATACTCAGTGTCAGCAGGTTTTTCAGACTTTGCATTCCTATTTTGTTTCAGCCTGGGAAAATCTGTACCTGTCCACAGTTTAAACTCAGTTATGGTTATTCAGGTAACTTTCAATGGGTAGATCTTGCTTGTCACCTAGAAACATCTAATAGTTCTCTAGAAACCTGAACACAAGATAGCAGAGTGAAGAAGTAATTCTGCAAGAGGGAAGCATCATCATGGAGAGGCAGTGCCAGTGGTTCAGACAACTCTGCTTCCAGTAGGCCGGGGGGGTACCTGTGGGGTTTATATGTATCTGGAGCTGAAGGCAGAGAGCATAAAAAGGAGCAGATCAAGGGCATGCTTACCTTGTTCCTGCATGTCTTGCCAAAAGAGCTGGGTCTGGGAATATGGTCCAGGTAGATGCATCCAGGCAACTGTTCCAGCATAAGATTTCCATCTGGGACCACTCAGAGCCTGGATGAAAGCTTTTATCTCTGAGGCAGCAAGGAAACAATAGAAATGTCCCTTTTGACTTGTTGAAGGGGTAATGATTTGTCTATACTAAGCCTTTAATATTTTACCATTTCAGTTTTTTCCCGAAGTCCATTCACCTGCATTTTTTACAAGACCAGCTCAGAGCTGTAGGGAATGATAATCCAATGAGGGATTTTCTGAACGGATGATAATGATAAGCTGTGAAAGTATCAGGAACCCATGAGATCCCCATTACTTACACACAGTGAAGTAGGTCAGCCTAAGTGCCTACAAGAGGGTTTCTTTTACCTGCCAGATGGGAACTGGAGGCCTGATCATACCATGAATTATGCTAAAAAGTGGAAGAAGACTTGCAGAATAAAAGAGAAAGGCTTAAGGCTCAGACATGCAGGCTGTCACAAGTCAGCAAGTAAGGTAACTCAAATCTACAAGTGCACTTTGATGAAAACTTAAAAATAATATGATTAATTCTACTTTATCAACTGAACAAAAAATAGAAAAGAAACTTCTTTTTCTCTAAAATTCCTGTGGAAAACAAAGTATTATTTGTATTTATTTCAGGCCTACAGGGAAGCTGGAAAGCGACTTTGTCAGAAAATATAGTACTAGGACAAGAAGTAATGGATAGAAAATTGAAAGAAGGGAAATTTAGGTTAGATACTAGGCAGCAATTTTTTACTGTGAGGGTAGTTAGACACTGGAACAAGTTGCCCAGTTGTTACTGAACAGGTTATATTTCTTTAAAAAGAAGTCTATGCAGCAATGGAGGAAAATGTTGGACCTAATCAGCAAGAAGGGAGATTTAATCTGTGAAACAGATAGTGGCTAGCAAGCAAGCTCTAAGTGATGTCCATATGTTAGAAAAACAAATTAAAGTTTAAGGGTTGACATGCTTCAGAGATCTCAGATATGGGGGGAGGAAGCTGACATAGCTTGGGAAGAAGGATGCCCATGGATAATGGACACAAAGAATGCAGAATTTATGGGCAACAGCAACATTTGGCAGGACTCCGAGGATAAAGAAGAAACTAATAAAACCAACAATGTAATTGTGAAATCAGATCCAAGTGGGTAAAAGGTGATTCTGACAGGTGGATCCACAACCACCAGGTACCTCAGCACTGAACAAAGTAATGTCAGCTTTCTAACCTAGCAAACTGGTTGGAGAGTTTATTTCCTGGTTTTTGGTGACACCAGGGAGCTTGGGGATGCTCCAGCCTTGGCATTGTTAAAAGCCAGGTTGGATAAGGCCTTGAGCAACCTGGTTGAAAGGAAGGTGTCCCTGCCTGTGGCAGGGAGGGTTGAGACTGGATGATCTTTAAAGTCTATTCCAACCACTTAACATTCTGTGATTCTGTGACCAAACTGCAGTTTCTGGTGAGAAGTGCTCTGCACAAAACATTATGACCTTTCCTGCCCATAAATTTAAGATACAACTAAATCCTCCAGATTAAATCTCATGCATTAAAGAAATAAATGCACAGATGTTAATTTTTGCCATACCTGTACTCATATTGAACATTCATGCTTTTCAATGTCTGTGTAATTTTCTTGCACAAGTGGACGCTGGAAGCTCAAAAAGACTAAGGGCATGTTAGGGCAAATTTTACTGGGACTTGATAGTATTTGGAAATAAATACTGAACCTGAAAAGCCTGAAAGTGATACATCCAAGAATGCACATGAGAGGAAGTGGTGGACATGGAAAGTACTGGCTTAGAAATGATATTTGGCCTCTCAAACCTATTTAACATTATTCTCAGTAGGTCTAGCAACTAGTACCAGGATCTTAAATGCACCCTTCTCTAAAACAGATTTAAAATTTGACACAGAGGGAGAAAAGCCTTGTATTTCAGTGTAGATTCAGCTGAAGACAAGAAATGTGTATTTCTTTATGCTGGGATGAAAGAATGCTTCTCCCATGTGGCATTTTCAGGTTTGTGATTTCAACTCTATAGGCACACATCTGTGCTACATTAAATTGGAGTAAGAAAAAATATAACCAGTGGTATTCTTTGATCCATTCTGTACCACCATAGCAGTGTTAAGGACCGGTGTGAGATGCGTGATTATTTCTCAAAGGTACATGATCTGACTGTAGAGATTTGAAGGCTGTAACTCAACAGTGGTTTATTTCCAGGTTTAGAGATCCTTTAAAGGCTCTGTGGTGACCTCTGTGAAGATGGCACCTTCTGTGAAACTATGTGATTATTCCAGCACTCAGCTTAACTGACCACAGCCTGATTTTGAACAACCAAACCAGAAATATGCAGGATAAATAAAGCAAGAAACCAGAACTCAATTACAAGCTGCTTTTAGCAGGTAAAGAACTGAAGGTCACTCAAGGAATGTGTAATAAGGTGTATGTAATGGGAGCACATAAGTTTGTGTACAGGAGAACGGGATGCTGAAGGAGAAAGCAGAAAATGCTTCTGGTGCAGGATTTCATAATAATATGGCCTGATCAGATGGCTCTGACATTTGGCATGGCTGTTCTAGGAACCCTGGTTCAGTCCACATCAGCAAATCCACTATCACATCTGGCACCTCAATAAAGAACATCAAAACAGAAATTATGATGTCATTTTCCCTTCTTGATCTTTAAAGAGAGAGGCTTTTGGTTTAAATGTAGGGGATGAAAGGGGGGAGCTTGTATTAATCTGTGGATTTCAGTACCTAAGGAAAAAAGTGGTTCTTACTCATTTGTGCTTGTCCTTAGGCATTATCAGGCAAGATTTTTTTTGGGGGGAGGGGGCAAACCTGATGTTTGTAACTCACATGCTTTTGTAGAATAGAAAATAGAAAGCAGTTTGGCTTGCTGCATACCTAATATATGCAGGGGTAGGCATAACTCTCTTATTCCTGTGTTGTTTTTTAACTATTAGTTGAATCAGACCATGCCTATTTGAGTTGGATTTAAAGCCTTCTAAGCCTGAGCATTGCAAGATGTCAAAATTTAACGGTCATAATGTTTTCTTACAACTTGAAAACTTGGTGAAGATTACTAGTCTTGTTAACAGAAAATAGTATCAATGCCTCAGAAAACATCAAACAAAGTGTTTTGCTATCCCTACCATAGTACTGATCTCAATGAAAGCCTTGATCTTGGTGGTTGTACAATCTGGAATCAGTTCCGATTGTGATATATGTGAGCATATTTAAACTGCTACTTCAGAAGGGTTAGTTTAATCAATCAGCAGTTAGTTTGTGCCTCCCCAAATAATTTTCTGTCTCCTTCTGGTCTTCCTGCCCATATTCCTTTCTACCCAGAATAATTCTGCTCCTAAAACCCATTTCTTTCACTGCAACTGAAAACTGAGGGTGAAGTAATCACCATCCTTGAAGTGGCAAAAACTAATTTTTTTTTCTTTTTTTTTTTAATTGCTATTATTATTTTACCTGCAGTTGTTGTTAGACTTGGAGGAAAATGGAGTGTCATGACCAGGAAAGGTTTGGACACATGGTAAACCACAAGTTTTCATCAGGAGATCAAAGAGAAAAGGTATTCCACAATGATGACCTAAGTTGTCAGACGGATGAAGTGTCTCAAAAAAGGACTTTGAAAATGCCCTTTGAGGACAAACAGACAGAAGATGGCTGGGAAGAGAAGCTGTAATGTGAGAGACTTCTGGGACATTGCGGTCTCAGGAAGACCTTCACCAGGACAGAGTCTTCATCATTGCACAATGTGCAGTAAAAGTTTCAACTGCACCTCGAATCCTCTCTGCCACCATCGTGGCCGTATGGCAAACAAGGCTTGCGTGTGCAAACGGTGCCAGGAGAGCTTCAGCTGCCCCTCGGTTCTGACCCAGCACCAGGTGATGCGCCATGGGAAGTGTGCATTTGAGTGTACCGAGTGTGGTGACAACTTTACATGCAGCTGCAGTCTCAGTAACCACTGGAAGGCTCACGGAAAGGAGAAGCCCTTTGTGTGCACAAATGTAGTTATCATTTGAGGAATGCTTTTGAGCTGATGGCTCACCAGGGATTACACATGTGAATTCATGGTGGTCCTTTTTGTCTCAGCAGACTGGAACCACAGCATTTGGAAGAAGCAATCCCTCTATAGGACCACATAGCCTCTAAAAGTTTTTGTTCTTTTGATATACCTTAAAAGTATGTGCAGGTAATACCTAAGAGTGCCAAAAAAACCCCAACAACAACA
>VZTF01004969.1:26577-41430 GCA_013397755.1 Cnemophilus loriae | reverse complement strand
ATCCCTTATCCATCCCTTATCCATCCCTTATCCATCCCTTATCTATCCCTTATCCATCCCTTATCTAACCCTTATCTGTCCCTTATCCATCCCTTATCTGTCCATCCTTTATCTGTCCCTTATCTGTCCATCCGTTATCTGTCCACCCCTTATCTATCCCTTATCTGTCCATCCCTTTACTGTCCCTAATCTGTCCATCCCTAATCTGTCCATCCCTTATCTGTCCCTTATCTGTCAATCCCTTATCTGTCCATCCCGCATCTATCCCTTATCCATCCCTCATCTATCCCTTATCTATCCCTTATCCATCCCTTATCCATCCCTCATCTATCCCTCATCTATCCCTTATCTGTCCCTAATCTGTCCCTTGTCTGTCCATCCCTTACCCATCCCTTATCTGTCCATCCAATACCTGTCCATCCCTTATCCATCCCTATCCCTTATCAGTCCCCATCCCTTATCTCTTATCTCCTCCCCAGTCCCGTCCCTTATCAGCGTTCAGCCCTCCCCGTCGCCCTTCGCCGCCATCTCCGCTGTTCGTATTTCACCGGATCGCGTTTATCGGTCCCTTATCTCCCGCGCTGCTCTCCCGCCTTCACCTCTTGCATTTCTTATCTTCGTTTGATCTCTCACCCTTATCTCTTATCTCTCACCCTTATCTCTTATCTCTCACCCTTATCTCTTATCTCTCACCCTTATCTCTTATCTCTCACCCTTATCTCTTATCTCTCACCCTTATCTCTTATCTCTCACCCTTATCTCTTATCTCTCACCCTTATCTCTTATCTCTCACCCTTATCTCTTATCTCTCACCCTTATCTCTTATCTCTCACCCTTATCTCTTATCTCTCACCCTTATCTCTTATCTCTCACCCTTATCTCTTATCTCTCACCCTTATCTCTTATCTCTCACCCTTATCTCTTATCTCTCACCCTTATCTCTTATCTCTCACCCTTATCTCTTATCTCTCACCCTTATCTCTTATCTCTCACCCTTATCTCTTATCTCTCACCCTTATCTCTTATCTCTCACCCTTATCTCTTATCTCTCACCCTTATCTCTTATCTCTCACCCTTATCTCTTATCTCTCACCCTTATCTCTTATCTCTCACCCTTATCTCTTATCTCTCACCCTTATCTCTTATCTCTCACCCTTATCTCTTATCTCTCACCCTCATCTCTTATCTCGCACCCTTATCTCTTATCTGTCACCTTTATTTTTATCTTTGTATTCGGTCGTTATCTCTCCTCTCCCATACCTGTAGATCCTCTCTTATCTTCGTATCTTATCTCTGTCATATTCAGGTGGAACTTCTGTGCATCACTTTCTTATCTTCATCTCTTATCTCAGATGTTTGTTTTTATCTCTCATCTTTATCTGTTATCTTCATCTCTTGTCTCAGATGTTTGTTTTTATCTTTTATCTTTATCTTTTATCTCTTATCTCAGATATCATATTTATCTTTTTCTTAATCTTTATTTTTCGTCTTTATCTCTTCTCTCTTATCTTTACCTCTTCCCTTTGTAGATCTCTTATCTTTATCTCTTCCCTTCACCTCTTATCTCGTATCTTCCTTCATCTCTTATCTCCGTGTATCCCTTATCTCTTATATTTCATCCTTACCTCTTGTCTCATGTCTCATTGATCTCTCTTATCTGTCACCTTTATCTTTTCTCTTTA
The DNA here is from genome assembly GCA_013397755.1 of Cnemophilus loriae. Classification (NCBI taxonomy): domain Eukaryota; kingdom Metazoa; phylum Chordata; class Aves; order Passeriformes; family Corvidae; genus Cnemophilus; species Cnemophilus loriae. Next base: position 39,748 of record VZTF01004969.1, on the reverse strand, counting down.
CATTCGGTCGTTATCTCTTATCTCATCTCTCATCCCCACAGATCCTCTCTTATCTTTGTCTCTCATCTCTGTCTCCCACCTTTAGCTCATCTCTTCTCTCTCCTCTTATCTTTTCTCTTATCTCAGGTGTTTGTTTCATCTTTGCTTTTATCTTTTACCGTCACCTCTTATCTCAGATATCATCTTTCATCTTTTTCTCGGCCTTTGTTTTTATCTTTCTCTCTTATCTCGATCTCTTGCCTCCATCTCGTATCTCCTATCTTCGTTCCTCTCTTATCTCCGTTTATCCCTTATCTCTTATCTCATATCTCATCATCACATCTTATCTCCTTAGATCGCTCACCTCTTATCTTTGTTTATCTCTCATCTCTTATCTGCGTTATCTCTCATCCTTCATCCTTATCTCTTATCTCATCGTCACCTCTTCTCTCCGTTGATATCTGATCTTTGTTTATCTCTTATCTCTTAGCTCTTACCTCCATTATCTCTTGTCTCTTAGTTTATCTCTCTTCTCTTTCCCTTATCTCTTCTCCCTTATCTCCGTTTATCTCTTCTCTCTTATCTCTTACCTTTCTCTTATGTGCTGTATCTTCGTTCATCTCTTATCTCTTATCTCCATTTATCCCTTACCTCTTATCTTTCATCTTTATCTCTTATCTCATCATTATCTCTTATCTCCGTGGATCGCTTATTTATTATATTGATTTATCTCTTATCTCTTATCTTCGTTTATTTCTCATCTTTATCTCTTCTCTCTATTTCTCTCTTATCTCTTGCCTCTTATCTCTTATCTCGATATCTTCTCTGAGTTTATCTCTTGTCTCTTGTCTCTTATCTCTTATCTCCATATCTCTTATCTCTATATCTTCTCTCAGTTTATCTCTTATCTCTTATCTTCGTTTATTTCTTATCTTTATCTCTTCTCTATCTCTTATCTCCTGCCTCTTATCTCTTATCTCTATAATTCGATGTCTTCTCTCAGTTTATCTCTTGTCTCTTGTCTCTTATCTATCTCTTATCTCTTATCTCAATACCTTCTCTCCGTTTATCGTTTATCATTTATCGTTTATCGTTTATCTCTTGTCCCTTGTCTCTTACCTCTTGTCTCTTATCTCTTATCTATCTCTTAGCTCTTATCTCTTATCTCTTATCTCTTATTTCTATACTTTCTCTCCATTTATCGTTTATCGTTTATCATTTATCGTTTATAGTTTCTCTCTTGTCTCTTGTCTCTTATCTCTTATCTCTTTACCTTCCCTCCGTTTATCTCTTATCTCTTATCTCTCCTGTCTCTTCCCTCCGTTTATCTCTTATCTCTTATCTCTATACCTTCTCTCCATTTATCGTTTGTCGTTTCTAGTTTCTCTCTTGTCTCTTGTCTCTTATCTCTTATCTCTTTACCTTCCCTCCGTTTATCTCTTATCTCTTATCGCTCCTGTCTCTTCCCTCCGTTTACCTCTTATCTCTTATCTGTCCTGTCTCTTCACTCTGTTTATCTCTTATCTCTTATCTCTTATCGGTCCTGTCTCTTCCCTCCGTTTATCTCTTATCTCTTATCTCTTATCTCTTATCTCTATACCTTCTCTCCATTTATCGCTTATCGTTTCTAGTTTCTCTCTTGTCTCTTGTCTCCATAACTTCTCTCCGTTTATAGTTTATCTCTCATCTCTCATCTCTCATCTCTCATCTCTCATCTCTTATCTCATCTCTTATCTCTGATCTCTCATCTCTTATCGTTTATCTCTTATCTCTTATCTCTCATCTCTCGTCTCTCGTCTCTTATCTCTCATCTCTCATCTCTCATCTCTCATCTCTTATCTCTTATCTCTTATCTCTCCGGCGGGCCCCCCGCGCCGGTCTCTTACCCGCGCTCCGTTATCTCGGCAGTTCCGCTACAAGCGCCGCGTGTACTCGCAGCCGCTGCTGGACGACAAGCAGTTCGCCAAGCTGCACACCAAGGTGAGCCCGCGGCGCCGGGAATCCCGGGAATTCCCTGGGAATCCACCCGGGAACTCACCCAGAAAATCCCTGGAAAACCCCAGGAATTCCCGCGGAATTCACCCAGAAAACCCCCGGGAAACCCCCTGGAATTCCCTGGGAATTCACCCAGGAAACCCCTGGAAAACCCCAGGAATTTCCCCGGAATTCACTCAGGAAACCCCTAGAAAACCCCCAGAATTCCCACGGAATTCACCCAGAAANGAAAACCCCCAGAATTCCCATGGAATTCACCCAGAAAACCCCCGGGAAACCCCCGGAATTCCCACGGAATTCACCCAGAAAACCCCCGGGAAAACCCCCAGAATTCCCATGGAACTCACCCGGAAAACCCCGGGAAAACCCCCGGAATTCCCGCGGAATTCACCTGGAAAACCCCCGGGAAAACCCCTGGAATTCCCTGGGAATTCACCCAGGAAACCCCTGGAAAACCCCAGGAATTTCCCCGGAATTCACTCAGGAAACCCCTGGAAAACCCCTGGAATTCCTGTGGAGTTCACCCAGAAAACCCCTGGAATTCCTGCGGAATTCACCCGGAAAACCCCTCCAGCCCCGGGATTCCGGGATACCCCGAGGAATCCCAGCGTTCCTGGCAACGGGCGCTGCCGAAACCAGAATGGGAGCAGCAGTGAGCCTGGAATTCTCATGGAATTCCCGTGGAAAACCCTCAGAAAACCCCTGGAAAACCCCTGGAATTCCTGTGGAGTTCACCCAGAAAACCCCTGGAATTCCTGCGGAATTCACCCGGAAAACCCCTCCAGCCCCGGGATTCCGGGATACCCCGAGGAATCCCAGCGTTCCTGGCAACGGGCGCTGCCAAAACCAGAATGGGAGCAGCGGTGAGCCCGGAATTCCCATGGAATTCCTATGGAAAACCCCCGGGAAGCCCCTCCAGCCCCGGAATTTTGGGATATCTCATTGAATCCCAGCGTTCCTGGTGCCAAAACCAGAACGGGAGCAGTTGGAGAGGTTTCCATGGATTTTATTCCGTGAGGAGGGATTGGGCAGGAAGAGCATCCGTAGGGTGCCGAAATCCGGGATCGCGGGATTTATTCCAGCCGGGAATTGTGCCTGGAGGGAAGGGAAGGCCTGGAGAGGCTCCTGGGAACGGGAAGGTGATGCCGGCAGATTTTGGGATCTGGTTTAGGAGGGATGTGGGATTGGCCGGGCTCACGAGCTGCTTCCCAAAAATTGCTGTGAGGAGCTTTTCCAGGGGTTGTGGGGATTTGGGAAGGAGCTTTCCCTTTTCCCCCTTTTTCCTCTTTTCCCCTTTTCCCCCCTTTTCCCCCTTTTCCCCTTTTCCCTTTCCCTTTTCCTTGGGCAGCTGCTTTTCCAGAGCCTGTGGGATTTTGGGAAGGAGCTTTTCCCTTTCCCCTTTCCCCTTTCCCTTTTCCCCTTTTCCCTTTCCCCTGTCCCCTTTCCCTTTTCTCTTTCCCCTTTTTTCCCCTTTTCCCCCCTTTTGCCCCTTTATCCCCTTTTTTCTTGGGCAGCTGCTTTTCCAGAGCCTGTGGATGTTTGGGAAGGACTTTTCCCTTCTCCCTTTTCCCTTTTCCCTTTTCCTTTCTTCCCTTTTCCCCTTTTCCACTTTTTCCCTTTTTCCCCCTTTTCCCATTTTTCTGCTTTTTCCCCTTTTCCCTTTCCCTTTTTTATTGGGCAGCTGCTTTTCCAGAAGGAGCTTTTCCCTTTTTTTTCCCCTTTTTTTCCCTTTTTTTTCCCTTTTTTTTCCCTTTTCCTTGGGCAACTGCTTTTCCCGAGCCTGTGGGATTTTGGGATGGATTCCCTCCAGAGCCTGTGGGATTTTGGGAAGGACCTTTCCCTTTTCCCTTTTTTTTCCCTTTTCCCCTTTTCCCCTTTTTCCCTTTTCCTTGGGCTGCTGCTTTTCCAGGGCCTCAGGGATTTTGGGAAGCAGCCTTTCCTTTTCCTCGGACTGGTGTTTTCCAGATCCCATGGATATTTGGGAAGGAGCCTTTCCTCGGGCTTTTCCAAGCTCGTGGATGTTTGGGAATGCCGGATAGGATCAGCGCGGAGTCAAAGGGACAATTCCAGCGGGGATGAGCGCGGGATCCGTCCTCATTCCGTGCCCGTTGGAGCGACGCCGAGCGGCCTCGGGACAGCGGGCACGGATCGACCTTTCCCGGGAAAGGGTGGGATCGGAGCAGCTCCCGGGAAAGGGTGGGATCGGAGCTGGGTCCGCAGGGAGCGGGAGCAGGGATGGGCTCCTGGCTGGCGCGGGGACACCGGGACACCCGGAGAGCCTCGGGAACGGTACCGGATCCGGGGGGACGTCGGGATAACGGGCGGGGATCATTCCCCGGGCTGGGAATGGGATATTCCAGGGAATGGCTGGGAATCAGGCACGGGGATTCCGCGAGGTTTGGGAGCTGGGGAATTCCTGCTGCGCTTCCTGGGAATTCCTGCTGTGGTTCCTGGGGGATATTCCAGGTTCAATTCCTGGGGAATTCCTGCTTCAATTCCTGGGGAATTCCTGCTTCAGTTTCGGGAGGTTCTGGCTTCAGTTCCCAGGAATTTCTGCTTCAGTTCCTGGGAATTTCTGCCACAGTTTCAGGGGGTTCCAGCTTTGGTTTCTGGGAATTCCTGCTTCAGTTTCTGGGAATTTCTCCTTCTGTTTCTGGGAATTCCTGCTTCAGCTCCTGGGGGGTTCTGCTTCAAATCCTGGGAATTCTGCTTTCTGGGGATTCAGTTTCTGGGGGGTTCCTGTTTCAGTTTTTTGGGGGTTCTGGCTTTGATTTCTCAGGAATTCCTGCTTCAAATCCTCGGAATTTCTGCTTCAGTCCCTGGGGGGTTCCAGCTTTGGTTTCTGGGAAGTTCCTTCTTTGATTTCTCGGGAATTTCTCCTTCAGTTTCTGGGAATTTTTGCTCCAGTTTCTGGGAATTTCTCCCTCAGTTTCTGGGGGCTTTCTGCTTTGAATCCTGGGAATTCCTTCTGCAGTTTCTGGGGAGTTCTGGCTTTGGTTTCCGGGGAATTTCTGCTTCGAATCCTGGGAATTTCTGCTTCAGTTTCTGGGAATTTCTGCTTCGGTTTTGGGGAATTTCTCCTTCAGCTCCTGCAGAATTCCTGCTTCAAATCCTGGGGAGTTTCTGCTTCAGTTTCTGGGAATTTCATCTTTTGTTTCTGGGAATTCCTGCTTCAGCTCCTGGAAGGTTTCTGCTTCAAATCCTTGGAATTCCTGCTTCAGATTCTGGGGATTCCTGCTTCAGTTCCTGGGGGGTTTCTGCTTCAAATCCTGGGAATTCTGCTTCAGTTTCTGGGGGGTTCCTGTTTCAGTTTTTTGGGGGTTCTGGCTTCAGTTTCTGGGGAATTCCTGCTTCAGGTTCTGGGAATTTCTGCTTTGGTTTCTGGGAATTCCTGCTTCAGCTCCCGGGAGGTTTCAGCTTCAAATCCTTGGAATTCCTGCTTCAGATTCTGGGAATTTCTGCTTCAGTTCCTGAGGAATTTCTGCTTCCGTTTCGGGGGGGTTCTGGCTTTGATTTCTGGGAATTCCTGCTTCAGTTCCTGGGAATTCCTGCTGTGGTTTCTGGGGGGTTTCTGGGGAATTCCTGCTTCAGTTTCTGGGAATTTCTGCTTCAAATCCTGGGAAATTCTGTTTCAAACCCTGGGAATTTCTGCTTCAGTTTCCTGGAGTTTCTGCTTCGGTTTCTCTGGAATTTCTGCTTCGGTTTCTGGGAATTTCTGGTTTGGTTTGTGGGAATTCCTGCTTCAGTTCCTGGGAGGTTTCTGCTTCAAATCCTTGGAATTCCTGCTTCAGTTCCTAGGGAATTCCTTCTTCAGTTCCTGGGGGGATCCTGCTTCAGTTTTCTGGAGGTTCCAGCTTTGAATTCTTGGGAATTTTTCCTTTGGTTTCTGGGGGTTTCTGCTTCAGTTTCTGGGGAATTTCTCCTTCGGTTTCTGCTGCTTCAGTTCCTGGGGAATTCCAGCTTTTCCACGTGTTTAATGTTGAGGTTTTCCTTGGAAAAGTGCAGGTGGTGCCTCCGTGTCCTGGGGTGGGGCTTTCCCGGGGTTTGTGGCTCCGTCCGCTTCCTCGGGCAGGGAAATGCTGGATTTTCTGGGATTTAGAGGGGTTGACGGGATTGTGGGATATCCTGAGGCTCCGGAATATCCGGAATCTCGCAGCTTCTGGATGGTCTCACCCGAATCAAAACACAGCTGGGAAACTTTCCGGGGTTAGAGTCGGAATTTTAGTGGCAGGAGACACTTTGGGATTTTAAGACCTTTCAAAGATGGTTCCTAAACTTCCACCGAAATAAAACCATGGAATTGCAGAATATTTCGATCGGGAAAGACCTCCAGGACCATCAACCTGGGAAGGATCCAACCAGGAAAATTAAAATAATTCCTTTTTTCTGAAGTGCCAGACTCCGCCTGGATCCCTTGGATCCCTCGGGATCTGCAGCCATTTCTCCCAGATATTTTCCCCAGTCAATCGCCGGAGAATTCCCAGGGAATTCCCAAGGAATTTTGGAGTGGGAGCAGCACACAAGAATCCCTGGTGGAAAAGGGATTCCCGTTGTGCTCGGGAAGGAAAACATGGGCGGAAAAATCTCGGAATTTTCTGGAGCGTCCACAAAGGATTTGGGTGGAAAAAAGGCCCTTCCTGCCTCTCCCTCATCTCCAGCTCCTCCTTTTCCCGGAGAAATTAAGGAATGAAGGGCAGGAGAGCGGGATCTCACGGATGAGAGAGCCCACCCGGACCTCAGGGAGTGTTTGGAGAGAAGCAGAAGGGAAAAGGTGGGGGAAAAAAAGGCGGAGTGGGATAAAGGAGTCGGACAGGGTGACAAAAGTGGGATCCAAGGAAATCCGGGAATTTGGCCACCGCTTCCCGTGGGAAGGGCTCCGGCAGGTGTGACGGCTTTGAGCTGAGGGAGCGCAGGGAGTTTGGGATTTTGGGATTTTGGGAAGGAATTCCTGGCTGGGCTGGAATTCCCAGAATTCCCAGGAATGCCCCTGGATCCCTGGCAGTGTCCAAGGAAAGCTTGGAGCACCCTGGGATAGGGAAAGCTGGAATGGGATGGGGTTGGGGTGGGATTTGAGGTCCCCTTCCCACCCAAACCGTTCCAGGATTCCCGGTGCCATCGCTCCGGAGATTCCCACTGGGAGGAGCCGCCCGGTTCCAGAGGCTCCGCGTTGTCCCGGCGCGGCAGGAAATCCATAGTTTGCTGTTTCTGTGGGATCGATGGATCCATTTGCGGCTGCCTGGGAGCGGGAGGCGGATCCGCGGATTCGCTCCGGCCTCTCCCGGCTCCAAGGGCACGGCCGGCCTCAATTCCAGCTGGAATGGGAGCAAGCCCGAGCCTGCGCGAGCATTAGGAATAAACTCCCAAAAAAACCCTCCCAGGAAAAGGCTGGAAATCTGGGAATGTGGGAGCTGGGATTTTCACACCGGAGCCGTTCCTGCCCCTACAATTCCTGGAATCCGGGAATTTAATAATGACTTCATCAAGCCGAGCTTCCCAAAGCAGAAAAACCGGGAAAAATCCCAATGATTTGGGAATTCAAGGCAAATCTTTGGGAATTCCGGCTTGGGAGACCAAAATTCCAATCCCAAAATTTGGGATAGAGGAGAGAGACCGGCAGCCTGAATTCCCGTGGGATGATCCAGCAATTCCACGGAATCTGTGGCTGCCTCATCCCTGGAATTGCTGGAATTACCTGGGATAGCGGGAGGAGTCCCTGCCCATGGCGCTGGGTGGGATTTCAGCTCCCATCCCCCCCAAACCATTCCGGAACTCCCAAATTCCCTTCCAAGCATTTTCCTTCATCCCGCTTGGCATTTCCAAGTCTTGTTCCCTATTTTCCGCCTGGAAATCATCCAAATGAAAATGGGAACGTGGCATTTTTGGGATTCATCCCTCCTAAAAATGATCATTTTTCCATGCGGAATTAGGGCGGGAAGGGTTGGAAGTGGAGTTTTTTCCTCGGATGTAAAATCCGGCTTCAACTTCACCGTTTGCTTGGAGCTTTTCCCGAATTTTTCCCTCGGCTCCCGACATTTCTGCTGAGTCAGATTTTCCAGAATTTTTTCCCGAAGCCGGATTTTGCAGGGTCGGATTGGGATCAGCTCCCAAAAAAATCCTCCCAGGAAAAGGCTGGAAATCTGGGAATGTGGGAGCTGGGATTTTCACACCGGAGCCATTCCTGCCCCTGCGATTCCTGGAATCCGGGAATTTAATAATGACTTCATCAAGCCATAAAAACCGGGAAAAATCCCAACGATATGGGAGAAATCCCAACGATTTGGGAATTCAAGGCAAATCTTTGGGAATTCCGGCTTGGGAGACCAAAATTCCAATCCCAAAATTTGGGATAGAGGAGAGGGACCGGCAGCCTGAATTCCCATGGGATGATCCAGCAATTCCAAGGAATTTTGCAAGGTCGGATTGGGATCAGGTCCCAGAAAAATCCTCCAAGGAAAAGGCTGGAAATCTGGGAATGTGGGAGCTGGGATTTTCACACTGGAGCCATTCCTGCCTCCACAGTTCCCAAAATCTGGGAATTTAATAATGACTTCATCAAGCCGAGCTTCCCAAAGCAGAAAAACCGGGAAAAATCCCAATGATTTGGGAATTCAAGGCAAATCTTTGGGAATTCCGGCTTGGGAGACCAAAATTCCAATCCCAAAATTTGGGATAGAGGAGAGAGACCGGCAGCCTGAATTCCCGTGGGATGATCCAGCGATCCCAGTCCGAGGAGAGGACGGAAGGATGATTTTCCATGCGGATTTGCGCCGCATCCTCACTGACCTCGCTCCCGTTATCCCGATTTTCCCCGGATCTCCGGGATGGGGACGTTCCCCCGGTGGCTGTTCCCTGAGTTTCGGGACGGTAACGCTGCGGTTTTTCCCGGCTCCAGGCGAATCTGAAGAAATTCATGGAATACGTGCAGATGCTGAACTCGGAGAAGGTCTGCAGGCTGCTGGAAAAGGGGCTGGATCCCAACTTCCACGATCCCGACACCGGAGGTGAGTTCCGCGCTTTCCTCCGGATCCGGGAGCCCTTCCGGGGAGGAACCAGCTCAACGTTCCCAATTCCTTCCCGGAATTCCTCCGGGCTCTCCTCTGGAATTTTTTCCGCCCTATCCCGGTCGTTTTTGGGGGTTTTATGGCACAATTCCCACTTTTCAGGGGACTTTGGGAATGCAGCGTTCCTCAGGGACAGCTCCTCCCTTCCCAGTCCCTGCTGGGGTTTACTGGGATAGGATCCCACATTTCTCCCCTTGGGATATTTTCCCTTCCTGTTCCCGTTTCCAATCCCGGCCTTTTCCAGCCGCCGTGGGATGAAGGGATTGGGATCTCTCAGCAATTCCTGCACTGGGAGCTTCGGGGTTTTTTTGGGAATGTTGTTTTGCTTCCCGTGGATTTCCCAGGAAGCCTGGGCTGGATGCTGGGAGAGCAGGGTGGGAAAGTGCTGGGAATGAGCTGGGAATGTGCTGGGGATGAGATGGGAATGAGCCGGGAATGAGCCAGGAATGTGCCGGGAATGTGCCGGGAATGTGCCGGGAATGAGTCGGGAATGTGCCAGCACTTTTCCTGTTGGAATTCTTGGGAGCGGATCCTCGGGGATCCCATGGGAAGCTCCCCATGGAAAACTGGAAAATCCTGCTTGGAAAAATGTTTTCCTGCCAGGATTAATCCCATTCATGGACTGGGAATAACTGGGATGAGCCATAAAATCCCCTGAGCTTCCTGGGGCACCCTGAGCCGATCCCATGGATTCCAGATTTTGGGAATCTTCATTTAAATGGATTTTGGGAAAGGTTTTAAGCTGTGCCGAGGATTTATTCCCATTTTCCAGGCTCTGCTTGGATGGAAAAATAGGGAAAATCCACTTTGGGCAGCACTTCCAGCCCCATTTGAGGCCGTTCCCATTTCGGGGTTGCTGGGAAGATATTCCAGGAAAGATTCCTGGGATTTGAAAGGGATGAAAAAGCCAAAAAATTTCACAGTTGCTTCCTGTGGGGACGTTGAAAAAGTGGGAAAAAAAACCCAACCCGGATCCAGGAGAAGTTTCCGTTGTTCTGAAATGAAAGCCAAACCCCAGGGACGGTTTAGTGCCGGAGAAAAGAGGGAAAAAGAAATCCTTGGATATTTAACGAGGGATATTTAACGATGAACAGCAGGAGAGGGAGAGGAGCCCTGGAAAACGTTGGAATTACAAAGGAGGGTTCAAAATCCCTGAAATAATGTGGGGAAAAATTGTGGCAGGAATCGGGAACAGGGGAGGGAGAGGGATGTGGAGCCCGGCTGGGAAAACTGGGAATATTCCCCTGGAGAGGGGAAGGATCCAGGGAGAGCTTCCAGAACATTCCAGGGCCTGAAGGGGCTCCAGGAGAGCTGGAGAGGGACTGGGGACAAGGCATGGAGGGACAGGACACAGGGAATGGCTTCCCACTGCCACAGGGCAGGGATGGATGGGATATTGGGAAGGAATTCCTGGCTGGGCTGGAATTGCCAGAGCAGCTGTGGCTGCCCCTGGATCCCTGGCAGTGTCCAAGGAAAGGTTGGAGCAGCCTGGGACAGTGGGAGGTGTCCCTGCCCATGGAACGGGGTGGGAATGATTTCGTGGATAGGGATGAGATGCCCTTGGAATGCCCCTGCTCCAAATCACCATGGAATTATCGAGGTTGGGAAAGAATTCCAAGGTCACCGAGCCCAGGCTGGGCCCGATCCCAGCCCTGAGAGCCACATCCAGGAATTCCTTGGACACCTCCAGGGATGGCGACTCCAAACCTCCCTGGGCAGCCCCTGCTGAGCCCTGACCCCCCTTTCCATGGAGAAATGATCCCAAATATCCACCGGGAGCCTCCCCTGGCCCCGGCCGAGGCCGTTCCCTCTTTTCCCGGGGCTCGTTCCCTGCAGCAGATCCCGATCCCCGCCGGCTCCTGGCAGGAGCTGTGCACAGCCAGGAGGACATTCCCGATCCCTGCCCAGATCCCGGCAAAGCTCCCCCGGCCCCAGTCCCGGCCCAGATCCCACTTTTCCCGGCCTCTCCCTGCACGGATCCCTGGCAGCCCCTGCCCAGCCCAGGGGGGGCTCGCAGGCCCTTCCCGAGCCACTGCCAGCATTCCATGGGCGAGGATTCCAGAATTCCACAATCCCGGCATGGCCGGCCTGGGAAGGACCTCAAAGCCCATCCCGGAGATCCCCCAGAGCCTCCTTTGCTCCAGGCTGAGCCCCTTCCCAGCTCCCTCAGGACTTTTCCAGCCCCTTCCCAGCTCCAATCCCTCCCCTGGCCCCGCTCCAGCCCCTCCTTATCCTGAGGGTCCCGAACTTCCCCACGGAATGTGCAAAGCCTTCTCCTGCTGCTCGTTTCCCGCTCTGCATCCCAGGCATTCCTTAATTCCCTCATTAATTCCCAGCCTCTCTTCCACGATTTCCTGCCAGGACAAACTGTCCACGGACACGGAATTCCAGACTTTTCTTCTCCCCTTTGTATCCGTGGGGTGTCCAGACCCAATCCCGTGGCATTCCTTAAATTTTGGGCGCTTTCCTCCCTGCTCTCCTCTGGGAATCCCATCCGCACCCCAAGGGAATGAGAGGCATCCCACTGCACCTGGAATTCTCGGGATTCCCAGCAGGATTTGTGGGGATTTGGAGCAGCGACCTCAAGGAAAGCCGGGAGCATCCGCAGGCTTCTCCTGGTTGGAATCCAGCCCTTATCCCGGCATGAGGCTTTTCCCATTCGTAGCACCCGGTCTGGGAATTCCCAAGGGGCCGAGAAGAATCCATGGTTTCACACATCCCATTCCCAAGATATTTTGGGTGCTTTGCCTCCTAATCCTGGAATTTTCCGTCCGATTCCCATTCCCGCTGCTCAGGAGATCCTTGGGAATACCCGGGAGGGAGCAGCTCCTAGGCTTGGCCTCCACGGTGCTCCCATTCCAATGGAGCTGATCCCAAACCCCTGTGGAGATCTCGGTGGGCACTCCCAGCTGGAATCCCACCAGGAGCTGTTCCCATGGATGCGACGGACATTCCACGGATCTCCCACATTCCCGTGTCCTTCCAGAGTGTCCCCTGACGGCGGCGGCGCAGCTGGAGCTCAGCACCGAGATGATCAAGGCCCTCCGGAACGGCGGAGCCCACCTGGATTTCCGGACCCGCGAGGGAATGACGGCGCTCCACAAAGCCGTGAGGTGTCGGAATCACGCGGCCCTGCTGGTCAGTGCCGGGATTTTCCATCCTCATTCCCTCCTTTCCTTTCCTTTCCTTTCCTTTCCTTTCCTTTCCTTTCCTTTCCTTTCCTTTCCTTTCCTTTCCTTTCCTTTCCTTTCCTTTCCTTTCCTTTCCTTTCCTTTCCTTTCCTTTCCTTTCCTTTCCTTTCCTTTCCTTTCCTTTCCTTTCCTTTCCTTTCCTTTCCTTTCCTTTCCTTTCCTTTCCTTTCCTTTCCTTTCCTTTCCTTTCCTTTCCTTTCCTTTCCTTTCCTTTCCTTTCCTTTCCTTTCCTTTCCTTTCCTTTCCTTTCCTTTCCTTTCCTTTCCTTTCCTTTCCTTTCCTTTCCTTTCCTTTCCTTTCCTTTCCTTTCCTTTCCTTTCCTTTCCTTTCCTTTCCTTTCCTTTCCTTTCCTTTCCTTTCCTTTCCTTTCCTTTCCTTTCCTTTCCTTTCCTTTCCTTTCCTTTCCTTTCCTTTCCTTTCCTTTCCTTTCCTTTCCTTTCCTTTCCTTTCCTTTCCTTTCCTTTCCTTTCCTTTCCTTTCCTTTCCTTTCCTTTCCTTTCCTTTCCTTTCCTTTCCTTTCCTTTCCTTTCCTTTCCTTTCCTTTCCTTTCCTTTCCTTTCCTTTCCTTTCCTTTCCTTTCCTTTCCTTTCCTTTCCTTTCCTTTCCTTTCCTTTCCTTTCCTTTCCTTTCCTTTCCTTTCCTTTCCTTTCCTTTCCTTTCCTTTCCTTTCCTTTCCTTTCCTTTCCTTTCCTTTCCTTTCCTTTCCTTTCCTTTCCTTTCCTTTCCTTTCCTTTCCTTTCCTTTCCTTTCCTTTCCTTTCCTTTCCTTTCCTTTCCTTTCCTTTCCTTTCCTTTCCTTTCCTTTCCTTTCCTTTCCTTTCCTTTCCTTTCCTTTCCTTTCCTTTCCTTTCCTTTCCTTTCCTTTCCTTTCCTTTCCTTTCCTTTCCTTTCCTTTCCTTTCCTTTCCTTTCCTTTCCTTTCCTTTCCTTTCCTTTCCTTTCCTTTC